>JBBUKS010000113.1:16605324-16616432 GCA_038050645.1 Hedychium gardnerianum
TTTAAATTAATTTTAATTATTATAATGCACTACTGTTGAAAAGCTAGTGGGCATATAAATTTATGTTTTAAAATGAAAATAGATTTATTAAAATCTTAAAAAATTCGGACTAGATCCAATAAAGTTACTAATTCCCAACGCAGACAAAGAGCATACCTAATTTCCACCACGAAGATGGCCGATACGGTCGCATCCGATGCTGCCGGCGACCGGACGGTGATCTGCATCGGGGACATCCACGGCTACATCTCCAAGCTGCGCGACGTGTGGTCCAACCTCGAGGCCCTGCTCTCCCCGGACTCCTTCTCCACTTCCCTCGTCATCTTCCTCGGCGACTACTGCGACCGCGGCCCCCACACCCGCGAGGTCATCGACTTCCTCCTATCGCTCCCCTCCCGCTACCCCCTTCAGCGCCACGTCTTCCTCTGCGGCAACCACGACTTCGCCTTCGCCGCCTTCGTCGGCGCTCTCCCGCCCCCTCCCGACGGCTCCCCCTTTTCCGCCACCTGGGAGGAGTTCGCGCAGAGCGAGGAGCGGGAGCGGTGGTTCAAGGGGGAGGGATACGAGGCGATGCACGTGCAAGGCAGGCGGTGGGGCGGCGACATGGGCGGCCGGTTTAACCCTAAGAAAGGCTTGGCGTTCAAGGGCTCCATCTACGACGCTGGGCCGACCTTTGAATCCTATGGAGTAGTTAACGGATCGGAAGGTCAGTTGCTCAATTTTGGGTTCTGAATTCAAAACTGCAAACTGACATAACAAAATCTGCTCTTTGAATCTATTTTTTCCTCCATTGTTACATATGATTCTTTCAGTCTCATTAGAACTTGTTTCACAGACTTGATCAAGGCAGTCCCTGATGCTCACAAAAAGTTCCTTTCAGAATTGGTTTGGGTTCACGAGGAGGTATTATAACTGTGAATAATTTGTCGCTAGATTTAATTTGTTCTTGTCGGGAATAAAAAGATTAGTTGTAGTCTTCTTCGTTGTTGCTTAGGATGACGTTCCAATTGACAGTCCCGAAGGGAGGATTGCCTGCAAATTGATAGCAGTTCATGCTGGATTACAGAAAACAAAACCTGTGGAGGAACAACTAAAACTTTTGAGAGCAAGGGACACAAGGATACCAAAGGTGGATCAACTTAGTGGGAGGCATGATGTGAGGGAAATACCAGAGGTTTGCTAGCTTAAGTTGTTTTATTATTTACTTCCATTCTTGCTTGGTTTGATGAACTAATTTGTCTACATGAGGGAATACCTTTGATTTCTCAATTAGATATTTTATCTTCCCAAAGAATTGCAAACATGTTTACGATAGCGAATTCAGACAGTTCATTCTTCACATTTCAATCAAGTAATTTGCTGTGAGCATAATAACTAAATAACGAATAATCTCTATTTGTTTCAAGCAGAGGGAATTTCAACTCCAGAGGGAAATAGGAAGAAAAAACTTGAAACTAGGAATCTTGTCAACGTGCCTAATACAAGTTCCATTCCCTGGTTACGTTGAACAATTAATTGGAAGATCTAAGTATCCTTATGGTAAAGAGTTGATGTCATGAGAGGCAACAGTTGGAAAGTCATTCTTGATTTTTGTTGAGATTTTTAGATAGTGATACCACTGAGATATCAGTTGCTAAGGATGCAATATTTTTTCTGCAATTGGTTGTTAGAAACACCAGCACCACCAACTAAATTACATGATAGCAAGCAACTCATAGAACAAGAAGAAGAGAAGACCACAAAAATAAGAAGAAACTAGATTGAACAAGAGTCACAGGTTTAACATGTTCAAAAACTTGTTTACATCCATGGTTGTAGGAAGAGGATTCAAATATGTCATCATTATCTCACATCAGTCGTATTCAAATGCTACATAACACCTTTTGAGAGGTGGTTTATTACTTATTTTATGAAACATGAAATTCGGAGCATTATTACATAATAGATGGTGCATCAACCAGTCTGTTCTAAGATAAAGATTCAGCTTGTGGAAGTATAGGATTGATTATGTTAGGTTAGAAACATCAAGTGAATCAGCACAACATCATGCCAAAACACCTACTTGTGTCAAAATGAATTCTCCCTGGGCCAGTGGTATTGCCCTGCGCCTCCCGATGGTCGTATGCCACCTCTTAAGTTTATTTTCTTATGGTTCTTATGAAACAAATTTCAGAATTTGGTATGTGAAGTTTGTAATATTTATGGAGCATTATTCTGATTCAATTGTCTTGCATTAAGTTCAATGGAGGGATACAACAAACAGTTAGGTCAAACACAACTTTATGACACTAATCACGATCTAATTCGTGATATCATCAAAATGCTCAATTAGCGGTTTCATTAACTTTCACTATGAGATACACTTGAATTTAGAATTCCTTGGTTGAGAATCTTCAGATAATTCATTAGCTTTAGAAGCCTTTGCATCTAAATCTTGCATCAAGCTTTATCCAGGTTGATATCTTTATTCTAAAAGACCATCAAATAAGCACTCTTTGGCAAAATACGTTTTTAGCCAAGGAAAATATCTTTCCTCATCACCTTGTGTACTTATGTGGAAAATAAACAAAGATTACATTCTTATTTTAATGTATAATCTATTCCTAAAGATTATATTAAATTGGGTTGAACTAGCAAAACCAAATACTAGTTAACTAGAATGTTTCTTTTTTAAGGTTTGATGGGGACCCCATTGAAGCTGTCTGGTTTCGGCTGAGCAATGTGGTTTTTCATGTTGGCTAATCAAATGCCAGTAAATTGATAAAATGATATAGTGTAAGTAACTCAATAAACAAAATAGAGATGCATTTTATTTCTTGTATCATAATTTCACATATCTACCTTGATGATTTAATGTGTAGCTAATACATGCAACATTGGCTTACTTCCTTCTTAGCTGTTGACTTTCTTCCTACTCTTCCTTTCCCAGTTTAGTCAATTCTCGTGTCACAACTTCTGTGCTGATAAAATGGTTTTTCAGGAGATATCTGAGAAGTCAATTCTATTGGTGAGTGGCCATCACGCAAAAATCCACATCGAAGGCGCTCGATTCATCATCGACGAATGTGGAGGGCTGGAGCAGTTTCCTGTGGCTGCTATAATATTCCCTTCGAAGACGATCGTCCGCGATACTGATAACCTTGTCTCCGAAGTGAATCATTCCTAGGCCCCTTGAGAAATATCACAAGTTTGATAAGTAGAACTGTCAATCCTATCGAACAACTACAAATTTGATAAGAAAAACACAAATATATGGTTTTGTTATCTCCCTCTTTCTCTCTATATGTTTAAAAATTCTAAACCTTTCATAATTATTTGTTGAAGGAGCGTGCAGCTCGAGTTGCTATTTGTTAATTAATGGAATAAAAAAGTTTACAGATCAGGTGGAAATCAGCGCCCATGGTCCAGCCACCACATGCATGCTACAAATTAAAGCACTGCTTCGTCAACAGAGCAGACAATCGATGTCCATGGCTTTCGACACATTGCTGTCGTCCAAGCACGTCTGCGTCATCGGCGCAGGGGCCTCCGGCCTCGTCTCCGCCCGTGAGCTTCTCAGGGAAGGCCACTCCGTCGTCGTGCTGGAGCAGAACCACGACCTCGGCGGCCAGTGGCTCTACCAAGACACCGGCATCGCCACAGTCCACAGCAGCGTCTACGCCTCCTTGCGTCTCAACGCGCCCAGAATCTCCATGGACTTCACCGACTTCACGTTCACTCCCGTCGAAGGAAGAGACGCCAGGAACTTCCCCGGCCACTTTGAGCTCTTCCTCTACCTAAAAGACTTCGCTCGGTGTTTCGAGTTAACCGAGCTCATCAGGTTCAACACAGAAGTAGTCCATGTCGGCTTGGCGACACCAACCCACAAATGGATTGTGAGATCAAGGGACAGGAGAACTGATGGTGGTGAGTTCATGGAAGAGATCTTTGATGCGGTTATCGTCGCCACCGGCCATTTCTCCCTGCCCAGGCTTCCAAAAATCAGTGGTAAAGTATTCACTAAGCTCTTTAATTACGTGATTTCGCCACTCTGTTTCCTTCTCTTCCGTGCTCAGGAATGGAGGAGTGGAAGAGGAAGCAGCTTCACAGCCATGTCTACAGAATCCCAGATCCATTCCAAAATGAGGTTGTTCTTTGATCTTTTCTAGCCATTTCAAAGAATAATCTCCTTAATTTCTTTGAAAATGAATTCATCACTTGTGAATTTTTGTAGGTGGTGGTGATTGTTGGTGCTGCAATCAGTGGAACAGAGATTGCTTTGGAGCTTCTTCATGTAGCCAAAGAAGTCCATATAAGTACTAAACACGTCGAAATCCCCGAGAAATTAGTGAAGCTTGTCTCCAAGTATGCACATCTAGACTGGCACCAAGAGGTAATTGTAGGTAGGAGTTCGGGAGAGATCGTTGTCTTCGATCAATAAGATGATCAGACCATTTGTTGCAGATTGAGTTGCTTCGTGAAGATGGAGCTGTTCTATTTGCTGATGGTTCAAGTGTAGTCGCCGATACCATTCTCTACTGTACCGGGTAATCAAGATCAACACTTGATTCGAGAATTCGATTGGAATTGTTGCATAACTTCTCTTTTGATTGTAGGTATTCATATTCATTCCCATTTCTGGACACTGAAGGAATCATCAATGTGGATGAGAAAAAAGTTGGACCTTTGTATGAACACACATTTCCTCCTTCCTTCGCACCGTCTCTTTCGTTCGTTGGTATTCCAAACAAGGTGACTTTTTTGCTCCAAAGTTAATCCATCAAAAGATCATTTTGTATTTTGAAGTTGATGTTCATGCTGCAGTTCGTCATGTTTCGATTTTTCGAGTCACAAGCGAGATGGATAGCTCAGGTGCTCTCTGGGAAGCGGAAGCTGCCGTCGGCAGACGAGATGATGAAGGCGATCGAAGAAGTAGAGCATCCTCAAGAGCTCGAGGAACCGAAAAATATCATACAAATAGTGGCTGAAATATTGGAGGTAATGGCTTCCTAATAAAATTTTGGTAATGTTCTTCTTGTGTTCTTCAATCACTATACAATTTTCTTGATTTTTGTTTTTGTTTTTTCTTGTGTTAGTATTACGATAGGTACGGAGATCGATGTGATTTTCCACACTTGGAAGATTGGAGAAAAGAGATCATACTGAATTACTTCGAAAATTGTATAAACAATATCGAGACATTCAGGGATGGATAGCGAGAATGGTAATTTGCTTAAATATTACTTTTGTTATTTACATTGTCATTGATCAATAAAGTGAGAATAAAACAATAGATAATGATGCCTTTTGATTCCTTAAGGATTTATTATTTTGTTATTATTTAATTTAAGGGATATATTTTTTTATTATATCCTCTATAGAGAAAGAGGCTTCGTTATTGTGTGAACTATCTACAAGGAAGAACAGCCTCAAAACCAAAATAAAATATAAATGTGATAAAAATATATATATATTAAAGAGCCGCACATATAAAATTTACGATTAAATTAAAATTTGGAAATAGGAAAAAATGGAATATTCTCCCATTTCTTTGGATGGGTCCTACGTGGGTCACATTTATATGATTATTTATCACGAGGGCATTGAACTAAATGACTATTTTGCCCATTCGAATTGATTCCTTCGCCCTGGTTTCGAATTCCGGTGCCGCAGCTCCTCTCTTTCACGGTGGCGCTTCCGAAGCAGCGGCGGAAACGACGCCAACGACAGCAGCGTCTGCAGCATCAAGGTGATCTGGCAAGGTCGGATACATCTTTATTTCCTTGTCTTAATCTACTGGAAATGGTCGTGTTCTTGTGCGATTTCGCTTAACTTGCATATAGTTCATGTTTTCTTTTTGTTTTTCCTGGTCAATAGATCTGCTTTTTTAGTCGATCTGTGTCGGAACTCGATTATTAGCATGTCGTTCCGGAAGTGCCAACTGTTCGCAATGCCATTCCCTAGCTATTCGTTGAACTGTTCCTTTTTGTTTTTCTATTGAGTTTAATGGGAAACAGAATTCTTAGGCAAATTGCAGGATTGAATAACTGCAATCCTATCTTGAATCTGCACTTGGCAAACTGATACAACAAAATCTGCTCATTGAATCCACTTTTCCCCTCCATTGTTACATATGATTCTTCCAGTCTGATTTGAACTTGTATCAGAGACTTGATCAGGGCTGTCCCTGATGCTCACAAAAAGTTCCTTTCGGAATTGGTTTGTGATAACGAGGAGGAATTATATAACTGTGATTCATGTGAATAATTTGTTGCTAGATTTAACTTGTTCTTGTCTGGAATAAATGGATTAGTTCTGGTCTTCTTCGTTGTCGCTTAGGATGATTTTCCAATTGACATTCCCGAAGGGAGGATTTCATGCAAATTGATAGCAGTTCATGGTGGATTATAGAAAACAAAACCTGTGGAGGAACTGCAAAAACTTTTAAAAGCAAGGGACACAAGGATGCCAAAGGTGGATCAAGTTAGTGTGAGGCATGATGTGTGGGAAATACCAGAGGTTTGCTAGCTTAAGTTGTTTTATTACTTCTATTCTTGCTTGGTTTGATGAACTAATTTGTCCACATAGGGGAATACCTTTGATCTCTCAATGAGATATTTGATATACCAAAACAGTTGCAAACATGTTTATGACACAATTGATTCTACCTTTGTCACTCCGAGAAAAAGGTAGAAAAAAATTAATTGAGAGACTAGGAACCTTGCCAATGTGCCTCATATAAGTTCCATTCCCCAGTCAAGTTGAATAATTAATTGGAGGATTTAGTATACTTCTGGTAAAGAGCTGATGTCATGACGGGCAATAGTTAAAAAGTCATTCTAGTATTTGATTTGCATCGAGTTCTTTAGGATCATGATACTGTTAAGACATCAGTTGCTAAGGATGCAATATTTTTTCTGCAATGTTGTTAGAAACACCACCTCCACCACCTGAATTCCATTATATTAAGCAATTAATAGAACACGAAGAAAAGAAGATTACAAAAATAAGAAGAAACTATATCGAACAGTAGGATTCTATTATGTCATCATCATATCAGTTGTGTTCCACTGCTACGTACAACACCTTTTGAGAGATGGTTTATCACTTCATTTATAAATCATGAAATTCGGAGCATAGTTTGCATCGACTGGTTTGCTCTATAAGATAAAGATTCAACTTGTGGAACTATGGGATTCAGAAACATCAAGTTGGTCAGCACATTATCATACCAAAAAAACCTACTTGTGTCAACATGTAGAGAAACCATCAACCTCTCGGAATAATTTACTTTGGGTCGGTGGTGTTGTCCTTGCACCTTCCAATAGCGGTACACCACCCCCTCAATCCCACCTAATTAAAGTAAAATCTATGCTTATTTTCATATGGTTCTTATGAAACAAGTTTCAGATATTATATGTGAAGTTTGTAATATTTGTGAAGGAGCATTAGTGTGATTGAATTGTCTTGCATAAAGTTCAATGGAGGGATACCACAAATAATTAGGTCAAACACAACTTTATGACACTAATCACAATCTAATTCCTGATATCATCAAAATGCTCGATCAGCGGTTTCATTAAGTTTTACTATGAGATACACGTGAATTTAGATTAAGATTTCTTGATTGAGAATCTTGAGATAAGTCATTGGCTTTAGAAGCTTTGTATCTAGATCTTGCTTCAAACTCTATTCAGGTTGGTATCTTTATCCTAAGCCATCAAATAAGCACTCCTTGGCACTTACTACAGCTATTTTAGCCAAGGAAAATATCTTTCCTTCACACCTTGCATACTTCTGTGGAAAAATAAACAAAGATTACATTCTTATTTTAATGTATAATCTATTCCTAAAGATGATATTAAATTGGGTTGAACAGGTAAGAATCTGTCTTTCTAAGGTTTGATGGGGAGCCCATTGAAGCTGTCTGGTTTGGGTTGAACAATGTGTTTTTTCGTTTTGGTCCAATCCTTTTCTTTCAAATTTTTGCTAATCAAATGCCAGTAAATTGTTAAAATGATATAGTGCAAGTGACTCATTAATCAAAATAGAGATGCATTGTATTTCTTGTATCGTAATTTCGCATATCTACTTTGATGATTCAATAATTGGATAATCGAGCATGAGTAATCAGGTATAGAATGTAGGAGGGTATAGAATTTGTTTTTGGATTCAATTAAATAATTGGATAATTAAGTATGAGTAATCAGGTATGAAGGTGAGTCTAGTAAAATTTTATCTATATCCTATCCTATTATCCGATTACTTAATTAAATTATATATATATATATTTAAAAATTTAAAAGTGTTTAATATATTTTTATTCAATATCATTAAATTAAGAGGATGTTATATATGTTTTTATTGAATAGGATTAAATTAGAGTAGGTTATATAAGTTTTTATAGAATTATATATATATATATATATATATATTATATGATATTAATTTTAATATATTTTTGTTGAATGATGGTAATTAAATGGAATGAAGACAATTATTAATATAGAGGATATTCGATATTCTAATGGTATGAGTAGGAGGATGGATATCCGATATCCAATGAATATGAATATAAGGATAAAAGTTAAAAAAATCGATGAACATGAGTACAAGAATAAAAATTTAAGAACTTGATAAAAATAGGAACGAATAATATATAATCCGATTCAAACTCGACTTATTATCATTTCTAGTCTCTCACTCATTCATTTGTTATTTTTATTTTATATTAAATAAATAAATATATTTTCAATTTTATTCTTGTAAATCCATACTCATTAATTACATTCAAAAAATTAAACGTTAGTATGTATAAATATTATAATTAATATGAGTGAATATTATAATTGTGGCAAAAGGGGGCGAGCGTTTCGCCTTTTGCCACAATTATAATATTCACTCATATTAATTATAATATTATTTATGTATTATATCATCATATTAAAAAAGTTTACAGATCACATGATCCATCCATCACATGCATGCTTTAATATATGATATGATCAATCCACCATATGCATGTCGGATGCTCTTAATAAAATAAAAAAGTTTACAGATCACATGATCCATCTATCACAAGCACGCTTTAATATATGATATGATCCATCTATGTATTATTTTTATCGGATGAATTGATGATTAATATATAAAATATTATTATTATAATATTTGAAGATTAAATTTTAATTAGTAATTAAGTTTCTATTCTTTTTTATGTACTAATTATTATTCGGACTAGTTAGATTAATTTTATAATTTATATTTTTCGTGTTAATCCTAAAATGAATTGACGAGAATATTGGGATGAACCTTTTATTTTTTATCATCGTAATATATGATTAAAGTATTTTCTAAGGCATGACACAATGCAGGGGTAAGAGAGACGATGGTTTTTCATATTCTCAAAATTTGATTATCACGTAGGGTAAATTTAATGCCCGCAATGCTCAAACTAGACAGTTGGTTGTCCCGTTAAAAGTCACTTGCGTTTTCAAATTTATTCAATCGACGAATGCCGTTCTATCTCCGGAATTAATGGGATCGAAGGTCCGTATCAGGCCGTCCACCTCACAGAACTGTTGGTTGGTTCGAAGATCTGAGCTGCCGTATCAGGCCGTCCACCTCACAGAGCTACTGGTTCGAAGGTTCGAGCTGCCGTATCAGGCCGTCCACCTCACGGAACTTGTCCAAAGCTAGTGGGGTCGTCCGGGCTGCCGTATCAGGTCGTCCAACTCCGGGAGTTAGGTCGATGGCCCATATATGATTAAAGCACATTCACTTCGTCACCGATAGAACTTTAAATAAGTCGAGTCAAATCAAATTTTGTAATATTTAAATTTATTTGATAAAATAATCAAATTTAATCGAATCAAATTGAAATTAAAATGAATTAAGTTTTTGAATGATGATTATTCAAGTTTGACATGATTTTTTTTATATGAATTCGAGTTTGATTCTTAGTTTGAGTTTTATTCGTTTAGATATTATAGTGTTCTCAATTTAAGTTTGTTTGATTATTTGAATTTTTTATATTTTAAATTTATTTGATTAATTATTGAATTTAATAATATATATATTTTTTAAATTTTTATTTATTTATTTAATACATTGATAAGAGTTTTATTGATTAATATGATTTATAAATATTATTGACGAACGTTGTTCATGAATATTATTTATGAACGTTGTTCATTAATATTATTCACGAACGTTGTTCACGAATATTATTCATGAATATTGATCACGAATATTATTAATAAATATTAATGAGTTAAACACATATATATATTAAGTGAACTCTTAAAGAAATCAGACCAAATTGAGTAATGATAATCTATTTCCTTTAACATTAATGGTATGAATCATATCAGTTATGATTTTGTTTCAGATTTGTGAATGACTACATTGCGTATGTTGCAGATCGAGTTGCTTTGTGAAGACGGAACTGTTGTATTTGCTGATGGTTCAAGTGTAGTTGCCGATACTATTCTCTACTGTACTGGGTAATTAAGATCAACACTCGATTAGGAATTCAATAGGAATTATTGTACAACTTCTCTTTTGATTGTAGGTATTCATATTCATTCCCGTTCCTGGACACCAAAGGAGTCATCAATGTGGATGAGAAAAGAATTGGACCTTTGTATGAACACACATTTCCTCCCTCTCTCGCTCCATCCCTTTCTTTCGTTGGGATTCCATACAAGGTGACATTTTTGCTCCAAAGTTAATCGTCAAAAGGTCATTTTGTATTTTGAAGTTGATTGAAGTTGATGTTGTTTGATTATCTGTGTCATGTACAGATGTTTTATTAGTTAATCAATGCTGCAGTTTGTCATCTTTCGATTTTTGGAGTCACAAGCGAGATGGATAGCTCAGGTGCTCTCTGGGAAGAGGAAGCTGCTGTCGGTAGACGAGATGATGAAGGCAATCGAACAAGTCCAGCGCCTTCAAGGGCTCGAGGAACCAAAAAATATCATACAAGTAGCTGCTGAAATATTGGAGGTAATGGCTTCCATATAAGTTTCAAACAACTCATAGGTGAGACAGAAAAAAGTTGCAAGAACTAGCAAAAGAAAAGTTTTGAAAAAGGAAATTTGCAAATGATAAACAATATCTTGAATTTT
>JBBUKS010000113.1:16651371-16662676 GCA_038050645.1 Hedychium gardnerianum
ATATATTTATATTTGATGTGTTTGTATTAGATGGATTGCGAGTCATTCATCGTTACTCATACAACACATTCTTGATGAGTGTAATACTTGTTGTTCACCCTCCTAATAAATGTTGTTGAGTGTCGGATAAGAGAATACTATAATGTGTAAAATGTTAAAAATATGAAATAAAGGAGAACTAACGAAGGTAGGTAAGAGAAGACGCATGACGAGAAAGAGGTATAAACAAATGATGCTAAAATATATATGAAAATATATTATCTTTTATGTTATTACCTCTTTGATTACATTTTCATGCACGTCTCTCGTTTCTCCACTTTGCACTTTGTGCTCACTCCTTTTCCTTTGACCTCCAAATTCGTATACTTGAGACGATTTTCAAGGTTTGGTCAATAAAGTTGGACGATTGCTCAGAGATGTTCAGCAATAGTTAGGGAGACGGTTTCTACAGAGTCCATCTAGTTCATTTTTTTTGTATTGCATACTTTGGGTTGTTTATGCATTTTGTTATTTTAGTATTTTTCATTTCATTGTCTGCATATGGTCGGTTTGTCAATCAGGTCTTGATTATAATAGAGTCCTATGTTTGCATTCTTCTATGTGATTTAATCAGTGTTGCATGTTCATATTCATACAACATGGTGTACCCTTCTCGGGTATTATTTATGATTTTGATGCAGGAATGAATATTGTCCGAGCAGGGAGACTATCTCTCATATAGGGATGAAGTCTCCGGGTCATGACAGTAAAGGAGTACAATAATAACAACCAAGTCTTATTCCATTAGGTGAGATCGGCTATATGAATTCTTTTACGTCATTTGATTGTGTCACCTACTATATCACATTTATACTTAAATAAATTTTATCTTATTTTATTATTGCTAACTAAGTTTTTTTTGGTGTTCCTCGTTTGATATGCGTATTAATCATAGTTTCACATTGTCTAAATGGAGTATTTATTGGTCGTCTAAGTATATATCTGTATCATCTTAAACGTATCTCTCGGAGTTTTTTCTCAATAGATGTAACTCTGACTTTCTCTTTAATGCTCTCATTTCTTATTATGTCCATCCTCATATATCTACATATTCACCTTAACATTCTCATCTCTGCAACTCTCATCTTCTGCTCATGTGCTCGAGTCATAGCCCAACATTCAACGTCATATAACATAATAGGTTTAATCGTTATTTTGTAGAACTTTCTTTTAAGTTTTAGAGGTACTTTACGATCACAAAACACTCCTCCATTTCAGCCATCCTGTTTATATTCTATATAAAACATCCCTCTCAATCCTTTCATCATTTTACAAAAATGATCCTAAATACTGCTCTCAGTTCAGACAACTCGTCATTTCCTATCTTAATAATTGTCTTCTAATATTGCTAAGCTTAAATTTTATATATTTTATCTTTATTCTACTAAGTCTAAAACCTTTTTTTCGCTAAGATTTTAGTTTAGCATTTATTCATTTATGTGTCTCATCTATCAAAATAATATCATTTGCAAACAACATATATCATGGTACTGTGACTTGAATGTGTCTCGTGAATTCGTCCATGATTAGTGTCTTATCTTTATTTTAAATGTTTCAGTTAATCTTGAAGTCTTAGTGGCTTGTAAAGGAGTAAAAAAAAATACTAATGTTGAATTATGAGATTATACGTATCATAGAGTTTCATAAAAGTTTCTAGGCCACTTAGTGGTTTATCATTCTCATTGTACACATTGTTGTCTTTTCTTGTGGTTGAAGTTGCACTGATGCTCTATGAAAGCCCAGAGCTTTATCCAGTTTTATTATATTGTGAGTTCTTATAGGGATCACTTAGACACATTAAAAGTTTGTAATTTCTATTGTTTTCTGCTACCAATATTCGAAGTGTAAGGCTTTAGTAGCACCTGATGGATGCATCAATTCCTCCTCTATCACGTCTGACTTTGGATCAATCATCCTATTCCTCAGTTGAGTATGGCTTGTTAAATAAGTAGCATGTCATGGTTACTTTGTGTAATCCATGTAAATCCTGATGAGGTGACTGCTAAACCTCACACCACTATCTTTTTATCATACTGTATTATTCCGTATATTTGGAAAGAGCCATTGCAATCAAACGCTAAGGGAAAATGTCCTTCAACCACTTGAGAACAATTCTATTGAGTTCCTTGTTCGAATATGTAATAGAGAGTCAAATTTTATCCTTTATATTACTTCGAAAGAAAGGAGAGAGGAGGAGATGGAAAGGAGGGACAAGGGGAGAGGAGGAAGCCATGAGATTGATTACTTGGTGATGAAATGAAAAAATTACCCTGTTGTTGATCCATCACCTTCTCTTCCAAATTTGTCTCCTTTTGTCATTTCTTGGAAACCATTTGACGTCCTTACAACCTTTTGCAAGCACAAAATCCACATTATCACCAACATCCTTCACCTCCACACCATCATTTATGGCCATGGAGTTCATTGTTGCACTCGACTTTCTCAACTCTAGAAGGTCCATATCGTCAGTGATGAGCACCATATTGGGCCATGGTGGCAAAGGACATTATGGCCCTTTTGCCTATTAGGTGACTCTTTCTGCCATTTCGCTTATATTTGGGTGAAAGCCAAATTTGCCTAAATCCTTTATGTAAAATCATCTGTTAACTCCTTTCGATTCATTATATGTTAGTGTTTCTATAAAAAAAAATGAGAATCAAAATACCGGTTACTCTAAGATGTCATTTCCATATTACTTGATTGAATAGATAAGTCTTGGAAATGTGCATGACTTTTTCCTTTCTGAAAAAAAAACATCATTTATAGTCTCGATCGTGCTATGAGATTCAGTAGTAGGGGGCTCTTCAAGCAACTTCCTATGTGAACGAATAAATTATTTCTTTTACAGCCAATCTCTAGGAAAATTTCTTACAAGAAAAAAAGTGAGAGAAAGAGCAATAATGGAGTTAGTGGATCTAATTCTTATTCTCATTGCCAATTCACCATTACTCTTTATGATGGGTCTGAAAGAGTAAGTATGCTGAGATGGAAACGGGCATCCATATTCTCCCTTCCTCTGGAATCAGAATTTCTCCTCCTAAATAACCATATATTAGTCTATAGTTGGGAAAGTTAAACAATTAGAGTTGAAGGTGTGAGGGATAAAAGGAGATGAAGTAAAATTCTATTTGATATAGTTACTAAATATAATTAAAAGGATTTAAATAACTTGTCCATTTACTAAGTGGATTTGTAGAATTTATTTAGACAAGCTTAAATAGGAACTTGGCTCCATGTAGGAGATGTATTTGTAGCTGTTGGAGATTTTACTATGTTTGCCATCATATTCTTTTATTCATGAAGTTAACATCATATAGTCTACTAGCATTAAAAGTGTATATATTTGTGGAAATAGATTCCGTGCCATGTTATGCATCACAAGCAAGAAGTCGATAAATCCAAGTGCCTTAGTTGTCAAATTTCATAGACATATATGCCTTAGTGTCTTGCAAGAAAAAATGATTGTAGAAATTCAAAATTTTAAGTTGAAAGAAAATGCAACAAGGGGGGTTAGTGTCTCTTTTTGAGGCCCAATTATGACTCATTTTTAGCGATAAATCAACCTATCATATCACTTCGTAAACAAATAATCAATTTATAAAACAACACATCCAAAATTATCAACATTTTTTTTTAATTTTAAAGTGGCCAATTATCTCTCACCAAGGAGAACTTGACTCTAGACAACTTGTCAATATCTAAATTTGGACGTCCTTTCCAATAGCCAAGGAATAATTGTAACACCATTTGAGTCTTAATCTTCGAGGAATACAATTTTTGCAATATCTTTTCGTTGGCTGTCCCTTCTAATCAGGAAGCAATGCAACTTATTATGATGTAAAAATGCTCGATGTGACTTTCTTGTAACAAAGTTAACATGCAAGAACAGATGGTCAAACATCTCCAATTAGTATAACTTTTAATTACAAATTTAAACTAATGGTTAAAATAATTCATAAGATAAATAAATATACACTATTTTTTTTTTCTTCAAAATATGACTAAATAAATTAATAAGAAGGTCCCTGGAGTAATTGTTACGAGATAATTCAACTACATGAATATAAGAGGATATATTATATCATCACTAAGTACTTTACAATAATCAATTCCTAAAATAACTTATCCTAAGATATAAAGAGTCCTATTTTGTTTTGACTACTTATAAATAAACAAATTCAATGTTTTGAAAAATTAAACATCATGGTTCAAGAGTTTCGATCTCATTTTTATTTACCACATTATTATGCTTGCTTTTAGTTGTTCCTTTTGGCACTGTGTGAATACTTCCAAGTGTCAAGTATCTAAATATTCAGCCATTATTGGCATCTAAGCAAAATTCCCAACTTCTAGAGAAATAAAAGAATAGATAATAATTGCTGAAGGTAAACTGATGATTGTGGGGACATATTAAACAATCTAGCAGATTCAATCTTTTTTTGGTTAGAAAATTTTAAAAAAGATAATAAGTATATTCCTGTGCCTTTCAAATGATTTTCATAATCATATTTATTGGTTGCAAACTAGAAGAGGACTGAATTGTGCCATTGCAGGTGCATAGTTTTCCAAATCATTTAAATTGGTTCTAAAGCTAGAATGGAGCTCAAATAGTAGATCAGTAGTGCACTTTTATATATATATATGGGCGAGACCAAGTTTGGCATAATAATTGTTTATTTAGACAATCTGAGTGTTTTATGTTGATGAAAAATATTGTAGTTGGCTGAAACACGAGCAAAGATATCTTTGATTTACCCTTCATTTCTTTCTCAGGTTCCTTCAATTTATTGTCAGTTAGTTTTACCTTTTCTTTCTCAGGTTCCTTGATTTATTGTGATGTTCTTTGGTCCTTCACCTTCATGCCTTTGAAGTTTTTTAACGTAATCGACTACAATTCTGACTCTTCAAACAATTTTCAGTTTCTATAACTAGATAGGCTCAATGGTGTTTGCAAAATTTGCCCTTGTTTTTTCATTTATAGGGAATTTGGGTGACAAGATTTCCATTGTGATTCCCAAGGTTAAACCATCTCTGAAAGAGTGAAGGTTTATGTTTTATTTATTGGCGAACTCATCCTTCTGAAAAATTTGTGCCATAACATGCGTAAGAGCTCTTGACAAGTTATACAAAGGAATTCCCTCCTTGTCCTTGTTAATTGTCATTTTGATTGAACCTTACACTGAATAATATCATTTAAACATCCTAATATATTCTCTCCAGTCTTATCGAACCACCCTCGTTTTTGAACTCTATATATTCTTCTTGCTTTTATCATCAATTTTATGGTTGATATATTAACCTGGCAGTGAATGGATCTCTTGTCCATGTAATTAGTTATGAAGAAGGAACGCAAGAGTACTTTTTCTGAAAGGACAAGCTTACTTGCCTTTTACCCACCCAAGCTGTGCTGTGATGATTTACAGATTTCTTACATGCTTGCTTGCCTGTGGCATGTATAATCTGCTATAACAAACAAAACTCTCGTGAAGTTAGTCGGAAGGGTCCCTTGATGACTTGCCAATAACTTCCAAAGTTTTGTTCTACAATATGTACATTCTTCTCATTAGTTTACGTGTCTCCTAAAACTTGACAATAGTTGGTGTTGTCTTCACAGGTTATTAGAGAGGGCGAGGAGCCAGAACAGTTCTTAAATCACTTATTCTCTTTCCACCAAGCTAAGGAAGGCATTCATTGAAGACGCAGAGAATGTGTAGGTGAGATCTAACGTTCTTTGCAAGCATTAGCAATTCATAATTCCTGATGGAAGATGTGAATAATGTTTTTTAGCGATTTAATTCATTAGGAAAGCTGTATAACATAGTAATTAGAACATCTAGTATCATCAGCCATCACCATGATGTGAATGGAGCTGGACGCTAGAAATTATTGGAAATAATTTTTAGGTGAAAATAGCCTCTCTGCTCTCTAGTTCTTACAACAGTTGCCATTTTTCAGGTTTATTTTGCATTTGACTAATTTGTCACTTCTGTATATACTTGCTTCATGAGAATGACAAGTACAAAAGGTTCGTTCAAATGGCCATTTGAAAGATAAAAGACATGTTCCAAGCTTGGACACCCTACGTTTGGCCTATTCTAAGAACAGCCATGGGCCATAACCAATTTGGTTTAAGGCCATGTCCAATAGCGTTGGGCATGCCGAGCATGATCCTACCAGAGCACAATTGCTCATGTTGAGCCGCTTAACCTATTTGACATCTCTAATTGAATCATACCTGCATTAGTGTGTTTATTTTAATAATTGAATCTACTACTATTGGTTTTATGTTCAAGAAAGATATCATTGTTAATTATGTGTAATGTATGGTTGCTTAACCTCTAAAAAGATATCACAGTTGGAATAAAAATCTATAGAGGTCTCCAGAGAGAATCATATGGAGCCTTCATCATAACCACATCCATCCCTTCATGATGTTGATTTCATTTATGCATATAATGTGACAGGTAGTATAATGTGGACATTTGAGTTGAGCGATTAAGATGAAGGCTCCATTCTCCACATAAATCATCTATGTAGAATCTCTGAATAAGCAAGTATACTTTTGTGTATGCTTCAATTACAAGTTTACAACTCTATAGACTAAGGACATTATGAAGTCTGTTTCTATTGCAACTCTAAGCATATAGACTTGCCATGTCTAACCAATGACCCTAAATAAGGTCAATCTTGCATTATCCATTTACCGGACCTGGAAAATAGAATCTCAGTTATCTTGCCTAACGATGATTGGGCTGGTCACAATGTCAATGATGATGTACAAGTGAAACATCGATCAGCTATGGCATGAGCTACTTGTTTCACACTAGACATTGGGGCACTTACACAACATTGAGGGGTCTAAGTTTGAGCATCAATGCTGAGGAAGATCAACAATTTTGATCCACAAGGGCAGCATTTGCAAAAACTCTATTGTAATCAGGTGACAACATTTTCTGTCCTAAAGACACGAAATCTATCAAATGGCCAAACATGCCTTAACATTTAAGAACCAAGAATGAGTTTGTTTAAACATTGGTTTGAAGTATATTTAATTTTGTTTTTTCACTCGACACATTGGTTTAAACATTTAAGAATCAATTTGGATGTTTTGAACACTAAACACAAGCAGTATTAACTCAAGGACTAAACCGATTAGTAATCAGATAGAAATCACGCACGAGTTTATAAATCATTCAAAGGTTTAACGGGTAATGAATGCAATTTCGTAAAGGAGCAATTCTATCATAAACACTGGGCCGGTAGCATTTGCCAGCACCGTCCACAAAAGCAGAAATTTAATATGCTGTGAAAAGTCTTGGCAAACTAAAATCTCCCGGGCTGCAGATGGCTTCAACTCTGAATTCATTCAAAGCTGTCATAATATCATCAAAACTGACATTTTCTACTTGTTTGACATTTTCTAATTGCACACATCAGCAAAGTTGATATTGATACTCCATTGGAGCAAAAGGTGATCCAACAGTTGGCTGCACTTAAATAGCTTGCCTACGCATTCGTCTCCCATGATGATCGAATATGTTGATGACACATTAATGTTTGATCCAATATTGACAAAAATCCCTGATACGAAGTCAACTGAGAACTAGTCTTTCTTTCCCTTCAAGTGCAAAAAGATATCAAGACTGAGTTCAGATATCCAATATTTTAAGCTTCCAAAGTTCTTATTTTTTACGTTTGCCTCCAGAAATCAAGTCAATTGAGTTGTAAAGTAAATTCAAAGACATCCCTTATCGTTTAAGGTTCGAAGTGTCACCTTCACCGGATGAGACAACTTCCACCGGGAAAAAAAAAAAAGAGGACAGAAACCATAAGCATTTAATTAAGTGATCTGCGAAGGCTCATCTCTGGGTTTAGGTGGCTGGCTGATGTGACCTGGACCAGACTGAGAATTGGCTGCAGCGGTTGGACTACTCTCAGATGATCAAAGCCTCATTCATCATTTTTAAGGGTTAAATTGCATGGATTAGGTGAAGTTTTTGAGGCCCAAGCAGAGAGCCAATGATAGGGCAGGCAGCACTGGCCTCTGCTCCACTTGCCAAATTAACCAGTGTGCATGTCAAGCAGAGTTGAGATTGAAAAACTCAGAAATGGTTCAAGTGTGGCACAAGGAATGGACTGGTGAAGGTGGATGAGAACAAGATGAGGGCAATGGTTCCTTCGACTCCAGTGGAAGTGAGTGAGAAGCGAAATGAATTTGAGAATTAAGAGGGGAAGTGTGGTTGGTGGAGGAACAAACCACACCAGCTTGGACCAGTTGGCATCCAACCATCATGTGCTTGAGGCTTTCAGTTACAGTGAAGCATGGGCCTATCCTCCAACCTTCTTCCTTCTTGATTGGTTTGGGATGTGAGTAACAGTTTCAAGGCTTTCACTAACGATTATAATTCATAATTGTTATAATATGTTATTGACTAATACTTGTGTACACATGTTATAGTAGCTGTAAATCATAATTATTATAATCTATATTGAATTGAGTTGAATAAGATCTCACCTAAACATGTAGTAACTTTGAATTGTAGTTGTATATTGTAACTATGATACATAACTATTACAATATGATGTCAATTAATATTGATTTGAGTTGAATGTGATCTTACTTAATAATTATTATTTGTAGTAATTATGATTAATAATTATTATAATATATTTATAACAACTATAGATCATAACGGTTACCAGGAAGAGTAATTCAAATAATGAATAAAAATAATGAGGTGTCATTTTAATGATTAATAAAAAAAATATCCTTCTAACGATTTCAATCGTCGGCTTCTCACATAAACGATCCCACCCTTCACACCACAATAAAATACGTTTGGTTGAAGATTATTCTTGATAATTTTAATTATTCATTCAAAATTATTAATAAAATTTTTATTTGATTTAGGTAATCAGCGATTCCCAAATAATAATTTATTTCCGACACGTTAGCAAAAGGGGCATGTAATCCGGAATCGAAAAATCTTAGAAAAGTAAAAATTTTGTTGATTCCGGGGTTAACAAAAATTTTTTGCCAAAAATATCCTTTGATATTTACCCTTTGAGACAAAAATATTTCTAATAAATTATTACAATGAAAACAATAGTCTACACTCTAAATGAGGATTAATTAAAATATTATTAAAATATTTAGAAAAATAATTAAGAGGTTTGAAATTAATATTTTGAGAAATAATTAAGATGAATATTGAACAAGGGTCAGTAAATATTAAACTAGGTTATACACTAAAACCTTCAAATAAATAAATTTTGATTGCATTATCTAGAATTGAACCAAATAATATTAAATTATATTTTATTCTCTATAATTTTAATTATGTGATTATCTAGTAATTATATAACTAAAATTTTATACGATAACTTAATCAAACACAACCTAAACAGTAAGGTATATACATTTTTAAACATATTAACAGCATGACCCCTTTATATTGATATTTACCGAAATGCATCCCAATATTTATTCTTTTCCCCTAATCACACCTCTCTCTATTAGTTTTTTGCCCTTCTCATTTCGCCATTTAATTTCAAAAATCCTCCAAAGAAATTAATTAGACTCCCCCACCGACCTAAGTAAATAACTAATTCATCCTTAATATAAATATGATTTAGTAATAATCAATATAAATCTAAATTAGGCAGTTTGACTAAACCCTAATTGAACCTCAAACAGTTTTCTAAAAGTCAAATAGTATATATATCGATCTAATTGCATAGAATGATTTACAAAATGTTTTTTTTTAAATTCAACTTGTATAACCTAAATTATAATTATCAAAAGTTTTTGAACTTAGTGACTGACTTTTCAATTGTTACCATTATTTTTAAATCAGCTTAATGGAATGATGAATTAATGGCATGTATCTTTGCCTCGGATAGATCTTTTAATAAATAATTAAAAAATAATAAAAATTTAATTACGATATATGATAAAAAAAATTTAAAACCGAGTTTAAGAATATTAATAATTTAGAAGAGTCTTCATTAGTATTTTTTAATTTTTTTTAGCGATTGATGAAATTTTTTAATGGGATCGAATTGATCATCCCAAGTTCAATGTTATCTGATTAATTATAATGATAAAAGATAAAATACTCGCTCTTAGTGCTCTCATTAATCCATCCCAAAATTAATATAAAAGAGATAAATTACGAATGATTACTAATCTAAATAGGTTATTTGATTAATTAAATAATAATAATAAATTAGGTCGGATAACGTCATATCTAAGATGATCGATTCGATATCACGAAAGTTTTTCATTGATCATCAGAGTAAATCATGAAGCGTTAATGGAGGCTCATCCAAATGATCAACATTCTTAGGCTTGCTTCTCACTAGAGAAAAAATTTCCTGCAGTGCGCCGCAGTTAAGATTCGAACCTTAGATCCCTTGATTATCCATTGGAGGGTTTGACTATTATACTATTATCCCGGGGGTAAAAAATGATTAATTAGGTCGGATAACATCGGACCTGGGATGATCAGCCTAGCTCCATGAAAGTTTTTCACCGATTGTTAGAGTAAATCGGAAAATGTTAATAAAGACTCATCCAAATAATTAATATTTTTAGGAGCGAAATGCTCGCTCCTAGTACTCTCGTTAATTCATTCCAAAATTAATATAAAATATAAATTATGAATGACTATTCATCTCAACAAGTTATCTGATTAATCATCATGGTAGTAAAAGGCGAAACGCTCGCCTCCAGTGCTCTCGTCAATCCGTCCTAGGATCAACACGGAAGAGGTAAATCACGAAAGTTAATTTATTAGCTCGGACAATGATCAGTATATAAGAAAAAATAAAAATCTGACTACTAACCAAAATTTAATCTCAAACTTCATAATGATAACTCTCTATATAATAATCATTAGTCCATCCGTGAGAACATATCATCATTGTGGCAAAAGGCGAAACGCTCGCCCCCAGCGCCCCCGCCAGTCCGTCCCAGGACCAACACGGAGAGTGAGAACATATCATCATGTATCTATCACAGGTGGAGTAAACGGCCTTCCTAATTAAATAGAATGTAAAATACACAAGTCTGGAAAATTTAAGGGCATTTTTGATAGTATTGAAACCCCTAGGGGCATTTTAATGAATACAAATTTTGAGGCTGAAATGCAAATTTCCCTTTATTGAAATTAGTAATAAGGTTTTGAAAAAAATGAAAAGGCGTCCTTTATTTTTATTATAATTAAAATGACATTTCATTTTTAAAAATATTAGAAAGATATTA
>JBBUKS010000113.1:16699273-16726120 GCA_038050645.1 Hedychium gardnerianum
ATTTCATTTTAATTTCCGCTGCTACTTTGATTTCCGAACGAAAAAGAAAAGATTTTCGAACGAGATTCACACCCCCCTTCTCTCTCGTCTCTAACGATCCAGCACATATATGTTAAGTTTAGTGGGAGCAAGTTTATTATATTTATTCTGTACGTGTATGATATATTGCTTGCAAACAATAATAAGAGTTTGCTGCATGAAACTAAGTCATTTATATCTGGTAATTTTGAAATGAAAGATCTTGGTGAAACATCTTTTGTTTTAGGTATACAAATATGTCGTGATTGTTCAAGAGACATTCTTGGACTTTCATAATAGGCCTATATTGAAAAGGTGCTTATAAAGTATGACATGCAGAACTATACACTTGGTGACACACCTGTGTCAAGATGTGACAAGTTCAGTTTACAGCAGTGTCCATGTTTTGAACTTGAAATAAAGGAGATGGAACAATTCCCTTATGCGTCAGATGTGAGAAGTCTCATGTATGCACAAATTTGTACACGACCAGTTATAGCGTTCATAGTGGGGATGTTATGCAGATATGTTAGTAACCCAGGCTCGTCGCACTGAAAAGCAGTAAAGAGAGTGATGCGGTATTTGTAAAGAACTAAAGGACACATGCTCACATATCGGAGATTAGATCACTTGAAGGTGATTAAATATTCAGACTCTGATTTTACTTGATACTTGGATAGCAGGAGGTCCACTTCGGGCTATATTTTCATGCTTACTAGAAGGACTATATCTTGGAAGAACGTCAAGCAGACGCGAGTAGCCACGTCTACTATGGAGACAGAGTTAGTAGCATGCTATGAAGCATCCAATCACGAGATTTGGTTATGAAATTTCATCACAACATTATAGATTGTTAATGACATTGACAGGCTACTGAGGATCTATTTTGATAATAAAGTCGCAGAACTTTATACCAATAACAATCGCAGTTCATCAAAGTCCAAGCACATCGACATCAAGTTTTTAGCAGTTAAGGAAAGAGTTCAGAGTCGTCAGATCATGATAGAGCACATTAGCACAAATTCCATGTTGGTCGATCCACTCACCAAAGGCTTGATGCCTAAGGTGTTTCATGCGCATGTTGTGAATATGAGAGTCCCTCTTATGAAAAAAGAACTAATCTAGTGGGAGTCTGTATTTATTTTATTGCTCTATGTTAATTAATAAAAATAAATATTTTGTTTTGATTATTGTACATACTTAAAGTTCAAAATATTAATGAGAATCTTATTTGTTTAACACTCTAAACTAAAATATCATGATTTACTATTGTTGTTTAGCATTTGATGTTTGTAAATGTGATATAGATTCCTTTTGAAATTATAAAATTTGGATCATGATTTGCTAGTGCAGTTTAGTATAAAGTTTTAATAAATATGATCAGACTCTTTTGAATCACTTTAGACCAGTTGAAAATTGACATGTACTAATCACATTTCATGAATTTCCACTCTACACATCCACATATTGATATATGTCATTAATGACATTGATATTGTGATTACTGTTGGGGCTTATTACGATAATATATAGTAGTTATGACCTTTTTAGTCCTATACTAATAAAATTAATAGACCAGATTATTACAGGGGTATTTTGTTTTCATAAAGTTTGATATTGACTAAAGTTATATTCGTATATTGCCTATAAATCATGTATAGCTCAAGTGGAAGATTATTATATTTAATCTTCTTAAGGTGAGCTTACATGAGATTTAAGACTTGTACTACCGAAACCCGTTAAACGATCTAACTTAAGTTATTATATTTCGAGTTATTGGATGTGGACCCCGTATGTATAGAACCCTTTAACTCGATTTGTTATCATTTATGGGCTGATAACGGATTGGTTGCCTATATAAGGGGAGGTCCCCAAGGGTTTAAGGCATCTTCTTGAAAAATCTTTTGGTTCCCCATTATACCAAGAAAATTTGGCGTCATCAATCCTAAGTCTCTTTGAAGACCTCTCTTATTTGTTTTCGCTTCTTCTTCTTTCTCAGGGGATCTCTTTAGACAACACTAAAGATAATGATTATGACTCTACAATTAGGTTTCTTGTCATTTTTAGTTTATACATTTATTTTGTTATATCATGATTAAAAGAAATTAAATCTATATTCTTATTATTCCTATTATGAATTCATACGATATATTAAAATTCATGCGACTTCAAATTTTACAAGAATTAATTGAACTTTCTAACCTTGAGTATGAATATCTGTATGAGATTATGGGCCGTTTGATTTGGGGACCACATATTTTCAACTGTGGCGCACCAGACACAGGAAATATGGAGGTTTTGTTAAGGTATGATAACAAGGAGCAACTAAAAGAGTGGTTGAACCCTTTGCTAGAAGGAAACATTCGATCTGGATTCACAATGACTAAGCCACAAGTTGCATCTTCTGATGCAACCAACAGTGAATGTTTAATATCTAGGCAAGGCGATTTCTACATCATAAATGGAAAGAAGTGGTGGACAGGTGGAGCAATGGATCCTAGATGCAAAGTCCTCGTAATGATGGGGAAAACGTATTTTTCTGCTGTTTTGCATAAGCAACAACTAATGATCTTAGTGGATGTCAATATTCCAAGGGTGTGCATAAAAAGAGCCTTGCTCGTTTTTGATTTTGATGATGCACTTCATGGCCATGAAGTAATTTTTGAACGTTAATGCATCAGATATATTATCATAAAATTTAAAGATTAAATTTTAATTAGTAGTTAAATTTTTATTTTTTTTATATATCGGTCATTATTCAGACTAATTAAATTAATCCTCATAAATTATTTTTTTCGTATTGATTTTGAAATGAAAGCGCTGAAAGTGAATATTTTATTTTTTATCATCATAAAATAATTTTTAAACCTATGAAAAATATTCTTCTTGAGAATGGATGGGGATCTGAGATTGCCTAAGATAAATATAGACTCGGCAGATTACATCATTGCATGAGACTTACATTTGTTCTCTCTCATGCAATGATCACTGTTCGGGTTAATTAAATTAGTCTCCGTGATTTACCTCCTCCGCGTTGGTCCTGGGATGGATTGACATGGATGCTGGGGACGAACGTTTTGCCTTTTATCATAATTGAGGAGTTTATAGTGGAGTAGATTCGATCAACATGTTGGGCCACTACCTTCCTATTATTTATCTATAATAGAGTATACAAATAATAATTTTTTGAATGAAAATAAATTTTGAAAGGTAGATTTGGTATTAGATGATTTTTTTTTTTTATCTAAGCTATTTCTTAATGATATTATTTTGAACACGAGAATGATTTATTTTAACCTTGGATAATTAATATAGGAGGATTTATAAATTTTTATTAATAATTTTATAATTTTCAGATTTATTAGTATTTAGAATAATTTTGTTAATTTTAATTTTTTAATATATTTTATGATTTTAAATCTGCGTAGAATTTTTAAAATTTATTTTTTCTTAAAATTTAGAGAATGATTATTTGATCTTTTATCCCCTAAATCCTCTTTTTTGTTATTTTGTTCCACGTCAATTTCTCGCGTCATTGATTTTCCAACTGGATGATGTCGACGTTGTCGGGGACTTCCTTTCCTCACCTCAAATTTCTGAAGCTCTGCAATTTCCCCTACTGCACGGAGCTCCCGTCGCTGGGGCAGATGCCTCGGCTAAAATTCCTGGATATCAAAGGAGCGTCGGCGGTAAGAAAGGTCGGGCCTGAGTTGCTCGGCGCCTGTTTCCCTCGAGCCGTGGCATTTTCGAGACTCGAGTACCTGCAATTCAAGGATATTTCGTCGGAGAAACAGGTCAACGAATGAATCATCGGCGGTGTATCTACTGTAATGACAGGATTCCCAAATAGCGTCGACGAGACTCTAAACGAGGCCAATGAAGATTCTCCGCTGCTCCTAAATAGACGAAAAGAAAACCCTAAGGGTCAGTAGAACTGCCGGGATGACTCTGACAAGGTCCTTCTGACGCTTAAATTAGTAAAATACAATGTAGTCTTCTTTCAGTATGGATTTTAGAGTCTTTTCTTAATACCTCTTTCGATGTTTTTATATTGGATTCCTATTGTTTTTCTCCTGTGTCCTCTTAATGACGAAGGTATGAGGGACTGTATTTCAGTGAGGGCTACATCCCCTCGTATCTTTTACGTATCTCGTACACATAGTAGCAGGGAGATACGTGCTCCATCAAGATTTTCAGAGTCTAGTCTTTTCTGTCCCCTGACAATAGACTTGGACCTTGCGAATCTGGGCCTCAAGTAACTTAGGTTTTACCCCGCCAGGGGTTACGGGACTCGTCTTTGAGTTTTAGGGTCCCAACCGGGGCTTCTAGCTGAAGAAAACCTTGATTGGAGATGTTCTCAAGCGAAGTCTTCCCGCTTGTCAATAGCCCCGGATGAAGCCTCTTGACCCCGGTTGGAGAGGTTTCGTGCGAAGTCTTCTCGATTGTCTATAGCTCTGTTCGTCTTTCTTATCTTCCTTATTTTGAACTCTCAAGGGACTTACTTTGACCCGCATCAAAGGACATGCCAAATTAGGAAGAGCGGACGTTGTAGGCTGCGTCCGAGCTGGAGGTCAGAGAAAAGCAAGAAAGAAGCGTGAAGCTGTTTCCAAGATTGGAGGAGTGCATATTTATAGGCTGCCCAAAGCTCAGAGGTCTTCCAGAGACCATCTACTACGCCGATAGACCGAAGAAAGTCCTCGTTTCTACCAGCGATCAGTTGAGTGAGGTTGAATTCAGAAGACAAGAGACAATGAAAATGGAGGATTGCCCTGATTTGATCCTGGTAAGGGACTCGACTGAGCTCCCACACTGGCTTTTGGATCGTATCAACAGGGAAAGGGACATGAATAACAGTGAGCTGCCTTCCCGTACGGTCATCACGGAGAATGCAGATCAAATCATCATTCAGCAAAATCGACAATTAGATGTCGTTTGAGCTCAAGTGTTCAAGCTCTTTTTGTTACTTTTAGCGCAATTAACATTTAAATTAAATGTTAATGTACTTCTATCCGTATTATTAATTTGAACATTACTATATGTCACTTATTTTAATAATATATCATGTATTAATATTTTTTTATATTAACACATATTCATATTTATACTAACATTATAAATCCCATTATCTATCTATTTATTTTATTTTTTATATTTGTTTTTTTAAATAAAATTCACTCATTGACAACGTTCACAAAATTAAATGTTATTAATGTATACGTATTATATTATCCATTCATATTAATTTGTAATACTATTTAAATATTATAAAATTAAATTTTATATAAGTTAATTTCTTTATAAATTATTAATGAATGTTAAAAAATCAAATTTGCTAGTATTCTTTTTACTATTGAACGAAAATAAATGTGTTTTACTGAATACCAAAGTGCAAAGTATTCACGAACCACCGATCAATTTTGCGGTAACTTTTTCTATAGAACACCATTAAATTTTAACTTTCTGTTATAGGACTTTCTCTTTTAAATATGTTTTTCTCATTTAACTTAAGCAAAAACTACTAAATAATTTAAAATTATAAAAATTTATAAATTAACCGACCCCACCTTAGTAATATAAAATTTGATTGTTATTATTGTATAAAAATTATAAGTTATTATATAATTTTAGTTATTTAATAAACAAATTTTTAAAAAAAAATTAAAAAAATTATAATTAAATTTGACATAAGTTAATCGATAAATTTATTCATAATTCATGTCGTTATGAACTAAATTTATTAGTATTCAAATTTATTTATTATATATATATTATTTACTAAATATAAACGAGTTTTATAAAATCAAATACTAAATTTATTTAAAAATGTCTTATTCATTTGCGGCCTTTACATGTGAATATAATTTTTTAAAATAAATTTTCTAAGAACAACTTTAAATTTGAGCTTTCCCTTAGAGGCCCTCTTTACGTATATATTGACATCTTGACATGGTGAAGATAGTCATTATCATGTGGCATGGTCAATCAAAAGTCAAGTGAAATTGGACATCAAAGCAAATTCAACTTGAGTCAAGTCAAACTAAGCTCGGATCAAGCTAAATCAAGCTCAGGTTGAATCAAATCAAGCTCGAGTCAAATAAGCTCATCCTTACAATTTCTATTTAAAATAACTAGTTGCAACATCCGACAAGCCATTTCTATTATTATTCTTTGCTTTCCTTAATTTTTGTCTCCCGTGTTTCTTCATTTTTTTCTCAAATGTCTGACTTAGAGTGTCGAATGGATCTTGCCAAGGTTCATCTTGACCCCTTTTAACATCTGCCTTGAGTCTTTTCAGATCACTATCTAAAAATTCGTTTGATGCTCAACAATTGGAAGCCAACATCCCATCCCGACAATAATAGTCCTCAAAAGACATCCTAACAATAGTCAATCTCCTGAGAAATCAATTTGATTGAAACTCTACACGTGATGGATGACCAACCTAAAATAAGTCAACCTAACGAACATAATAAAAATCGATCCGACCCATATCCAATCGATCGAAATTATTTGATCATAATTAATTTATTGAGTCATCTCATCATTTGATCACAGACTACAGACTGGATTATATATATTTCTCATTTAATCCAAAAAAAAGAAAAATAAAAAACTATATTCAAATACTTCTTGGTATTCTTATTTGTTAAAACTAATAATAAGGTACTTCACAAGTGCAAATTATAAAATATTCTTATTTAAACTCCTCATGCTCCTAGTGTATATATATATATATATATACCCGATTTTAAAAAACGTGCGTAACAAAAAATAATAATAAAAAATATATTTTTATTTTACTTAATTCGGAGCCTTCATCAACTCCTACTCCAAGGCCTACGACCATTCGAATCGTATCGTTGGACAATCTATTAAAATTATTTTCAAGGAAACTTCCGGAAAAACTACGAGATAAGAGAAGTATAACAACTCTATACTTTCCTATGTAATTATAGAAATGAATTAAAAAAATATGCGTTACCAACAGGTTGAGCTCGTGTGTTGAAGAAGATTCAACTGTAGAAAAATGATTTCGATATCAGTTCGATACAACAAGACTGTAGTACAACAGTTTTGGAGCTCCAGGGCAACAATATGAAGTCGTAACAACATATGGAAGTGTTGTCCTGAGCTGCTGGTCGAGATGCTACAATATAGCTCGTTAAGGGCGCCTCCAAAGCTTCGGGGCGCCTCCATTGAGGCTGATCGAATTCTATAAATTCGCTGCTTATCCACTCTAAGGCGCCTCTAAGCACTCCAGGGCGCCTCCGGCTGCTATGTGCGCCAATAGCGCTTATCCAGGCGCCTCCAACCATCCAAGGCGCCTCCAGTGCTGAGTCGCCCCCAATCGTTCGAGGCGCCTCCAACACCTCTGTGCTGAGGTGTTTCCATCTCACCTAGGCTTTAACTCCTGCAAAATATGATAGTACAAAATACTTGCAGCAAAAGAGTTAACATAAATAATGTATGTAAGTATGAATTAAATCATATCTTACCAAGATCAGAATTTAATCATGGTCTCAACTTAGGGTTCCACTTTAGACCTAAGTTGGACTAGCGCCTAAGTCCCTATCGGGGACCCGTCCTCACTGGATTCGCTCCTCTAGTTTCTTACGTTACTTACCATTTGCCGAGTAACCTCCTCGACGTCTGATCTCCGACCTATCCGGTCTTCCTGTCTGAATCTCACATCCGGACCAGCCAATCGTCTGGTCCTTCCTGACCCGACTGGACTTCATGCCACCTGTCTTGTCCTCTCTGACCAAGTTGGACTTTCTGCCAGAATCGCACATCTGGACTTCAGCCTGGTGTATGGTCCTCTAGATCCGTCAAGTTAGTTAACCCTGCACACTCAGCTCAACTTGTTAAACAATAACAGTCTAACTTTAATCTGTTGTCATAAATCAAAACTTAGGGTTAGACTATTAGTGCAAACTGCACCAACAATATATTCTAACAGCATTTTGCTAGTAGCAAGCGTTATAGAAGAAATGCATTGAGGCTTTTTGTCCTGAAGCAAAAAAGTTCAAGAAACTTTGCGAGATTACATTCGACATTTTAATCGAATGGCTCTGGAATTGTCATCTGCAACATCTGATGTATTAATCAGTACTTTTTGGCAGGGATTATTAGAAGGAGATTTTTTCAGATCACTGGTGAAGAAATCGCCGATTAGCTTTGATGCTCTTCTAGGAATAGACGAAAAATACATACATGTAGAGGAGGCTCAGCGTGCCCGAAAGCATGAAGTAGATCCCACCATGACTTCTAAAACTCGACCGAACAAAAAAGCTCCACGACCTCCTCCACGTAATTCAGTACCTCGACCTTTTTTCAATTATGCCCCAGAAAATTTAGTCCCCACAAGAGAAAGAGTTGTTCAAGTAGTGATGAGAAATCAAGTGCCTATTCAGACAACTCTTAACCCGACAATTCATGCTCCAATACCACCACCTCCCCGACAGAGGTCTCCTCCTGTACTTACACCTTAAGAGCAATGGTCATCCCAGAATCAGAGACCTTTTTGTGTGTTCCATCAATTTTATAGACATTTTTCGCAAGCTTGTAAAGGTCTTATGCAAGAAATTAATAAAGCGGTGCACCATCATCAGTTTGCTAGATCTCATTCTAGGCAACGATCTCCTCCTAGAGAGAGATCTCCTCCCAGACAATGCTCTCCTCCTAGACAGCATCAGAGAACCCCTCAACGACCTCAACAAGAAGAAAGGAGAAGGGAAAATTCTCGACGATGGCATGAACCTCAAGAGAGTGACCAAAGAGCTCTGCCAGGTAATCTTCCCCACCGAGGCATGATAAATCTTAGCAGGGGGATCAACTGATTGAGATTCAAATCGGGAATGAAAGACTCATGGTTGCCGATTGGAAAGTTATGGTATCAAAGACAATCCGAGATTGATAAAATGACCAGTGATTAGTTTTGGACCCAAAGATCTCGAGGGTGTGGTTGTGCCTCACGCTGACGCCTTAGTAATCTAGGCTACTATATCCAATTAACTCAAGTATTTGTGAATACAGGGAGTCCTGTTGATGTCTTATACAAAGAGCTCTTGATCAAATGCAGGTATATTTGACTGAATTATATGTTATGTCAACTTTTTGTTTGGATTTACAAGACACAAAGTTCAACCTCTCGGACATATTGTATTACCCATCTCCTTGGGTGTAAAACCCTTAAGAAGAACTCAATCCATTGTTTTCACAGTGGTAGAAGCTCCCTCTTCTTACAATGTTATATTGGAGAGACAAGCTATAAGTACTTTTCAGGCAATAGTGTCAACATATCACTAGAAGATAAAATTCTCCGTTGGGTCTCAGGTAGGAGAAGTACAAGGTAATTAGATTTCTGCTCGCAAATGTTATGTGGAGATTAATAGACATTTATAAGGAGATTTCTTCCAATTTGTGACAAGGCAACTTAGCTCCGCCAAACAAGGCAACTTAGCTCCGTCATACAAGGTAGCTCAGCTTCGCCATACAAGGTAGTTCAGTCTTCCAAGAAGTGTAACTCATCCTTCCTTGCTTTGCAGTCTGAGATTATTAGCTTAGGTCATCTCGACAGATAAGTAAAATTAATTTTGTGTAATTTCAATTTAGTAAATTCTCTATCTTTGGAAAATAGTGTTTAACAATCTTAAAACAGATTCGTTTCTATTGAGATGACCACATAAAGTGTTGAAGTGCAACAGACTCATCATGTGAAGGCCCCCTTCGCCCCAATTGAAAATGTTCCAATTAATCATAGGGAAAGGCCAGAGAAGTTCACTAGGTTAAACTTCAAGCGGTGGCAGTAGAAGGTATTCTTCTACCTTACCATGCTGAATTTGGCTCAATTTTTTGACCGAGGAACCTCCAGAGCATACTGAGGATGTTATTGATGTCCAAACCATCAGTGCAATAGAGAGGCATAGACTCATTTTGAGTTCTTATGTCGAAATTACATTCTCTAGTTCTTTGTCGACTCGCTATACGCTATGTATAGCACGAAGAGAATGACCAATGAGCTGTGGGAGTCTCTGGACAAGAAATACAAGATAGAAGATGCAGGGGCCAAGAAATTCATCATGGGTCGATTCCTGGACTACAAGATGGTTGACTCCAACACGATGATCAGCTAAGTCCAGGAGCTTTAGTTGATCTTGCACGAGATTCACTCGGAAGGCATGGTATTGAGTGAAACCTTCCAGGTCGCAGCTATCATTGAGAAGTTGCCTCCCGGCTAGAAGGACTTCAGAACTATCTGAAGCACAAGCGGAAGGAGATAAACGTGGAAGAACTCGTTGTTAGATTTCGCATTAAGGAAAACAATAAGAGTTCAAAGAGAAAGATGTTGTCTCGGGCTACTGTAAAAGTCAACGTGATCGAGCACGGCCAAAGCTCGAAATAGAAGAATCTCAATTCTTTCAAGATGGGACCCAGATGATGTGCAAGCAAGAAGAAGTTCTCAGGGAAATGCTTCAATTGTCACCGAGTCAGTCACAAATCTTCGGAGTACAGAAAGTCGAAGAAGAAGTAGGAGGTCAATCTGAATGAGGGACCAGAAAAAGACGACCTCTGCATCGTGGTTTCCAAGCTAAACCTGGTGGGTTCAAACCCGCGGTAATGGTGGTTCAATTTCTGAAGCCATTAGGCGATCAGTACGATAGTAAATTACTGTTCACAGTACTGTAGCAGTACTATAGCACATTTATTGTAGCAGTACTGTAGCACAACTTAGGGTTTACTATAACAATCTGTGTTTTACATCCATTAGTCGATTGATGCATCCTATCAATTGACTAATATTCTTATTTCATTCTTACCAAATGATGTGGCGGTTTCCTTCAACCACGATGGTTTCCTTTAGCCCCCACTTGTCCAGGGGTCAAAAGTCATGCTAAGTTGTCAATCAAAGTCAAGGTGGGCACGACATGACCCGAAGATGACCAGAAATAGCCCAGATGAGACTCAGGTCTGATTAGACAAACTCGAACATCAACACCCCCTCAGCTTCAAGTCTCAGTGACATATCTCAGTCTTAGCTCCTAAGCTTGACACCATCCCTAGCTCAGCTCCAAGTCTCGGCAACATCTCTCAGTCTTAGCTCCTAATCCCAACACCATCCCTGGCTCAGCCTTAGCTCTCAGCGTCATCTCTCCCTAGGTCTCAGCATCATCTCTTAGTCTCAGCTCCTGATCCCGACACCATTCCTAGCTCAGCCCTAGGTCTCAATGTCATCTCTCAGTCTCAGCTCTGGATCCCGACACCATCCTTGGCTCAGTCCCAGGTCTCAACGACATCTCTCAGTCTTAGTTCCTAATTCTGACACCATCCCTGGCTCAACTCCAAGTCTCGGCAACATCTCTCAGTCTCAGCTCCTAATCCCGACACCATCCCTGGCTCAACTCCAGGTCTCGGCAACATCTCTTGGTTTCGGATTCTGGTATCATCACAGTCTCGTTCTCATATCCTGACTGCGTCTATCATTAAGGTCACCCCACATCGACATCATCTTTTTTCGTCCTCAAGACAAGCCTATGCCCTACACAGGCTCGCTAATAATGACTGCGAATATTCCAGGACGCGTGGCATCCTAAGAGTTGGGGAGCGGTTACGAGGTAGACAGGTCTGGTCCCCCAAATGCCCCATACTAACATGTGACGCTTGATAAATGAGGAGGCAACTAACGCCTGTCAGATCTGGTCCCCTCACTAGATCCTACAATGATGATATTTCAGCTGACGTGGAGATGCTCTCCTGACAACCATATAAGCACTCACGAAGGTAATGACAAGGGATTTTGAATTCTCTTCAACTCTACTAGGTTATACCTTTCTTCTCCATCTTCGTCCTTCAGCATCCCACCTCAAGCAAACCCTAACTTGAGCGTCGGAATGACATGCCGGGATCCCTCCCCGACGTTATTCTAATCCTCTCTTTGAGTGCATTTAAGGTCCCTTCTCCTTCTTCATCAACAATCTCTAAGGAGCAGCGCACATCAGCTGGTTCGTTGACTGGTGGCTTGATCATCCACGGTATTTGGTCGGATCACCAAAGTTAAATTCTTGCCTTGTTCAATATCCAGCTACCAGAACTTCTTTTTCTTGATATCCAGTCAATTTTAACCTGCTGAGACTTCTTGTTGCCCAGCATTCGTTCATCCTTGACATGCCGGGACTTCCTCGTTGCTTAGCATACGGTCAACTTTGATCTGCCTGGACTTTACGCCTCATGTCAACTTCCTGTTGGACTTTCGACCGCCAAGTATCCGATCAATCGTGACCCACTTAGACTTTCCTATTGTCAATTACCTGTTGGACTTTTGATCACTAAGTATTCGGTCAACTGTGACCTACTTGAACTTTTTATATCTTATCAAGTATCTGGTCAACCTTAACCTACTTGATTTTTTACTTAACCAACTTAACATATTGATCGATTGTCAAGCATTCGGTCAACTTTGACTTACTCGATGTCTCACTCAACCAACTAATATATTGATCAAACATCGAAACATTAACTCGAATCAATTTGAACTTGATCAACTTGATCACTCTGGTCTCGATTGCAACAATTATATGAAATAAAACTACTTCATGAATTATTATGCAAGAGAATTACAAGGAACGTGCCAAAGAATCTAAGAATCTACCACCCAAAGAATTACAGATTTTCAAGAGTACTATTAGATTAAGAAATGCAAAAGTCAAACAAAAAAAAATTAAACATTAAGTGATAAGAATTTGGAATCTTGACTTGCCGAGTCAACCAAAATCTACTTTGAGTAATGAAGGAAATCAATAATTGTTATGAGAAGTTGTCCAGACTTTAATATTGTTGATTGAGTCAACCAAAATATAATTTGAGCAATTGCATTAGAAAGAAATGAATTATTGCTACTAGAAGATATCAAGAGGTCAATATTGTTGATCGAGTCAACCAAAATCTAGTTTGAGCAAATTGCATTGGAAGGAAAGAAATAATTGCATTGTCGTGCACCTAAAAGACAAGTGAGAAAGTAATACAATTATGATAATTTACCAAAGGGTGTATTTAAATTTTTAAAAAAAAATATTATCAAAAAACACACTTCTTTCTCAAAATACCCTTTATACCCAGCGTCGGCTTAAGGTAATAACGTGGCTAGGGCCAAATTTAATTGGTGCCCATGATTTTTAATATTCTAATATTATTTTTATTCAATTTTAAAAAAAAAACCCTCCACTTTTAATTTTATTTATCATATTTTTTTTAATTATATATCTTATTTTTTAAAACCTAATCAACTCTTATTGAACTCTCAAAAACATGCGCTCTCGTAGCCGGTGATCTCATATTCTTCCTCACTTTTGTCGATATTCTTGCACCCTGTTTTCGTCAGTGATTCTGTATTTTTCCCTTCCTTCACTAGTGATATTCTCAAAGAATGTTTTTCTCCTCTCTCGTCGATGATATTTTCCCTCCCTCGCCAATAATAATATTTTGATTTATTTTTTGAATTAAATATTTTTTTAAAAAATAAAAAATCCAGAATAAAAAATATCACTTGAGATATTAAACCTTATAAAAAATTATTTTTTTCCCAGAATAACTTATAGAATATACTAACAATACCTGTTATTATAGCTTAAGTATATTTTTTTTTAAAATTAAAATAAATAAAGTATATTTACATTCAACAATGTCTTAAAAAAAAAAAATTTAATAATTTAATCTATTGAAAAATTTTATTATCAAAGCTTAAATATAAAAATTTAATTAGTAACTTTAGTTAGAAAATTAAATTTTATATAAAAATTTATTTTTGAAAATTAATATTTTTTTAAATAAAAAAATATTTGTAAATCTGTCGATGTCTAATTTTGTTTTCGCTTGGACCTCAAACGTAATTGAGATGGCCCTGGCCCATTGCAACCACAAATTAAAATAAAAAAGTATTTTTATTTAAATCGAATTAAATTATTATAAAAAAAATTAATGTTATTCATTAACCTCTTGAATTAATCTATGTTTTTAAAATATGTAAATTCATTAATAAATATTAATTAAAAACTATTGATGAAGTTAAAGAGCACAGATTTATTCTAAATAATATGTATAGCATAGCTTTGTTTCCTTGAAAAATAAGGGAAGCAAGAATAATGTCGGGTTGCGAAAACTCCGAATAAATTAATGTAGGGGAGATTTGCTTGCTTGTGTATGCAAAGATGAAAGACAACTCTCTACTGCTACTTTCATAATGTTACGTTGGCAGTAAAAGTTGGTTCACTGAAATGATAAGATTTTTGTGGATATGTTCTGTTTGATAAAAGTTCATTTATATTATTCAACAGTAAAAAAAATTATATATATATATATATATATAAAACAATTTTAAGTATAATCATCTGAATTGGTTTAATTAGATGTAAACGTTAATATATGTATCAGATGTAATTAAGTGCATCGTCATACTTCCAACTCTTAATTAATCGGCTTGAGTTTGGACAATCTGAATGAATCAAAACAGCGTCAAAGTCTTTCAATCAACACCCATCAAAAAAGGGCCATAGCTCTAATTATTGATGCTCATTTAGATTCAATAGCTTATCGTCTACTGCTGCAACTAATCTAATTCCCTGTTGTTAGTGACTCTCCTACCTCTTGTCTATTTTGTAAGGGAAAATAAAGGAAAAAACAAGACTAGACCAAATCTCCGTAGAATTGAAGTTTTCTCAGAGCAACAGCAATTGTTGTGAACCTTTCAATCATTCAATGGCAACATGTACCTCTGATCCTTAATTGAATGGTTACTTGTCTCTTAATTATGGTGCAAATTTGATGATGGTTGCCTCTTATGATTAACCAAGTTACATCTAACTTGGGGCGACTGGCCTGGCCCCAAAAATAGTTGATCCTTGGTGAAGTTTCCTTGCTTGATGTTGGGGCAATAATAGTTGATCCATTGCAAGTGGGCAAGCAGCAACTCTTCTTGCAGGAGTAATAAAAAAATTAACTAGCAAACTATGTGAGGCTAGTTATATATGATAAAGTGATAGACGCGAAGATCACTTGTGATATTCTTGGGTTATAATATAGTGATGGATATTATTGTGAACAAATAGATTATCCCTTATATAAGGACGACGCTCCTTGAGTTGTGGCACCATGTGCTTCAACTAAATCCTTACACGAGTTCGTAAATATATCATATACTCATGTGATCCTGATGCAAGAGGATCTAAATAATTTTAGTAATTATTTTAGGGTTATTTTTATCGTTTGCACCTAAGAATTTTAGGTCTATATATTTAAACATTTATTTGGTTGATGTTAGAGTTAGTTTTTAAATAAATAATATTTTTTGATTGTGTCATTTATTTTCTTTTTCCCCCTATTTTCTAGTATTCTTCAAAAGAATCAATAGATTTTAGAAGATTATTTCTAGCGTTCGTGTTCGAACCAACGGAATCAATATAGCTCGCAGGATAATCATTATTCTATTTGGCGTTAGTTGGTATCACAACCTCTATTTATTTATTTATTTTTTTTGTTGGCACCAGATATCCAACTCTTCGAACCGAGTAACACTGGGGTAACTAGCCGGTCCCCACGAAAATTTTCCACCGGCCACCAGGGTAAATTGGGAAGCGCCTCATTTAGATAGCTAACATTCTTATGTCCGCTTCTCACTTGAGGGAAAATCTCTTGCAGTACGCCGCAGCTCAGATTCAAACCTTAGATCTCTTGGTTATTTATTGGAGGGTATAACCATTACACCATTGCCCCGAGAGCCTATCACAACCTTTAGATCTCATGAATAGTCGTTGCGGTCATGGTTGTGACAGACAAGTTCTGACTATGGAAGCCTCGCACCATGATCGTAACACCCAAAACAAGGTAATTGAAGATATACAGAGACAAGTTTCAATATTAACTCAGTGTTTAGTGGCGCAAGATCTTAAAGGTCGTAAGTTCTCTTATTTTAACTCTGCTTCCACTTTTGAAAACTCCTATCGCAATCGCGAAAAGCCGTGGTCGAGAGGAACGGTATATGGAGATATCGAGTTTCCAGTTGATCTTCCCGTGTTTTCTAGTGCGCTACGAACCAAGGAATTCGTTGATTGACTTAACAAAGTAGAGAGAATTTTTGATTATGAGGAAGTACCTGATCGTGCGAAAGTAAAATCGGTTGCCATCAAACTCAAGGGCCGAGCACGACATGGTGGGAGCAGTTGCGACGCTCACGAAACACACAAGGCAAAGCCAAGATCACTGATTGGAAGAAGATGAAGAGTCAATTCCTTTCCTTCGATTATACTCAAACTTTGTTCCAGGGACGATTAGGTTTTGCAAGGGAGGACGATAGCTTCGACGCCCAAGTAAAGCACCTCTTCGGCTCTCATCTCTTCGGTAGCTTCGACACTGAAGGTAGTGGCAAGGAAGATGATGATTTTGGTGAAGATGTTTCAGATAGTGATGGATACCTCTTTGAGGATCCTGAATTCCCATATATTTCTGAAGATGCAGAGGACATTGAGACCGGTGTGGGGGCAGATGCTTCCAATGGATTTCGAGTTGCCTCTATCAAAGCAACTTCAGTAGAGAGAGAAGAGGACAAGGATGAAGAGGATGAGTTTTCGTTGTTCAAAGGAGTAATAAGGTAGAATTAGGAAAATCTTGTTCAAGCTCCCCACATCTTTGGACTCTCAGTTGGTCCAGCTTCTTTTGGACATTTTGTTGGCGGCAACAGCAAGGAGAGGAATCCATCACAAAGCGAGGATTAGGACAGTGACAACGAAGATGATCTCCAGATTGTGCTGAACGATAGCAATCATGGACCTCTTGGGGCAGAGAGGCATAATATGGTTGGGATCGATGATGACGATGGAGAAGAGGATCTTGTAATTGTGGCTGATGAGGACCAGCAGCATCACCTCTCAATTATGGAGGAGCAAGATTGGAGTGAAGAGGCTATGCGGCTGCAGGTGATGGGGAGAGAAAGGAAATGTCAGATGTACCTAAAGTAACAGGTACTACTGGAGCTGCACCAGGAGCTAGGATAGGGTGCAACAATCATTGTTTTAATTCATTCACAACATCATTCGATGTTCAAGTATGTAAGGTCTGGTGTAACACCTTTACATGGGGATCCTACAAGTTGTGTCCCAAGTGTTCTGAGTTTTGCTCGTACTCCTTTTGGCTTAGGTAAAAGAAGAGGTGATAATATCGAGTGGGATAGTGATTATCTTGCGAATAATATTAATTCCGTTAGTTCGAATACGAATGTTAGAATTAATCTTCTAAAATTTATTGATTCGGAAGAATACCAAAAAATAAGAAAATAAACAATACTAGTGAAAATATTACTAATCAAAAACTTCTAATATCAACTAAGTAAAAGTTTAAATAGATTCAAAAATCCTAATTTACAAAAGACGAAAATAATTAAAAATATCATAAAATCTAAAAATTATTAAAATAGTAAAAAAGATATTTAAATCCTCTTGTATTAGTCGCTCTGGATTAAAAAGAATTTGTAGAATAGTATCAGATGATAGTCTAAGAGGAAAATCATCTGACACCAAATTAATAAAATCTACTAACGACTACTAAACTTTGAGAATCCTCGACAATCCAGAGATAATGGGAAATCAATTTCATACACATCAATTCAATCAGTCATAGTATACGAAGGGTTCTTCGGTGGTGCATTATCAATATGCTCAGAAAAGCATTCAGTTGAGCGCTTGGAAGTGGGAAAACAATCAAGCAGTTTGTCCTCCATTTTACCTCGCTTCAAAAGCAGCAGGAGATCATCCAAACTACTCTCTGCCAAATATTCCTTGAAGAAAACAGTAACAAAGGAGAGTACTAGCCTCTTGACAACGAGATTATCCTTGAGCAATGCTTGGAAGACAGTCTCAGGTGGAAGGCCTGATAATTTCTGAGAGAATCCAAGAGCAGTAAATGTGGCAAGCTTCTGTCTTTCATTCTCTTCGAATAGTTCCAAGGACTGAAGGAACTTTTGCATAACATTTTCATGGGTTTTTAATCAAAAAGGTCTTCATCGCAAAATTTCTGAATGTAGAACCGAAGGCAAGATGGCTTCACATTTAGGCTGACAATCTAGAACTGAGTAAGGGTACCTCTCTCCCTCATCAGGCTTTATTGTACCTGGTTGTGTCTGACCACTAGTGAAGATAAACTCAAAAAAGATGTCATCATATCTTGAGAAGTTAAGTTCTAAAGATTCAATATTCTTCACAACAAATTCCAGATCATCAGCATTATCCAGAAATATCTGGACCACTATATTCCGTTTGCGGGTCTTTATCCACATGCCACCTAGAGTGGGTTTCTCCGTCGAGCTCATAAATCAAGATAGAGATCCCTCGATAAAAACCAAGATGGAGATCTCTTCACGAATTGCATCCTCGGTTAATTCATCATCCAGAATCTTCTCTTTTTCTATCGTTTTGAACATAATTCAAACATGAAAACTCTTTTTCGCCAACGGTGCCTCCATACAAAAAAATTCTTAGTGTTTGAAACTTACAATATGTCATCATCAATTTCATTGATAATTTCATCTATTTCATCATCGTCATAAATTGAGACACCAATTATTTTAATTTTATTGTCCATATTTTTTTATAAATAAAAACTCTTTCCTTCTCATCAAGCCAATCAAAGAATTCATTAGTCCGCAGCAACGCACTAAAAAATTCGGCAAGTTCAATTGGACATCTAATATCTCCATACCGCTCCTTTCAACCATGACTTTCACGATTATGATTGGAGTTTTGAAAGTGGAAGCAGAATTAGGATAAAAAAACTTACGGCCTTTAAAATCTAAGCATTTGGATAACTTTGTGACTTATTTTTGTAGATCTTCAAGTATCTCATCTTGGGTGCTACGATCACGATACGAGATTTCCTCAGCAGGAACCTACTTGTCATGACAATGATCACGACCACGACGATCATTCATGGGATCTAGAGCTCTGATACCAACTGACGTCGGACGGGATAACGATTATCCTACAAACAGTATTGATTTTGTTGGTTCGATTGTAAATGTCGAAATAGATTTTTTAAAATATGTTAATTCATAAGAATATCAAAAAAAAAAAAAATGATACTGTTAAAAATATTATTAATCAAAAATTTCTCATAATATTAAGTAAAGATTTAAATAAACTCAAAAATCTTAATATATAAAAATAAAAATAATTAAAAATATTTTAAATATTAAAAAAATAATAAAAAGATGTTTCAATCCTTCTTAAAAAAAAATTTCGAATCCTCCTATGTTTAATAATTGGAGGCTTGTTGCTGGTAGGGGCTTTCCCGATGCGCCTAAACGCTACAGCAGAAGCTTTGGTATTCCCGCTTGGGCTAATAATTCGGTCCGTGCCAGTGGCATTGGACTAGATTTCACCTTGCCTTCACTTAAAACAGTTTTTGATGTTGTCATGGAGGTGTGTTTGATCGTGGATTATTTTTAATATTTTTTATTATTTATTTAAGATTATCAATAAAAATTTTGTTTCGTTTAAGTAATCAATGATTTTCGAGTAATGATTCATGCCCGACACGTTAGCAAAAAGTACATACAATCCGAAATCGAAAAATCTTAAAAAAATGAGATTTTTGTTGATTTCAAAATTAATCATTTTTTTAATTTTATTTTTTATAATTTTAATTATATGATTATCTGATAATCACATAATTAAGATTTTTGTTGGTTTTATTTTATAATGAAGAAAAACCAAGGAGATACCCTTGGATTGGAATTTGAACTTTATGAAATTTTAGGAATTTGGTTCTGGTTATAACAAAAGACTATTGAAAAATTTCTACTACGTGACATGAAAACATGAAGATCAATTTTATGATGAGATAGAGAAGTCATGAAATACAGTTGCATGCAATAACAGAAATATTGTTCCAATCTTTGACTTTTTTATAATTAAAGGGATTGAAGATTATGATTTTAATACATCAATAGTGATAACAGAAGTATTTATTATATATTTTTTTAATAGTTAAACATATTAATTTATATCTAACATATATTTATTTATGACACAATTGCTGAGTCGATACTAAAGAATCTCTTGGTAATCATCTAATATTATTTTAAATTTGAGAACGAGTTTTTTTTAACTCGGCATGATTAATGCAAGATGATCCAAATAATTTTTGTTATTATTTTTGGTTTTTACAAGTTAAAGTTTTAGGTCTATTTAAATATTTTTGGTTGATGTTAGAATTAATTTTTGGATAAATAATATTTTTTAATCATGTCATTTATTTTCTTTTCCCCTATTTCTAATATTCTTTCTAATTAATAAATTTTAGAAAATTATTTTCAATATTCGTATTCGAACCAACGAAATTAATATAATCAACAGGATAATTATTATTATAGTCGGCATCATATCCTAATCTAAATGTTTACTTAAATATCAAAATCTATGATCAATCTCAATCTTCTAGATTAACAAAGACATGATTGCATTTGGTTGAGTGTTTTAACAATGGCTTGATTTTAAGAGAAATGAAGAAAAGTTGAGTCAAAGCGGCTCCATTCAGGTATTATCAACTCAGTCCACCTCCTTGTGGTGTTGTCACATGTCATTATCAACAACAAGAGAAAAAAGATCAATAGTTGTTGTTATTCCAAAGTTCGAATCAATATTTTAAAATTTTGACATACATGTTAATTAAATTTTTTTTGATTAAATTGGAAATGGAAGGTCAAATTAATTTCAAACTATTGCAGTGTTTCTTCTTTTTGATTGGATGAAATTGTTGATTGACTCAAATTACTAGGCAAATTTTCTTAAACATGGACAATAAGTTAACAAAAAAAATATAATTAAACTTGTCTAAACCATCTAATAAAATTTATAAATATTAATGTTAAATAATAAATCAAACCATGTCATTTCGTCATGTGTCGTAGTAATTAATATGATGAAATGATGATATCAAACAAAATTAAAACTGGAACATTATATGAAATGAAAATAAGTAAAGTCAAGAAGACAATATTCCATGATCACATTTTAAAACATTAAAAAAACATTTATTTTCTAAAATAGATTCCCTAAATTGCCCTTAAAAGAATATCAAAGGAAGACATGTATCTTAAACTATTTAATTTTGTCTACTTCATAAAATACCAAATCATTTATAAATATTCATTCATTTTATATAAGGCAGAATAAATAATAAATGATTTGGTATGAAAATATATGTGTTACCTAAAATAAGGGGTGAGGGAATCCTTGATGCTCTCGTCATCCCTATGCAAGTTGTTCCACCCATCTTTTTCACCATTAATCTCTTTTAATCTGTTCTTTAATATTTCAGCCCCAAATGGTAATTTTTTGAACTCCGGGCAATCCATCACATATATAAATTCCAAGTAGGGAAAATGGAGCGGTCGATTTGCAATCTGATTGAGGTTCGGCATGTACCACAAAATCAAGCGCCGGATGCTGAGCTAGAGATGGTGTCGGAGTTCCCTGCCTCACTTATTAGTTCTATTTTTAGACAATTAGCTATCTGTAGAAAATTAAGGCATGGCAGTTGTAGAACCCGAGAAACATCTTTCAACATGGGGCATTCAAAATAATTAATTCACGAAGGTTGTAGAACCGAACTATATTCAATGAAATCTCTTCCAATAGTTGTAGTTTAAAAAGATAGATAATCTTTAAACATCTGAAACTTGATTCGCGACCCATGCAGCCAACGTTAATCTGTCTAATCTGAGATTCATAATGCGCAGAAACTCAAGGTTGTCACTTACCCTGCAGCCCCATTATAGAGTGCCCAGATCGTAGTTTGGAAGTTTTGAAATATTCTTTCCATCCAAAATGAGGTACCATATGGAGACATTTGGTAGTAACATGGGGAGTCGCTCAATGTTATCTGTTGTAGCATTAATGTTAATTCCCACAATTAATTGGTGGCGTCCATTGAAACATTTCAGCTCATCCCACCACCACTCAGGTACAAGAGGAATTTGTCTTATATCCATCCACTTGAGCATTAATAAATTGGATATTGTTCCATTGGGTACGTTCTTAAGATGAGTACCCCTTAGAAGCAAGTACTCTTATTTGCCCGGGAAACCAAACTCAGCCGGTAGTCTTGTAATAGAATTGAAGGACAAGTCTACATATTGAAGATCAGTTAAGCTACCCATCTCCATGGGAAGCTCTGTTATACGACATCCATTGAGATCCAAGTATGTTAAACGAAGCATGCTTGCGAACAAACTCTCGAAGGAATTGTTTTCAGGTTTTTGATCTCATGGAGACTCAACATAGAAAGTTTTGGAAAAGTAGAAGCTCCATACTCTTCTAAAGAAGTAATCTGATTGCTCCTGAATGATGCGACTTCTTGCCATTCTTCTTGTCTAGGCAAATCACTCAACCCGATTCCTGCTTTTACAACCCATTTTCTTTTGTTCCCCTCCAACCCAGAGACCATCAACAGGGCCATGTCTCGGATGACATCGTGCATCTTTACAGCTGGGTCCTTATAAGGAAAGTCCATGTCACTACATTTCTCTAGTAAGGATGCAGCCATGAGAGCTTCCAAATGCGAGCATCTTTTGGCGAAAGCTTCATTGATCACATTAAATTCACGGACTATGCCGCAACCTATACAACACGGTGTAAACTCAGAGAATCTTCAGACCATAAAGTGCAGCACAAGAGGCATTCTCTAAACTGTTGTAGCTCAACTTGAAGGCTCTATACATGACGAGTGAATCTTTTGGAAGCTCAATGGTTGTCCACTCATTTTTATCCTCTATTTGATGGAGAGCGTCGTTCCAAGCTTCCCAAGACCTTTTCCCTGACATGGCTCGGGCGACGGTGACAAGACCGAGCGGAAGACCTACACATTCTTTAGCAAGTTTTTCAGCAACGAACTTAATTTCAGCATCTAAGCTGAGAACATCCCCATTGTTGTTCTGCTCAAAGAGTTGTCATGCTTGATCTGAATCCAGACATTTGATTTGATCTTCTTTTGTGCTTTCATTTGTGCACACACTTTCTCGCTGCAGGTTGTAAACACCACGACTTTACGGGGCTGCTCCTGGCCTCACTCAATAGCCGAGTGTGCCATCACCACCAGTTGAAGATCCACATGTTCGCAAATGTCATCGAGAAGCAGCAAGCAGTTCCTGTCCTTCAAGAAGCTAAACAGCTTATAACCACAGGTTTGTTCATCGTCATACTCCTCCAGTGTTTGCAGTTTTAGACTCTTAGCAATATCAATCTGGAGCTTTTTCAATTGGCAGTCTTTGGAGGCCACAATCCAAATGACACAATCAAATATGCTATGGCTATAGTGTTGTTGGATGCTCTTCAATATGGTGGTCTTACCGGCACCGCCCATTCCGTAGATGTCTATGATATTGCCTTCTCCACCATCGATGTAGCCCCTAATGTCCTCCACATATGACTCGATCCCAACAGGTGATCGGTGTGACATGGGAAGCATCACAGTGGGTTCCGGAGGCCCAGCTGTGGCAACTAGATCCAGTGTACTGGCTCGGCTAATCAATTCATTAGCCTCGCCGAGCTTCTTCACTACTTTTCCGTTGATGGAGCAGCAATTTGATGACTCTATGATAGGGACCTGACACTACAAAAAAAAAAACCAGATTAGCGATAGTCGTTTCCGTCGCTAATCGGTCGCTAATTGATCTTAGTGACCAATTAGCGACGGAAGTACAACGTCGCTATAAAATGGATCGCTAATATCGGTTAGCGACGGAATATATTCTCTAGTCGCTAGGTAGCGACAAACATTTAGAATCCGTCACAAGAGCTTGCAACGAATGTTTAATTTCTGTCACTAATCCCAGAGTTTTTCCGGGGATAGGGGTCAGGGTTTGAGTGACAGAAATTTAATTATCCATCACTAATTCAAGATTATTCTTGGTTTCGGGATAAAGCAAATAACGACGGAATTATATATTTTGTCGCTATATAACGATGGATGTTTATATTCCGTCGCTAATTTCCTAAACCCCTAAACCCGGAATAATCCTGAATTAACGATGGAAGATTAATCTTCCATCACAAATTAGCAACGGATATATATATTCATTGCTATACAGCGACAAATATTTAGATTTCGTCACTACTTGTTTAAACACATAAACCCAGAATAACCCTGAATTAGTGATGGAAGATTAAAGTTCCATTGCAAAATAACGACATATATTTAAATTTTCGTCGTTAAATATCGTGAAATTGGACAATATTCTGACATTTATCACAATAAATTAATATGAAATTTTATATATCCATCGCTAATTTACCTAAAATTTTGATAGAAACTGCCTCTTTGGCCATTTCCCCTGTTTATATATATAACATCAATCAATATATCATCACAACTGATGGTTTTCACAATACAACCAATATATATCCATTACTATAACACACAACATATACAATCCAACACAATATAAATCTAACACAAATCCAATACAATAACTATAAATCCAATCCAACTAATATAAATCTAACACAAATCCAATACAATAACTATAAATCCAATCCAACACAATATAATACAAAATATCCTACTAGTATCCAATTGAACCAATACAAGTCTAATAAACACATCCAATACAAGACATCTACCTACAAGTATTTATAGCTCTCCAAAAATCTCCGAGCTCTCCTCGAAATCTCACTAGTAGTATGTAATCCTGGATAAAATATACCTCCTTCAATAAGTTATTAATAAAGCATGGAAAAAAACTAGACATACATTATCAGATTTATGCGTAATAAATTGAATTTAAACTAAACAACGTGAAGATTATAATATAAAATGTTGATGCTACCTGAAGTAGTGTTCCCCAATTGATTTCTTTAACCAGCTTCTAGTTTTGATGTTGCTAAAAAAGTGTTGCAGCTTTAAATTAGTGTCATGATATCTTATTATTATAAATAAAAAATATTAGCTAAAAAATACCTGGAGGCTAGTTTGGATACCTGAAAATACTTAATATAATTAGATGGTTTACTTGAAATGAAAATTAATAGATCTATGTTGCATGTTTCATTAGTGATAAACAGAAAAAGAAAAGCATATGGTGAACACACCTATAAGGCAGATATTGATAAGTATCATTGGGGTTTTGAGGGTCCCTAGGGTCCTGAGTCTCCTGAGAGGCAATATCATGCGAGGAGGATTGATGCATTTGAACCATGAATTCTTGAAATTCCTATCCAATTTCCTCATATCTTCTTTGGGTTAACGAGACTCTTCAAATTGTTGTTCTAAAGTCGAGAGTCAATTCTTCAAATCGGCGTTTTCTTCCCTTAAGGCTTGTACCTCAGTAGATGATCCGTTGGGATGACCCCTGGCCCTAGGAGTCATCACACGATCATATACAATTCTAGACTAGGACCCAAAACCATAGACGGAGGAGGTCTTTTTTCTTCCATCGATCACATCATAATAAATCTCATTTAACTGGTCGGTGGATAAAGTCTGCGGCTCACCTCCCTCTATAGAAGGGAGAGATGCCTCTGCAACTCTAGCAGTAATATCAGCCTATTCAAATTAAAATAAAAAAAGATTAGCAGATATATAATCAGAAATATTATTCAATATGAAAGGTTAAAGATCTTTTTATTTAAATTCTTACGTCTAATGCCCTATAGAGAGAATCGACATATGTGTTATCCTTTTTTTTATGAGTCTTGTTAAATACCTCCCAACAAGTAGGAGGCCAGTGTAGTTCATCTGCCTGAACATTAAAACTGCAATTAAATCAAAATAAAATTATTGATAATACTAAGAATTCATATATAACTTTAGTAATTGTAAACTCACCAAGTATATGGTATGCTCTACAATCGATCAAGATCCAGCTGTATGCTATGTGGATCTGGTACTAGGGCCAGCTAGCTCAGTGTTTCTGTTGTTGCGAGCTATCGCTGAATTGGATTGTCATCTTTCTGCGGCCCAGATGGCTTGCTATGCAGCCCAAATCTCAGCTATAACAAAGGATGGCCTTATGCCCTTTCTTTTACACTTGTATAACATGTCCTTGTAGAGTTTGGCACAAGATGCATGTTGGTGCTGGAAGCACTAGCTAATCAAACCTATATTTTGATAGATGACAAAGGTTCAAAGTTAAGGTTTGTTGTTATCTAATGAGTATGACTGAGTGTGCAGGAAGCTCAAGCAGAAAGTCCTAAGGGAACTTAGGCAAGATGAAAGTCCTAGTTGAGGCTAGGCAAAGAAGTTCTGGTCAAGTGGATTGGGCAAGAAGTCTTGATTAGGGAGATTGGGCAACAAAGTCTTGGTCAAGTGGATTGGGCAAGAAAACCTGATCAAGGAGTTGGGCAATGAAGTTCTGGTCCAAGGAACTGGGTAGAAGTCTTGATAGATCGAGGACACCGGACAGAAGTCTTAGGGGTCAAGAACACTAGGTGGAAAGTCCGGTCAAGGACACCAAGCAGGAGTCTAAGCGGGTCGAGGACCGGACGTCTAGCAAAAAGTCTCAGAGGTCAAAATTGAATGCTGAGAAAGAGTCCAAACAGTCTAGAGGTCCAGATGTTTGACAACAGGTAAACTCTCCTAAGAGGAGTAGGTGAGGACACATTCCCCGTTGAGAGAACAGTAGGCGTCGGTTCGACCTAGGGTTTCATCAAAAACCCAAAAGTTAGAATCAGACAGTCCCGAGACTAGCAAACATCATTTTTTATGCTATATATTTTGCTTGTGCTAACATTATGATGCAGAAGTTGAAGCTTGAAAATTATTGAACCAAGCGCCTGGAAGGATCCAGGC
>JBBUKS010000113.1:16740821-16774494 GCA_038050645.1 Hedychium gardnerianum
GAGATGACGAAGAGGGCGCGGAGGGGGCCGCCGCGGCGGGTCCATAGGCAGAGGTTCCTCGCCGAGTTTCGAGAAGCCTCCTGAAGGCGGGGTGCGGCTTCGGAGGCGGATGACTTGATCCGCCGAAGGAGGGCGGGCGGCGGCGGCGAAACGACGCCGGCAAAGAAGTCGCGGAGGACGGAGTAGAGGGTCTCGCCTTCGCCAGGGGTGACAGGGTTGAGCTCGATCTCGATCTCGATCAGCCCTCGCACGCCTTCCTCGTCGCCATCGGTTATGCCGTTGGATCTCTTCTTGCAAGACCTAGCAAAACATAATATACTGTTAAATATCGTCAAACTGTTAATTATATAAATATTTTAATATTTAGTTAAAATTATATATTTGTTATAAAAAATAATAAGTTAAAAAAACTATGCTTGTTTATAACAAAATTATAACGTAAAACTAAAAACAATAAATTAAGCAGAATTTTCATAAACATTTTTCTTGTGTGCTTGAAAACGAAGTTCTCATAATTTGAAGAGAAATTTGTTGAAATCTAAAGTATGAAAAACATGTAAAATACTATAAATATTTATAGTGGATCAATGATGCGGCAGTGTTTTTCGTGTTTGTCATCAGAAAAGTGATCACAAACAAATCGAGCAACTTTTCAAAGTTTACACAAGCCAAATCTCTCTTTCTTTGGACGTTCTTTCTTTGGATAATTCATCTCCGAGCTCTCTTATTTTAGATGCATATAAATAAGAAAGTACTCCTTATGGATGGGGATCATGCCCACTTTCCCACTCCAACAATATTTGCATATAGTTGTCTCTCACAAATTACGATCATGGTCTCATCTATCTATCCTTATTTTGTAAAGATTTTACCACAACTCAAATCGCGGCTGGGTTGGGTCGGAAAGTTTCCTAGGTTCGAACACCACTCGTACATGATAGGAAACCAAAGAAACTACGAAATAATACTTATAAAATTTATACATTATACGAAATAAATTTGTTTTAAAAATAGTTCCATGTGTCATCTCTAACGAAGGAGACTTCATATATGTGTTTATCTCATAGTTAAAATCAACTAATATGGTACCACAGAAGTAGACTTGTTCGGATAAAATAGTATAATTCACAACAAAAAAAATTGTTCACACAAAAATAAGAATGATAGCACAAAAATATTATGAAAGAAAAAATAACATGATTGTTATTGAAAACTAAATAGATCAACCTCATCAAGACCTAAATTAAAGAAGATAAAAATAGCTCTCGCCTCCATTCCTCAAAAGCCCAAGCTTCTTCCTGACATTGGCCATCAATCCGAGACGAGAGATCCAAGTCGTTGACAGACACAATCATCGATCTAATAAAACACCCATGTGAAAGATACAATCGGTAAGATTATACTTAATAAAATACTAAATCATTTTCAGATGTTCATTTCTTTCATGTAATAGAGTAGATAATAAATGATTTAGTATGACAATATATTTTTTAAAAATGGGTATTACCAAAAAAATAAGGAGCGAGGGAATCCTTGTTGCTCTTGTCGTCCCAATCCAAGCTGTCCCACCAAGTTTGATCACCGGTAATCTTTTTTAATTTGCTCTTCAATATTTCAGCCCCAAATGGTAATTTTTTGAAACTTGGGCACGCGACCACGTCTATATATTCCAAGTAGGAAAAATGGAGTGATTGGTGTGCAATGCGATGCAGGTTTTCCATCTCATTCAAAATCAACATCTTGATGTCAAAGCTAGAATTGGAGGTCCCAACAATAGAATTAGAGTTCTCAACATTACTTATTAGTTCCTCCATTTCCCAACATTTTGATATGTCTAGAAGATTAAGGAATGGCAGTTGCAGAACCCAAGAAACATCCTTCAACTTGGGGCAACCATAAATGTATAGGTCGCGAAGGTTGTCGAACCCAACTCCATTCAATGAAATTTTTTCCAATTGTCTTAGTATTCTAAAATTAAGAGTCTTCAAACATCTGAAACTTGATTCACAGTCCACACCTGTATTCATCGTTAATATGTCTCCCGGGATATCTGAAATTTTTAGACACTCGAGGTCGTCACTTACTCTGCGACTCCATTGTAAAGTGCCAACATTGCACTCTGGAAATTTTGAACTTTCCAATCCTCTCACAGTGAGGTTCCATACGGAGACATTATTTGGTAACATGTCTAGTCTTTCGAGTTCAACTGGATTAATGGTAATTCCCAGACTTATTTGGTTGTGTCCTTTGACATGTTCCAACTCATACCACCACCACTCACTTTTAGGATAAATTTCTCTTATATCCAGCCACTTAATCATTGATAAATTGGATATTGTCCCATTGGGTACGATCTCAAGCTTAGTATCCCTTAGAAGTAAATACTCTAATTTGCTGAGTAAACCAAACTCGATTGGCAGTCTTGTAATACTAGTTTCGGCCAAGTTTAAATATTGAAGCTTAGTTAAGCTTCTAATCTCCATTGGAAGCTCAGTTATAGGACATTTAGAGAGATCCAAGTATGTTAGATGAGGCATGCTTGCAAACAAACTCGGAGGAATTGTTATCAGGCGATTGTTGTTATGGAGAATCAACATAGAAAGATTTGAAAAAGTGGAAACTCCATAGTCTTGTAAAGATGTAATCTGATTACTCATGAATGATGCTTGCTCTGCCTCCTGCCATTCCTCCTGTCTAGGCACATTATGCAACCCAATGCCAGCTTTTACAATCCATTTCCTTCCATTTCCGTTCAACCTAGAGACCATCTTTAGTGACATGTCTCGGATGACGTTATGCAACTTTACATGTTCAGCCTCATAATAATTCTGCCGTCTAGAGGAGTGCTCTAGCAAGGATGCAGCCATGAGAGTTTCCAAATGAAAGTATCCTTTGGGGAAAGCTTCATTGATTACATTAAATTCAGGGATTATGCCACGACCTATCCAACAGGGTATCAACTCTTCAAATTTATGGATGTCATAATCTTTTGGCCACAAAGCGCAACACAAAAGACATTCTCTTATGAAGTCATTTTCCAAACTGTCGTAACTTAGCTGGAAGGCTTTATACATTGCAACTGGATATTCTGAAATACTAATGGTTGTCCACTCATGTCTATCCCTTATTTGATCGACAGCGTGGTTCCAAACTACCCAAGATTTTGTCCCTGACATGGCCCGGGCAACGGTGATAAGAGCGAGCGGAAGACCTGCACATTCTTTAACAAGTTTTTGAGCACAGAAGTTGATTTCTTTATGTGAGCGGAGAACATCTATATCGCTATTCTCCTGAAAGAGTTGCCATGCTTGAACTTGATCTAGGCATTCGACTTTGATTTTCGTTGCTTTCATTTGTACACACACTGACTCGTTGCGGGTTGTGAACACCACGACTTTGCGCGGCTGCTGCTGCTGCTGCTGGTGTGCCATCCCCAACAGTTTCAGATCCAGATGTTCCCAAATGTCATCAAGAAGGAGCAAGCAACTCTTGTTCATCAAGTAGCTAAACAACTTCTCACCTCGAGTTATATCATCCTGACTCTCCTGCAGCGTTTTCAGTCCAAGTCTCTCAGCAATATCCATCTGGAGCCTTTTCAATTGGCAGTCTTTGGAAGCCACAACCAAAATGACAGGATCAAATACGGTATGGTTAGGAAGATAGTGTTGTTTGATGCTCTTCAACACGGTAGTCTTACCGACACCCGGCATTCCGTGGATGCCTATGATGTTGACTTCTCCACCATCGATGTAACCCACAATGTCCTCCACATACGACTCCATCCCAACAGGTGGTCGGTGTGAGAGGGAAAGCATGACGGTGGGTTTCGGAGGCCGAACTGTGGCAATCGGATCCAGTGCACCAACTCGGCTCATCAATTCATTAGCCTCGGCGAGCTTCTTCGCAACTCTTTGAATGATGGAGCGATCTCCTGCTTGCTGTGTTTGAGTGCCAGCACTTTCTCCGTCCTCTATATTTGCAGCAAAAGCTTCTGTTCGGTTACTCGACGTGCTGCCAGTTCGATTGAAATCCTGCTCGATCTCAGCCACTTTGCCTTCCAATATCTTCACCTCTCTTAGCCACTGGTTCACTTCGTTGGTCGGAATCTTCCCTTCGCGCTCCGCATCGCCGATCTGGTTCCAGATGTCGTCCCTTCTGGCTCTCAATCTTGCCATTTCCTTTTCCAATCTCTTGATGCCAGATTCTGGCCTGCTCAGATCTGTGGCAATCGGATCCAGTGCCCCAGTTCGGCTCATCAATTCATTAGCCTCGCCGAGCTTCTCCGCCACTCTTCGGATGATGGAGCAGTTTGATGACACTCTGAGAGGGACTTGATCTCCTGCTTGCTGTGTTTGACTGGATGTGCCGTCAGTTTGATTGAAGCAACCTAACGAAACAAACCAGTAGATGGAAACAACTACTTTTTTTCTCTATCTTATAGAAAAAAAAAACAGTAATAGCTTGTACGGATCAAAACACAAAGACTTGCAATTGAATTGGCGTGAAAAGGCAAAAAAAGTATATACGGAAGAATACTCACTGATACTTTGGAAATCCTGCTTGATATCAGTCACTTGGCCTTCCAATATCTCCACCTCCCGTAGCCACTGGCTCACTTCTTTGGTCGGAATCTTCCCCTCGCCCTCTGCCTTGCCGATCTGATTCCTGATGTCGTCCATTTTGGCTCTCAATCTTGCCATTTCCTTTTCCAATTCCTGGATGCTAGATTTTGGCCTTTGCAGATCTGTGGCAATCGGATCCAGTGCACCAGCTCGGCTCATCAATTCATTAGCCTGGCTGAGCTTCTTCACCACTCCTCTTTTATAGCAAAAGATGATTAGGTTTTTTTCAGACTTCTTCCCCACTCCTCGATTGATGGACAAGCCGTTTGATAAGACCTGATCTCCTGCTCGATTTATTTGACTCGACGTGCCGCCAGTTTGCTTGAAGCAACCTAACGGAAACAAAGCAGTTGTTTCCCCATCGACTTTTTTCTCTCTCTCTTATAGATAAAAGCAGTAGTAGTAGCATCAAAACACAAAGACTTGCAATTGAATTGGCGTGAAAAAGGCAAAAAGGTATATACGGGAGAATACTCACTCATGCTTTGGAAATCCTGGTTGATAGCAGTCGCTTGGTCTTCCAATTCCTTCACCTCGAAAAGCCACTGGTTCACTACGTTGGTCGGAATCTTCCCCTCGCCCTTTGCCTTGCCGATCTGGTTTATGATGTCGTCCCTTTTGGCTCTCAATCTTGCCATTTCATTTTCCAATTTCTTGATGGCAGATTTTGGCTTGACCAGTTGCAGCGTCGTCTTGAGCCCTCTGAAGCTTTTGTTGACGTCTACGTTGAAATTTAATTTGATGAACGCGAACGCCATGGACGAGGAGAAGCAAAACAAGAGATTTGTTTCTTTTGCAGAGCAAGGGAAGGGAAGTATAACAAAGATGAAGAAAAAGAAACATCAAAAGATTTGCTCGTTTATCGACCAGAAAAAAAAAATCAAATTTAATATAAAGTCATTTTAATATGATTTTCTGAACATTAAGTCAATAGGAATTTAGAAACAATAATCTCTGACTTGTCAAAGATGCGTATTGCATTCTCATTAGCAAAAGGACAGGATAATTATTGTCCGTTATCTTTAAATATTGCAACCACTTTATCACGTTACCTAATCTAATTAATAAATCAATTTAATTAATTAATTAATTAAAAGCATAAAAACTATTAGAGTAAATAAAAGTATTGTATTTCAAAAATGTTCCTGAAATATTAAAATCATGTTCCCTATATTTTATGATAGGGGTGGAAGATTTACTTCTTTTGCATAGCAAAAGGGAAAGGGAAGTGAACCAAATTGGTTCGTTTATCAATAAGAAGAAAAAAAAAACAAATTTGATAAATAAAATTCAATCAAAATTATTGAATTACTATAAAGTTATTTTAATTTGTTTACTTATCAAAGATATCTGCCTATTCCATCAACACTAGCAAAAGGATAGGACAATTATCATCTATTCGCTTTAAATAGGGCAACGACTTCTCACTCAATTTAATCAATCAATCAATCAAATTAATGAATTAATTAAAAGTTATAAGAATGAATAAAACTACATTTTTATTATATTTCAAAAATGTCCTCAAAAATATTAAAATCATGTTCCTTATGATGATAAATCTTTAGCTATGCGTTAGTCCGTCCTAAAATCAATATAAAAGAGATAAATCATAAAAAATATTTCTTATAATTTGTGATAAGGGTGAACATGAATTTGACCGAATTTATCTAATTCAATTTCATCGACACGTACAAATTTTGAGAGAATTTATTAAAAAATTCTTGAGCTAGAAAATTTAAATTGGATTGAATGAGTTTTTAGTTCTTACTTCTTAGTATTGTTTAGGAGTTTTGAGCATTTCAAATTACTTTTGAATTTATATTTCTAAACTTATTTTGGAACTTAGAGAAATTCTTCTTTTGCCTGCAAGTTTTATACTATTTTTAAAAATATCCTTTAGATTTTTTTAAAAAGATTATATACTTTTTAATATTTTTAAACTCTCTGTGCTTCCTTTAGATGTTTAAGTGAAGTGAAAAGAATATAAAAAATTTCATGGACATTCTAACTAATCTTAGGGAAAATACAAATTTTCCTAATAGAATTATCAAATTGCATTTCATTATATTTCCTCTAAACCCCTTCAATACCCTAAAATCACTTAATATTATCGAATGCAAAAATATAATAATATTTTCGCATAAGGGTTAATTATAAAGTAAAAAAAAAGACAAAATTGTGGAACAAATGTTTTTCATTACCGAAACAAACTAAACCTCATCCTTTACCAATTTAATTGTTTATTTATTTTCTGCTTCGAATCTTTATAATCATTGATTGCGTATAATTCTTAATTCTTATAAAATGCCCTAAAAATTAGCCATGATGATAATAATAATTATGACTCATTTAAGATTCTTGATAATAATAATAATAATATTTTTATAGGATGTTAAATTAATTAGTGAACGACGGATATATTATAATAAAATATGAATTAATTTATAATGAATATATACTTTCAAAAAAAATCATTTATTAATTGTTTAATAATTAATTATAAATTAATTCTGTTCATATAATTTTAAAAGATATTTGGAATGAACATGACCATCAAAACAAATTTTTTAATCTTAGATAAATAAAATTTACACAAAAATCAAAATTATTGAATCACTATAAAGTTATTTTAATTTGATGTCTGACTATTCGATCACACTAGCAAAAGGACAAAACAACTATTGCATGTTCGCTTTAAATATGACAACGACTTCTCAACGAGTTTAATCAATCAATTAAAATAATTAATTAAAAATTATGAGACTAATAAAACTACATATTTGTTATATTTCGAAAATGTCCTCCTAGATATTAAAATCATGTATCTTACGATGATAAAAAAGGATGAAACATTCGTTCTAATATTTTCATCAATTTATTTTAGGATTAACATATAATTTAATTAACTTGAATAATGATCAATATATGAAAGAGGATAGAAACCTGATTATTAATCAGGATTTGACCTTCAAATTTCATGATAATAATATTTTATGTATTAATCATTAATTTATCCCATAAGAATAAAATCATATTCCTTATAATTTAAGATAAGGGTGAATATGATTTTAATCGAATTTTCTGATTCAATTTCATCGCCGTGTAAAAATTTTGAGAGAATTTATTAAAAATTTCTTAAGCTGGAAATTTTAAATTGGATTGAATGCATGAGTTTTTAGTTCTTATTTAGTAGTTTCGAACGTTTCAAATTACTTTTGAATCTTATATTTCTAAACTTGTTTTTAAACTTATTTTCTAAACTTATTTTGGAACTTAGAGAAATTCTTATTTTGCCTGCAAGTTTTATACCATTTTTAAAAATATCCTTTAGATTTTTTAAAAAAAGATTATATACTTTTTAATATGTTTAAACTCTCTGTGCTTCCTTTAGATGTTTAAGTGAAGTGAAAAGAATATAAACATTTTCCTGGATATTCTAACTAATCTTAGGGGAAATATAAGTTTTCCTAATCGAATTATCAAATTGCATTTCATTATATTACCTCTAAGCCCCTTCAATACCCTAAAATCAAAAATATAATAACGTTTTCGCATAAGGGTTAATTATAAAGGTAAAAAAAAGACAAAATTATTCAATGGAACAAATATTTTTTCTCATCCTTTGTCAATTTAATTATTTATTTATCTTCCCCTTCGAATTTTTATAATCATTAATTGTGTACAATAATGGAGCCAAGAATTGAAATTTATTCGAACTAAAAATGACTTCTGAATGAATTCTCCCGTTAAAAATCTTTTCTTTTGATTTAAAAATTCAAAATCAATACGATAAATAATTAAAATCAAAACTTTTTTCAACTGACTCTCGGGCTATAGCCCGAGTAAGGTTGTATTTGACTTCGCCCTTAATTACATAAAATTCTCAATTTCTAAAAAATATCCTAAAAATTAGTCATTGATAATGATGATAATAATAATCATGATTCATTTGACATGTAAATAAAATTCTTGATAATAATAATAATGTCCTCACAAGATAGTGATAGATTTATTATGATAAATTAAAAATTAATTTTACGCTCATGATGAAAAAAAAATTTCTGCTCATTAATTATTTGACAGTCATTTATAAATTAATCCCGTTCACATAATTTTAAAATAAATTATAAACTATATTTGAGATGATCATCTATTATTATAATTCAAAACAAATTTTTTAATCCTAAATAAATAAAATTCACTCAAAAATTAAAATTATTGAATTACTATAAAGTTATTTTAATTTGATTACTTGTCAAAGATGTCTGCCTATCCATCCACACCAGCAGAAGGACAGGACAATAAATATGGCAACGACTTCTCACCCAATTTAATCGATCAATCAATCAAATCAATTAATTAAAAATGATGAGAATCAATAAAATTACATATTTGTTATATTTCAAAAATATCCTCCGATATTAAAATCCTATTAGTATAAAGACGAAACGTTCGTCTCAACATTTTCATCAATTCGTCCCAAGATTAACACGAAAAAGAAAAATCACGAAAATTAGTATAATCAGTCTGAATAGTGACTAGTGCATAAGGGAAGATAAGAATCTGATTACTAATCAGGATTTGACTCTAAGATTCTACGATGATAATACTTCATGCATTAGTCACCAACTCATTCCGTGGACTTTAAAATTACTTTCCTTATAATTTATGATAAGGATGAACATGAATTTAATGGAATTTTTCTGATTCAATTTCATCGCCGTGTAAAATTTTTGAGAGAATTTATTAAAAATTTCTTAAGCTAGAAATTTTAAATTGGATTGAATGCATGAGTTTTTAATTCTTATTCAGGAGTTTCGAACGTTTTAAATTACTTTTGAATTTTATATTTCTAAACTTATTTTGGAACTTAGAGAAATTTTTAGTTTGCCAGCAAGTTTTATACTATTTTTAAAAATATCCTTTAGATTTTTTTAAAAAAATTATATACTTTTTAATATTTTTAAACTCTCTGTGCTTCCTTTAGATGTTTAAGTGAAGTGAAAAGAATATAAACATTTTCCTAGATATTCTAACTAATCTTAGGGGAAATATAAGTTTTCCTAATCGAATTATCAAATTGCATTTCATTATATTACCTCTAAGCCCCTTCAATACCCTAAAATCAAAAATATAATAACGTTTTCGCATAAGGGTTAATTATAAAGGTAAAAAAAAGACAAAATTATTCAATGGAACAAATATTTTTTCTCATCCTTTGTCAATTTAATTATTTATTTATCTTCCCCTTCGAATTTTTATAATCATTAATTGTGTACAATAATGGAGCCAAGAATTGAAATTTATTCGAACTAAAAATGACTTCTGAATGAATTCTCCCGTTAAAAATCTTTTCTTTTGATTTAAAAATTCAAAATCAATACGATAAATAATTAAAATCAAAACTTTTTTCAACTGACTCTCGGGCTATAGCCCGAGTAAGGTTGTATTTGACTTCGCCCTTAATTACATAAAATTTTCAATTTCTAAAAAATATCCTAAAAATTAGTCATTGATAATGATGATAATAATAATCATGATTCAGTTGACATGTAAATAAAATTCTTGATAATAATAATAATGTTATCACAAGATAGAGATAGATTTATTATGATAAATTAAAAATTAATTTTACGCTCACGATGAAAAAAAAAATTTCTACTCATTAATTATTTGACAGTCAAATATAAATTAATCCGTTCACATAATTTTAAAATAAATTATTGTGGTATATTTGAGATGATAATCTATTATTATAATTAAAAACAAATTTTTTAATCCTAAATAAATAAAATTCACTCAAAACTTAAAATTATTGAATTACTATAAAGTTATTTTAATTTGATTAGATGTCTGCCTATCCATCCACACCAGCAGAAGGACAGGACAATAAATATGGCAACGACTTCTCACCTAATTTAATCGATCAATCAATCAAATGAATTAATTAAAAATGATGAGAATCAATAAAATTACATATTTGTTATATTTCAAAAGTATCCTCCGATATTAAAATCCTAGTAGTATAAAGACGAAACGCGTGTCAATACTTTCATAAGAATTTAATTACTCATCAGAATTTGACTTTAAAATTTTATAATGATAATATTTTATTTATTAATCATCAACTTCATCCTGTGGACTTTAAAATCATGTTCCTTATAATTTATGATAAGGATGAACATGAATTTAATAGAATTTTTCTGATTCAATCATTACAAAAATTCCAGGGTTTAGCGACGGAAATAGCGATGGAAATTATTTTCCGTCATTAATTTGTGACGAAAAATAATTTTCGTCGCTACTTTACGACGAAAATTATTTTTCGTCTCTATTTCCGTCGCTAATTCCTCGACGCGCAGTCAAAATCCTAATTCCCGTCGTCATTAGCGACGGAAATAGCGACGGAAAATAATTTCCGTCGCCAAATATTTCTAAAAATATTACCGACGGAAGTTTATATTCCGTCGCTAAATTTCATATATTAGCGACGGATTTAATATCCATCGCTATTAGCGACGAAATTTATAATTCCGTCGCTAATAGCGACGGATTTTAAATTCCGTCGCTATTTTTTGTTTACGACCGATTGGATAGGGACGGAAATTTTCTGTCATAAATCGGTCGTTACTGTTATATAGCGACCGATTAGCGACGGAAATTTTCGTCGCTAATTACTGTAATTTTTGTAGTGATATCTTGTTGAAGAAGATCATCACCGATAGAAATTTGGAAGAGGAGATTGAAGTAAAATCGAACGTTGAAATGAAAATTGCGAACGTGGAATCAAAATTAAGACTTAGGCAACAGAATTAATTATTCGTCATTAATTAGTGACGGACGTTAAAGTCCATTGCTAAATCTAGGATTATTTCGGATTTATGGGTTATGGTTATAGCGACGGAAATTAGCGATGAACTTTAACTTCCGTCACTACAACCATAATCCCTAAATCCGAAATAATTTTGGATATAATTACTGACTTTAACTTTCGTCGTTAATTAGCGACGGATAATTAATTCTATCGCTATAACCCAGTCGATTGAGGTACATTTCCAGTCTACTGATTCCATCAGTCGAGCATAATATGTGAGTCTCACTCGTTTTTGTACTCTTTAAATATATTTCAGTCGATTGATGTAATTATCCAATTGACTGATCCGATCAGTCGAGCATAATACTCGAGTCTCATTCGTTTTTGGATTTTTCAAATCGATATCAGTCGATTGATTTAAACCGTCAATCGACTGATCCATCGCACTCCGTCTTTATCGAACGGTTGAAAGAAATTTCGTAGGATAATATAGAGACGAAATTTTCATTCGATTATAAATTACCGACGGAATTTAAATTTCGTTTTTAATCTTGCGACGGAATTATAATTTCATCGCTTATCAATAATGAAAAAAAATCATCACTAATTAAAGATGAAAATAAAATTTTATCCTTAATTAATGATGAAATTCAAATTTCATCATAAATTGTATAGTTGTGCTCATATTCATCGTTTAGTTCATGCTTCATTATTATCTAGAATCCCCTTCTGTGTATGAATTATATTTAGAAAGTCGATTGTCACTAATTAGTGATGACAGGCGTTAAAGTCCATTGCTAAATCTAGGATTATTTTGAATTTATGGGTTATGGTTATAGCAACAGGAATTAGCGATGAACTTTAACTTCCGTCACTACAACCAGAATCCCTAAATCCGAAATAATCTTGGATTTAACGACTGACTTTAACTTTCGTCGTTAATTAACAACGGATAATTAATTCTATCGCTATAACCCAGTCGATTGAGGTACATTTCCAATCGACTGATGGGATCAGTCATGTGAGTCTCACTCGCTTCTGCACTCTTCAAATATATTTCAGTCGATTGATGTAATTATCCAATTGACTTATCCGATCATTCGAGAGCACAACACTTGAGTCTCATTCGTTTCTGGATCTTTCAAATCGACAGCAGTCGATTGATTTAAACCATCAGTCGACTGATCCATCGCACTCCATTTTTATCGAACGGTTGAAAGAAATTTTGTAGGATAATATAGAGACGAAATTTTCATTTGGTCATAAATTATCGATGAAATTTAAATTTCGTCTCTAATCTTGCGACGTAATTGTAATTTCATCGTTAATCAACGATGAAAAAAAAAACCATCACTAATTAAAAATGAAAATAAAATTTTATCATTAATTAATGATGAAATTCAAATTTCATCACAAATTGTATAGTTGTGCTCATATTCATCGTTTAGTTCATGCTTCATTATTATCTAGACTCCCCTTTTGTGTTATGGATTATATTTAGAAAGTCGATTGTCACCGTAGGTCTAGCTTATGCACAGACATGATCCTTACAATTAAATAGGTCCATCCTGTATATGATTTCTCACCTATCTTCATCTATAAATACTTAGCACATCTGTATAGTGGAACGACTTTCATTCCAACAACCTTCATGTCATTCAACTCGTGCTTCATTGTCGTTTAACTTAGCATCGGACGAATTTTAGCTATATCAAAAAAACAATATGAATATATATTATGATTTTTTATATTAATCATTGTTCGAACTAATTAAATTAATTTATTTTTTTTATATTGATTCTAAAATCAATTAACGAGAGTGCTAAAGATGACATTATACTTTTATCATCATGAATATATGAATATATATTATGGAGTAACGATTAATACTAATTTATTCATGAAATTATATGTGACAGAGTTGACGAGGACAAGAAAAGTAGTGGTTTAATATTCAATTGTTTATTTTATAATATTTGTCATTGCTAACATGGACTATACTGTTTTTTTTTCCCAGAATATTAATATTTGTCATTGTTAAAATTATTGAATAGTTAGCATTTTAAGTTCGATTTTCATGGGAGAATTTTTTTTTATATTACATTAAATTTGAATCTTAGATTTCTTGATTATTCATTAGACGATTTAATCATTATATCATTATCTCCGAAACTAATTAAATTTATTTTTAAAAATGATTAATTAAATCGGATAACATCGGACTTAGGATGACCGATTCGACCTCACAAAATTTTTTCACCGACTACCAGAATAAATCAGAAAATATTAATGGAGGCTCATCCAAATGACCAGCATTTTTAGATCCGTTTTTTACTGGTGAAAATTTTTTCTACAGTGCGTTGTAGTTGAGATTCAAACCTTAAATACTTTGATTATCTATTGGAGGACCTAACTATTGCATCATTATCCCGGGGCAATGATATTCAAAAAAATTATTTAAAAAAAATGATTGACTAGGTTGGGTAACGTCGGACTTGAGATGACCGACTCGATCCCATGAAAATTTTCCACCGGTCATCAGGGTAAATCGAAAAGCACTAATAAAGACATATCTAAATGACCAACATTCTTAGGTCTACTTCTCATCATAGGAAATTTAGAAAATTTATTTATGATGATAAAAGGTGAAACGCTCGCCTGAACAGTCTGTCCCAGGACCAACACGGAGAAAATAAATCACGGGGATTAGTCTAACTAGCCCGAATAATGACCCGTGCATAGAAGAGAACAGGAACTTGATTACTAGCTAGAATTTGATTAAGATGATAATATTTCATGTATTAGTTATCAATTCATCTCACGTGAGGAGAGAAAATTTATTATTATTATTTTTTAATGAAACAGAAAATTTATTTAAATTATATAACAGACTGGTCAATCCGACTGATTTTATCAAAATTAACGGTTCTAATTATAGTTTATTTAGGTGTGTATATTTGATAATATTTTTAATGGGCCAACTAAACCGGCCCGAAACTATCCCATGATTCGGCCCCAAAACAGGCTTGCTTGAACAGAGGACTGTAGTCATACTCATACTGCCTTTTCCCCAAATCCATCGTTTTAGTCGTCCTTTTCGTCTACCTTCGCTCTGGTCTCCCCGACGCTTCTCCGCCTTGCTCCTCTCTTCCTTCCACCAGATCGGTCCGATAGTAGCCGATTCCGAAGCTTTACGACCATGGAATTCGGTCTCGAGCACTGATCCGTTCCGCGTCGTTTACTTACTGCGCGGTCCTGTTCGCCCCTGTCGCATCCCGGCGCGTCTCCAAAAGATGGGATCTTTGGTCCCTGGAGTCGGGTCGGGGGCCTACGGCGAGGGATTATTTTTCTGTCAGGCTCAATGAAGCTTAGGTATCAAGAACTCTAGCTTAAGAATTCTTCCTTCGGTCCTGGGGCCCCTTTCGTGCGATGGCATCGTCGCCAGTGAAGTTCTTCAGCGCTCTTCTGGTCGTCTCTTCAGTTGGATGGGTCATTTTCGTGTAAGTTACTGAGAAATTTCTTGGATACTTGAGGGATTTTTCTCTGTTTTTTTTTAAAAGGTGCTTGTCTTTCTTGATCGTTAAGCACGTGGATTTGTTTTCCGCCGTCAATCTATCGCCATGCGTCGAAGTGTGAATTTGGATGTGCTTTACTTCTTTAAGCCTTTTTCATTTGACTTGCTACTAGTAAAAATAGGACTATATCAGCTAAATGGTCAATTGAATTAAAATTTTAATGAGATAGGCTGAAAAATTATGATAAAACATCCAAAGTAATGATGTGTTACCGAATAATAGTAGCTCTATTAATATATTATAAAGAAAATTTGTGACTTAATTTTGTTATGTAATATAAATCATTTTTTTTATATCATAACCTTAATATTAAATTGTAGTTTAACAAAATATATTTAGAATACTATATTGATGAAATAATTACCATAATGTAGTCAAACAAATTGAACAGAGTAAAAAAAACAAAGATCAAATGGGCTAAAATTTTATGTTCAATAGCACTAACTAGACGCTAAGAATTTCTATTTTGTTCTCCGTACTCTCGAAGGTTTCAAAACTACACTTAACACGTCCGAGTGTTCTAGAGCCATTCATCTCTTATCTAATGAAACCTATCACTATTTTATAATGTTTCCATTCTGTTGATGTTTTAATTTCATTTTAAATTTAAAATAAACATATAAAGGAAACCTAATTCTAGTATATTTACCCTTCCTACATTTCAATACTCACTTCTCCTTTGTTCATGTTAATGCTGCTTGTTGAACTGTCATTTGATGATCCAGCCTTCCCCACCTTAGATCCAACTATTTCCACCTCTCTCATTCATCCTCTTTCTTTCTTCTCTTCAAAAAGGAAGTAGGAAAGTCATGTTTTCCTAGTTTAAGCTATGGAAAAAAAATCTATTGACCAAAGCTTTCTTGCTTATCAAACACTAGAAAATGCACAAACTATTTCTTGGAAGCATTTTGTTATTATACAATCGAAATCTTACCTCATCCATATTTTTGCTCAGTTTAGACTTCAAATATTATTTTGAAAACAGCTATGCTGTTTAGTATCAATATGTATTGATTGTTGGGATGTTCAGTTTATCGTAGGTGTTGAAGGAAAGGACTCATTCCCTTAGTCCCATGGGGAGATACCATAGTCCATGTGCTTGTATTGAGGGGCCTCCTCTACCAACAGGCTAGTCATTTTAGGAGTGATGAAAATCCAACAGCTAGATTGATATTTTCAAGTCATGATGGTCTAAGGGGGCATGGTTAAGATTGAGTGCTTCATGCCTATAATCAAACATGGACAGGTGTTGGGATGCATCCATCTCAAAAGTTATCATTATTGGGATGGATAGACCTCCTCCCTTCCTTAGAGAGTATGTACTGGTCCAATCAATGAGAGATATTGGTTCTGAACAAGAATCTTTCGATGGAATATCATTTGGTTCTCAAAGATAGTGTTTCGTCTTTTTTTTTTCTTTCCATTTTCTTTACTTTCCTATGCATTCTTCAGTGCAAGTCTTTAGGTATTCTAACTTGAGATATTTTTTTTAATTTTTTTTATTTACCTTGAGATATTTTTAATCCCAAAACATAAGATAAAGATGTGTTTTGTTTATTTTATATATGAAATATCAATCTTTGAAGAAGGATTTTTAATGTTATTCTTCTGCAATGGAGGGCTTGTTTTCTTTTGCAAAGGTTTTGTCTGACTAAGACTAAGTTTTCTCTGACTGGGACTAAATTATCAGCACATAAATTGATGCAGGCATGGCTCATATGTAGGCTAAACCAGGTGGCAATACCTACCTTCTTGATTGCAAAAGCTGTAACAATTATCTCCAATATCTACATTAAGATAGCTACACATTGAGAGCAAATACTAATGTTGTTTTGCTATATAAATATCATGATATCTGCACCTTTACAACTAGACTATTCTAGCATTTGGCAGCCGGCACTTCACCACCATACATGTGGCATGTCTTGATTGGGCATTAAACACACTCATTTTATTGAATTTATTTTATATTTTGGTTTACCAATGATGATTTTTATAATTTTTAGTTTTCATTTATGTGACTTTAGCATTTAATAGCTAGAAAATTCTACTTATTTATTATGTCACTACTTGCATGATTGTCATTGTATTTTTCCTAATTTCTTTATATGATAATTGCACCACTGCACCTATGTTCTTTCAGATTTGCTTCCAGATTGCTGGCTTGGTTTTTGAGCCGGATTTTGAAGGCATCTGTTGGCTTGCGGGTTGCTGGGTGCAACTGTCTAAGGGATGTTACCATGAAATTCCAAAAGGTATTCTTCTCTCAATATCAAAACTTATTGTTAAGTTATGCCAATAACTTAATTTTTCCCTTATGTTCTTTGAATCGTCACCATTATGAAGCCACATTAGTACTAATTATTGGGGTTGCCCACATGAAACTTATATCTCTGTTCCAAGTTATTTCACTAGTGATATTCAAGTTCACCTTTTCATTGTTGACAAGAAATTTTCTTTAGGCATCCTCTACGCTTATCCTTTTGATTCTAATCAATTCAACTTGTGTAACTATTGGAAACTACAAATTATAACTAATCTAATCTTAAAATCTTGCATGCAAACAAAGAGGATGAGACACAAACTAGCGGTTCTTTAGACAAAAAAGAGGAAAAGAAAGGGAAACTGAAGATGATGATTGTTAGAAATAAATGCTTCAGCATCTCATCATTTTCTGTATGCTTCTCTCGTCTCATCATTGGCATTCCCTTTCTTTCTTTCTGTCTTTTTTTTTAAATCAACTCCTTTTTTTTAGGAATGGCCTTCTCCCTCTTTTTTTTTTAAAACATCAAGATTGCCCATTTCTTTTCTCTTGGACTACTTTCTTTCTTTTTCTCTTTTTTGCAAACTTGTATTTCTTTTAATCCATACATGCTCTTTTTTAAAGAAAGAAATATACTTTTAGATTCTGTTAGAACCAGGCCTAATAGGATTTCGTTACTTCTGTTTCCATTCATATGCATTCTGTCTCTCCTGTTTCCAATCATGGATGGAGTCAAGATTTCTATTATAAGATTTTAGGGGACATAGAGAATATCAAACATTTTTGAAACCCTAGGCATGAAGGAGAAGCTTGAGCAAAGGGTTTGTAGCAAGGATGAGAGAGTAGAGGGTGAGAACTTGAGGAATTGAAGGGGTTCGAGAATCCTACAAACCTTGTAAGGAAGAGGAAATAGAACAAATACCAAACTGGACAATTGAGCTTGCGTAAGAGGATAAGGCTTGGGATTTGAGATGTTGAGGATAAGAACAATGCTCTGCAGGGAGATGGAGGCATGACTGAAGAGAAAGCATGGAGGTCCTAACTGGTGCTTGTCAGTAAAAGAGGAGAGGAGATAGATAAATGGGCTGAGAGAGGAGAGCCACTTCGCATCATGTGTAGAAAGAGGATCATCCATGCATTGAAGAAAGCTCTATTGAAGTTCAGCAAGGAGGAAGATAATCCAACGTGGAAGCTAGCTTCTCTATTTCCAACCTACAGATATATTGTGGTGTAGGAAGGAATGTTGCTTCCTAGGATTCTGGGTGCTTTGTCATTGTAAGGTTAGTTTGTGATGTACTCGTGGCTCTACAATAGAGAGGAGTGCTACTTATAGAAGGGAAAAAAGGAAAAAAAAATAGAAGAAAATAAGGATTATGATGGTGGACAAGAGTGAAAGGTTGAAGAGGAAAGAAAATTAAGGTTTATAGAGGAAAGGGAGATGAGGAGGAAAAAAGAACTATGACTTTCTCAGCAACGGAGGAAGGCCATGTCGTCATACTAAATAACTATGACTTAGTCAGCAACGGAGGATTGCCATGTCGTCATACTAACTTCGCGGCCTTCCCCTTTGGTCATTGAAGAAGGAAAACCTGATCCAGAGTGGAGCACACTGCAATACTAAGTTGAGAAGGATAAGAAATTGTGTATTTATAGTTTTTAGATACAACTAATTCTATCTGAATCTAAGCATAAGAAAAGTTAGGTCTTACACTAGGTTGCAATATTGTAATCTAACATATAACTGTTGTAATTTTTGAATTTGCTATATTTGCCGACCCCTAAGTTTAAACCATATTATTGATGATCTTAAAGTCTCAACACAGGAATGTTCTTGGTCTAGTCTTGGCCCAAGATCATACTGATACAAACTCATAGATATATCACAGCCCCCAACATATTTTTAAGGACCATAGGCAATGAAAACAATCAGTACGTATTCTACCAGATATATCAAATCTCTTGAATCTTGATCAAATAATATATCTGAGCCATTATTAATTTATTTTTCATGGATTTAAATAACCTAATGGTTCTTGACTTCAAATAAAAATGAGAATAGTAATAAAAAAACAGATTTATGCTTCTTAGCCTCAATTAATGAAAAATTAACTGGGCTATTTTAGTTTGATCAACAACCACAACTCTATAAAAAAAGAGTAGTCTGATGCACAAAGCTTCCGTCAATGCGGAGTCTTGGGGAATGATCTATTGTACGCAGTCTTATGCTCGATTGTAAGAGGTTGTTTCCGCGATTCAAACTCGTAACCACTAGGCCACACGACAACAACTTTGTGCTAAGGCTCCCCATCTAATATCACAACTCTTATAATTCATAATTCACATTTAATATCTCTTGACGATAGAAGAAATTTTTCTCCAATTCTCTCTCCGGTCTTTTGAATCCATTGTCACTAATCTATTTGTTCATGCTGCTCATTGTTGAGGGGGAACGATGAGCCACAGGTGATGTGTGATGGGCCATGAGCGGCAAACCTCTACTGTCTCACTCTTGAATCTGACACCACTAATTTGGGTTCACATTGCTAACAACATGTGATGATCTATACTCTTCAATTCTTCCAATTTCAATGAGCACTGCTGTCTTCTAATTCTGAAATTCAATTTGAATCTGCTAATGTTTCGTCACTAATCTGATATCTTAAAGTCTCCCTTTATTTTCATAGTTTCTTGAGTTCATGAAATATAAATGTAAAGGAAAGTGCAAGTAAAATATCATAATTTGATTGAAATTTATTATTCTGTGAAAATAATTACTTGTTTTTGTATTTTTTTGTTACTTTATGTTAGTTGTATCGATTATTTTAGTAGTCATCATAATATAATTAGTATTTTTTTTCTTATATTATCAGTCATATTTTTTGTTATAATTTTTATGGTTTATGGAGGCAATCTTTATCAATTATAATTTTGTTATAATTTATTTAAATATAAATGATGATATAGTAGGGGTAGAAGGATTCTATATAGCTGACCGCACCTAGTAGGAAAATGCTTGGTTGTTGTTGTTGTTGTATGGAGGAAATCTTTCCTGAGATACACGTTCATACTAAATATCAGGTCATGTTCAAACTAATGACACTGCATATTTTATTTTTTATAAAATTTGTGCATACTTTATGGACAAAAGAGTTGATACATATGATAAGCCATGAAAATTAAATGAAAAGATTTAAGGATTTTGCATGATGCAAAATTCCTAAAATGGTTTACAATAGAAAAACAGATTGTTCTGTGTCTATTTCCTTTTGATTAGTCACGCTGTCTATGCTAAGCTTCGTTTTTAGAGAAAGATGCCCATGGCAATGCTGAAACAGGTTTTAGTCTAATACTATTCGCAGTGGAGTTTCTAGATAGTTGGCGCTTACAGCTCTATGTTCAATGCAAGTTTTCTTTATGCTATTGGCTTATTCATTTTTTGTCAGCTATTTGTGAACTTCCATTTGTCAGTCAGTTTTTATGCATTATTTGTAATCTATAATTAACTCAGTTATTTTTCTCAGGGTTCCATTGAATCATTATCTATTGGAGAAATTAAACTCAGTTTTCGCAAATCACTTGTCAAGCTGGGATTTGGTTTTATCTCTAGGGATCCCAAACTTCAGTTGTTGATATCTGATATCGAAGTTGTAATAAGACCTTCCCTGCAAAGCAAAAAAGTAAATAATGCTAGCAGGATGGAGAAACCTCGATCTGCTGGAAGAGGGAAGTGGATGTTGCTAAGTAGCATTGCTAGATTTCTTTCGGTTTCAGTGACAGATTTCATTGTGAAGGTATGTGTTTTTTGGAAAATGAATGTCTAGTTGTACTGTATAATTGATGCTTATACACAATGTCGCAAACTATTTTAAATAACTTTCTGTTAAAAGGAATTAATGAAGCCATAAGGTTTTAATTGCTTCTAGGACTTGAGTGAAATTCTCCTGGAAAAGAGCATTATTTCCCTTTTAGGCTGTATTTACTTAGAGAGATGGAGAAAGAGGGGTCTGAAAATAGAGGGAAAAGAAAGAAGGGGTAAAAAGAATCACATTATGCTGATGGAAATGATGTAATGCAGGAAACATGCCAATCCCGTGTTGGTGATTGGTTGGTGTCCCTTTACTCCTCTTCCATTTTTTGCAGATTTATCTATTCTTTGTGCCCTATTTTTGGGCAACAAAAGCTGATAATAAGTAGTCTCTTTTCCTTTGTTATTCTCTCTGTCCAAGTAAACAACCGAACTTACTTTTTTCCTGTTGTTTCCCTCATTTTCTCTTTCTTTCTTTATTTTAAGTCAATAATTTGTTTTTTTTACCATTCTCAACTAGGTTCTAAAGCAAGATAATGTAGGCTCTTTTATTTTTTTGGAAAATATTTCTAGTTTTAATTTTCCTTTTCATAAAAAAAGGAGAAATGTTCATCAAAATGTGTTTCATAGTAAATTTTCAAAAATATGTAGTATATATATGGAGAGAGGAGTAAAAAGAATGGTGGCAAATGATTTTCGTACTGTTCTTTTCATTTTCCAGATTCTCTCTTTTTCCTTGAAAAAAAAAATGAAAATTTTCCAGGAAGCAAATTCGCTAGATTTTACTGTTGGATTTTCTCTTTCACTTCATCCCCTCCGCACCATCAATATCCTCAGCATTTCCTGTACCACTCTTTATCAGTATCTTCCACTACAATCCCTTTGTTGTAGATGCAGCTAGTGGATACAATCTTCCACTACATTTCCTGTACCATGCTTGTCACAAACCTTTCATTCACTAGCTAGTTGAAATAAGACATAAAGGTGATACAGCTCCACAACAACGAACATTGGTGTGAGATTTTTCATCTTAGCCTCCAGTCATTAGATTCCTCTGCGCCTTAGATTTGACATATGTGGCAACATGTAAGGGATGCTGTGATCCAACTCTTGATTGGTACCTTCTTCACCTTGTCCATTTGCTTCAAGCGGTAAAATGACCTTTCCCATAACAGGCCAAGCTCCACTACTGCCTTCCCTTTCTGGTGATTAAAAGTTATCATTGAGACGCTCATTCTATTTCCCTCCAATTAGCCTTATCATAGTTTTAACTTCCAAGATTATTTCACCCTCAAAAGTCACTTCTTTGGTTGTAAGATTTCAATACGTTAAAGCAGAAAATGGAGAGAGGAGGTAGGAAACCAGTGAGAACCAACCCATGAGAGGGTTTTGTTTTTGAGTGCCAGCCATGGTCCTCTATGCTCATGACTGCCAAGCTCAAGTGTCAACCTGGAAAAGCAAGACCAGGCCCATTTTAACAAGGGACATCTATACATTTTGAAAAAAAGTATGTTTAGTATAAAAATGGAGACTAGAAAAGGTTGGATTGGGAAAAAAAAAAGTTACAACAATGGAAAAAGATAAGCCAAATTTGAGAATAGAAAATTACAGATTCTAGAAAAATGGGGGTGGCTACGGTTTAAAAGGAATAAATAATAAACCTGAAGTATTATAATTCACCATTTACATCTCAAGTTTACACATTGCTGATTCATTGTTTCACCCTCAATTTTCATCCTCCATTAACTTTTGATACATTGTGTGCTTGATTTAAGGTGAGATTATTTCAGTTTTCTCTTCCATCTTCTCTATTTTCTTGAAGTCAGTATCAGATGTTTTTTTCCTTTCTTCTGACATCTCTTTTTCTTGGTGTAAAATAAGCTAACCAAAAATTTAGTTTGCACTTCTCCTCTTTCAAAGTAAATGCTGGACTTCTAATATCATCACTATTGATAGTGCAATCTCAATAGATAGATTAGTCATTGTTCCCTTCTAGTATCTTCTTTTTTCCTGATCTAAAGTAAAGGTCCAGATTTAGTCTGCTCTCCTTTTAACATTTTCTCCTTGTATCTTAAATTAAGATCATTTTTTGCCATGCGTTTTCAACATATTCTTATGTCAAAGTGTAGATATTAAAATCCTAACTGTAATCTGTTGTTTTTTTCTTTACTTCACGATTTCTCCATATTCACAAACTTTAGTTTTCCACAAAATTTGTGATTGGAGGGGTATTTATGGATGAAGATCTATTTCTTTGACTTGGATATAAGTGTTTGGACACAAGTGTGGATGTAAATATTTGTCACAACTATTTTTAAAATATTGTACATAAGGTGAATAAGGATATTGAGCGTCCCTTGGAGTGTTGTTGCTTGACTGTCAGTATTCAACATGGGTAAGGGGTAGATTAAGTGTTTAACTACCAGATGCTGCAATAATATTGTGTTTTTATTGAGTGATGTAGGGTTTGTTTGTTTTGCAGAAAATAATTTCTATGGGTAACATGTTTTCCTAGGAAAATTTTCATAAAGAAAACTTTTATTGGGAACCATTTTTCCCCTTGTTTGGTGGTGCATGACAAAACATTCTAGCCTCTTAAACCCATATAGTTGTCCCATCCTTGCAGTGCCACAACCTCAAACTTTTCTTTGTCACCCTAGAATGCTTCCTTGCTGCCAATCTTGGTCATATTGCGATTGCTGAGCCTCCCATCTCAAATGTGCTTATTTGGGGCCTTAATTGCGCTCAGGCAACTAATATGGGTGCCTTGAGCAAGAAGAACTGTCCCTCGTTGTTGGAGCAACTCCTAATGTTGATCATTAAGGAAATGATGTCATAGATGCCATCAATCCTTTTTGGGGTGTTGCCATTCCTCTGTGGGAGGTGCCACCAACTCTTTAGGTGTCACCAATCTCCCATGGGATTTGTGACTGATCATCACCAGGTGCCACCAACTCTTTAGGTACCATCAATGCTCCACGAGTTGAGGAACTGATGCTGGAGATGCCGACGACATCTGTGGGAGCTAGGAGGTGCTGTCATGGCACCAATGCTCCATGGGAGTTGTTGCATCTGGTAGATGAGTGTTCATGGGAGAAGATGTGAATGGTGGAAATTATTTGGCACTGATGGCTTGTGGCGTGAGGTAGACGAAGGCAAGAGGGAAGTAAAATAGAGGGAGAAAGGAAATGAGAGAGATGTTTCGGCAAAGTGATTCCATTCATTTTGAGCTAAAGTTACACGCCCAGAGAAAACCCTCTTCTTGTCCATTGACCAACTTAAAATTTTCATCTGGCTATGAATTTATGGTGCTCCAAACAGTGGAAAATGAGGAAAAAGTTTTCCAGAAAAAAGATTTTACGGGAAATAAATGGATCCTTGGCCAGTCTTGTTTTCTATTTGTAGGATGTTTTTTATTTTCTACTACAAACTATTGGTTAATCAATACCTATGTTCCAGTTTCATCATGATCTTTAGATTAAGTATTTATATGGATTTTAGAAACTCAGAATATCTAAGTTTAGTCTTGTATGGATACATAGTCTTTAGGTGACACATGAGTGTAGCTGTCCCTCTTTGTTGGAAGATCCAATTTTCTCTAAATTTAGGTGTATTGGATTATTCATTTAACTATTATTAGAGTCAGTAGCAGTTTCTTCATAAGATAGTTCAGCTTAGAAGTTGAATACATTGCTTCATTACTGGAAATCCTTCTGCATGCACAACATCGACATCAACATCAACCAGCCTTGTTAATTACAGCTATTTAGGGTCAGATCGCTTACATTAATCATATCCCTCAATTGAATCTACCGCATTCACCAATTGAATTTATATTGCTGTTCAATCATGAAGATGATTTTTCATTGACTCTGTGTCCTACATGAAGTTACTTAGTAGAAACTAATGGTAAAGTTTTGCTAGAATTTATATATTTCGTTGATACAAACAGGTTTCTTATTTTTGTCTTAAAATTTGATTTATTTTTGTCCGTATAGGGGAACTAATATGGTTTTGTGGTTGATTTTCAAATGGTATAGGTGCCAAAAGCAATCATTGAAGTCAAAGAACTTAAGTTGGACATTTCTAGAGAAGAACCAAATCAGATTCTTCGTGTCAAATTGCACCTTGTACCATTTATGGTTCATTTAGGTGACCCATGTCTCAGTGTTGATAATACTTTAACTTCTAGTCAAAAGGAATGTTTGCAAGATGAACAATCATTTTCTTCTGTTATGGAGAAGAACTCTTTTCTTTGTGAGGACTTGTCAGTTGCTTGTGATTTTGGTCATGACAGGTATGTCCTACTTTAAGCAAGTTATTCGCCTTTGTCAGTTACTTAATTAATCAGATATATAGGTTACTCAATATTAACTCGATTTTAACACTGGCAGTCTATGATAAATAAACACACTGTTACAATCCGATTCCTATTCTTTTTTGTTTCATAAGTTGCAGAGCTGCTTGCTGTGAACTTCAGATTTCTAGGCCAAACATGTAACTTAAAAAACATTACATTAACATATGCCAGTTGCAAAATAAGTTGTTATATAACTATCTTGCAACAGTTTGGCCAGGGACATTTTGAAGATACCAAATATCCTACACTCGTTCTTTAAAATATTTGTGAATATTAACATTCTATAATGAAAACCAACACTCAATCGTGTGATAAACACAAGACTCATATTTGTCTGTTTGACATAGGGAGAAAGGTGTCAAAGTCAGCGATCTGGACATGGTATGTGGAGATGTTTCTGTTAATGTCAATGAAGATCTCTTTAAAAGAAAAGATAAAAATCTGGAACTGCTATATGACACTGCAACTGAGGGTGCTACATCGACTATGATTTCTGAAATATCTGAAAAAAACAAGTCCGCCCCTTCCATAAAGAGACATATTTTTGCTTTTCCTGAAAAGGTTTGCATCCTCTGAAGGGATTATCATTTTTACTTTTGTGTAATATGCCTCTGAAGGGATTATTTTCTTTTAAGTACTTTTTTTTATTATATCAAGGTTTACCTATCTCCATTATCATCAATTCAATACTTGCTCCAACAACTTTTTATCTTTTTAAAGTTGATATTGTTTAGGGTGCAATGGTTAGGCCCTCCAATGGATAACTAAGGTATTTAAGGGTCGAATCTCAGCTGCGACGCACAGGGATTTTCCCTTTAGTGAGAAGCGGACCTAAGAATGCTGGCCGGATGAGCTTCTATTAGCGCTTCCCGATTTATCCCGGTGGTCGGTGGGAAAATTCCATGGGGCCGGGCCGGTCATCTTCAGGATTAGTCGGTTCGAAGAGCTAGATACCTGGATTACAAAAAAAAAAACTTGACACGGTTGTTTGTGACTACTTGCACTATATAATTGACACATATCTATTGAGCTATACTATTCATTAGGCTATATGTATAAGATGTATCATGTATTCTTTAATTGCATTAACAAATTTGTGAAATATTATATTTCTAGCTATCACACATCAACATAACTCCACATAGGTTTCATTGTTTTTTGGATGATATGAGTTGCGTCTTGTTCTCCTCTGCTTGTTCATCTAAGTAAAAATTAACAATTTTATACGCAATCATAGTTAGTTGTCATTCTTATTATTTGTTGCATTTGGTGGTATTTGATTGAAATGATTTTTTTTTGTGATAGATGGATTTCTTCTCCTTTGTGTTGGCATAATAATTCTGGTCTACTTGTTAGCGTGGTTTGGGAAGGCCATCAGATCAATATTGCTAATATTTACCTTATGCCTTTATCGAGTAGAAGGAAAGAAATTACCAATACCACCTAGTGATGAGGAAATATGAACATTTGCACTCCTTAATATTGGTTCAACAGTTTGAATCACTTCCATTAGCACTAATTGAGATTTTTCTAGTAGCAACAATTGTACACATTTGTTGCTCATAATCATATTTTTTTCAGGTGGCACAAAGAGCAGTTGGGCCATGTGCCACGACTTTGAATAGATAGGATCTTTAGAAGCTTTCCTACCAAACTCTTATGTTGTTTCTGTTGGTATTTGACATTCTTTTTGGCATCAAAGTTTCTCTTTCATTCTATGTGGAATTTCTTGATGAAATTTTGAACACTTTGGGACATGCGAGTATCCATTAGCAAGTTGTATCACACTATAAAATAATGTTAGTGGAATCAATTCCTTAAGCTACACACGTGTTTCTATTCTGAATCATACTGCTTATTATTTTGTTGCTAGTTGTGTATGTACACATTGTTGATACCTAGATGTGAGATGACCAGAAGCTAGAAGTGGGTGGGTAAGTAGCAATTATACTTGCAATTACAATCCTAATCTACTCTTGATACAAATTTAGCAAGGTCATACAAGATTAGTGCAGTTGAATAAAAAGAAACATTAAAGCAAGCACATCACAATTGCTAACACCTTCATTTATGTAGTTCGGAACCCTTCTTTCTATTGCACGACTTATGATTCATTAGTGAGTCACTCTCACGAAGTCACTATCTTTCTCCTTCTCAACGAACTATTGGAGTTGGAGACACCTCTTACAACATACAAGGTTTACAAGAAAATACCAGAGGAAGGCTTAAGATTATGGAGAGATTTCTAATAAAATTTAACAAACTCTATTTTGCCAACCTTGGAGCTTCCATTGAGCTCCCTTTTATTGTCTTCAACCACTTCTTATTTCACTTGCTCTAAGCTGATTTATCACTAATCAGTTGATTGGATCCACCTATGAGTCAACTAGTTCCTTAATCACTTTAGTTTGCGTCTGCCAACGGCTACTTGAGTCGATTGGATTTCACCATCAACCGACTTGGTCACTGTAGCATTGTGATAATCCAACTGTTGTAGTGCAATCAATGACTCCTTCCCGCTTTCCTTCGGTAGCATTAGTCAACTACCTAGTTAACTAAGCTGAGTTATTGGTTGACCACACTAATTGTTGTCTCCTTAGTCAATTCAAACTTTTATTCATTAAATTCAACTTTAGTCGACTAGAACCCGCTTGACTATGATCATTTTGATGATCGAGTCTCGTGCCTAAGTTGAGATTTTACCCTCACTCTATGGGTACAAGCCTCTCAACTCTCACAACTCATCAGATTTTACCTTTGCAACTTAACTTCACCACCACAACCATCTTCCATCAGGGTACTCATCCCTCGGATGCATCGAGCCCTCCGCTCATTCCAAGTGTCATTTTCCACGCTTAGCCTACGTACTATGCCTCCATCGACTGCTATCAAGACTACCCTTACTCCTCGTCATGCGGTCCCTTGGATGTCTCATTCTTTCCTTCTTCATCCTTCTTTGATCTCTACGAACTTCGAGCTACCAACTTGGCCATGTTAAGTTATACTCTAGAGCTCCTCCAACACACCTCAGTGCTTTCATTTTGCAGTCCCTCAATTGCTTCGTGTAACTTTCTTCAATCTCCATTGACCTCCAAGCCCCTTAATGTATCGCCTTGGCTGCACTAAGTTATCATCCAACATAACCTTGACCTTGTTGAGTTACAAGTCCTGCGAGCTCCATATGTGTCCTATAAAGCTTTGCATACTCAAGCACATAACAAATATACAATACAAAGCTAACTTAAATCCTTTGTATAAACATCAAAACCTCTTTGCACAAATATCAAAATATTATTTTAAAAAGTAAATAATTTAGAAAATAAAATTCATACATTAACTCCAACTCTATCTATTATAAATAGGGGTGTAATCGAACCAAACCGAACCAAGCCGAACAGTAAAAGGCTTGAGCTCGAGCTCGGCTCGAGTTTGATTCGAGTTTTAATTCTTAAGCTCGAGCTCGGCTCGTAATGAAATTAAATAGCTTGTGAACGGTTCGAGTTCGGCTCGAAAAAAATTTGTTTAAAAATTAAACGAGCTTAGTTCGAGCTCGGCTCGAAAAAAGTTCGTTTAAAAATTAAACGAGCTTAGTTCGAGCTCGTTTAAAATAATTAGCTATAATAATTAATAAGATATTATTATTATTATATATATATAAAATAAACGAGCCTCTTAACGAACACGTTCGCGAGCCTGTTAACGAACACGTTCACGAGCCTCTAAACGAACACGTTCGCGAGCCAGTTAACGAACACGTTCGCGAGCCTGTTAACGAACATGTTCGTGAGCCTCTAAACGAACACGTTCGCGAGCCTGTTAACGAACACGTTCGCGAGCCTCTAAACGAACATGTTCGTGAGCTCACAAACCAAATATTGTTAAGCTCGAGCTCGGCTCGATAATGTTTTCGAGTTCGAAATCAGGCTCGAGCTCGGCTTGGCTCGTTTACACCCCTATTCACACTTCTTAACTCCTAATGCAGACGAGTGGGAGAATATTCCAATCCTTGTTCCTACTCTAGAGTCTTGTCTTGGTGTACTTCCACCACGAATTTACGATAGTCATTCTCAGTGTATAAACCCCAGGTTCTACATCCGCCTCTAATACTATGTTGCATTTTGGGGGGTAAGGGGTTAGTTATCGCATTTTTTCCTTTACAAATGCCTCCCTAGAACCATAAGAGCATCATGGGAATTCAGTGCCTAAATGTTCTGCAAGCTGCATGGCGAGCAGCTAACAAATTTACGAGGGCCTTTATTTTTCAGGGGGAACAATTTTGGCATAGTTAACTAATGCTGAAGTTCTAAAGAGAATTCTCTTTATTGGCAAATTCAGTGAAGAACCCCGGAATTGAATGTCCTATCCCACGTATTGTATCTTTCGAAATAGTTTGTGATGCAATTCTAGTGGGTTAGCAGACCACACTCACAATCTATGATTTATATCAGCCAGTTCAGCTATGAGATTTTATTGAAATTGCGATGGATACAACACCTGCTAATTTAAGAAGCAGGAACAGAAATGAAAATAGTAATTTATTTCATAAACTTCTAAGGAATGGGCAGATGTACATCTAAATGATAGTTACAATGGGTCAATGTATACATATCTCCTGAAATATAGAGGTTGATTGACTTCTAGTGATCAGATAATATGCAGAGAACAATTTGAACTTTTGAAGACTAACAGATTGTAAGAAAAGAACACATTTAGAAAGAGAAAAAAGAATCCAATATTAGTCTTCAAATTGTATGCATAAAATATCTTTTTCGTAAATTATAAACATAGTTTTACTCTTCCAATAATGAAAAAGTCGAGAACAGCTAAAGATCTTATATGAAAATTCACCTGAGTACCACTACCATTATCGCTGCCATCTCTTGCATTCAAGCCCACACTCCCATTCTCATCATCATTGCTGTCGCTGCTATTGCCAGAATTGTCACAGTTCTTTGACTTAACTGATTTTTGGGTTTGGATGCCACTCTCACTTCCACTACCACTCGACTGAGATAAATAAACAAGGTTTTTATAATTAGAAGGAAAACAAAAAGTCCTATACAACACAAGTAGTCAACCAAGCAATGGACTTTGAACCAGTAAAGATCGAAGATAGTCTCAACAATGCTTTCATACTTTCAATGTAAAAAATTAACTTACACTGTGGCATCTCCTCCAGACATGCTGCCATAGATTTTTAAGCTCATTCTTCCTGATAGGCTTGAAGAAAAAGTCAACTGCGCCCTTTGACAAACATTTAAAGACCGTACCCATTGAATCATTCGTAGACATCACTGCACAGAAGTTTTTAAAGTGAAGCCATTTACACATATCAATGCGGAAGAGTAATAAAAGAGGAACACTCACTGATAACAGGAATGTTCTTCCAAGTTTTATGGCTCATGATCTTGCTTAGGAGACCAATGCCAGTCAAACCAGGCATGACTACCTCAGTCAAGATAAGGTCAATATGATTAGTAAGATCTTCCAGCAGTTTCCATGCTTGCAGACCATTAGAAACAGCAGTAACTGTTGAATAAAGGTAAAACACATCACTAGTTAAAATTCATATGCAAGTAATTGTAAGAAACTAGAGTAGCATGAATTAAGAAAGCCAAGTCCAGCAAGCTAACAATTCTTTATTATCTAATGGGGTATGACCTAGAAGATTAGTTAACAAATCTGAAGGCATCTACGACTTGGCCCAACGCTAGGTCCCAAGGTTATTGATCAAACCGATGGGCAAATTAATTCAATAACATGTTTATTTAGAATAGATTTTTAAAAATATAATATCTAAAAAGTAGCCCTTCCATCTTGGTTTTCTTGCATCTCAGTTTGTGAAGCGAAGTGGACCAGCAGAAGCTCTGTTACTCGAGATATCTGTGGAAGTGGCCCTTCCATCACTTTGACTTGGCATTTCTAAAAGCCTAAAAATTTAAAGATGGTTTCATCTCAGCCTAGAAAGCCCTCGGTTAATCCACAGCGAGGCCTTAAATCTGGTGTCACTAAAGGCAAGGACTACTATACATTACAATAGCAGTTAATCTAACTGATACAGGAGGATCCGAAAGATTTTATTATTATTTTTGGTCGTTTTCATTTTTTGGTAATTTCAAACTTTTTGGTCTTTAGGATATTTTTGGTAATTTCTAGCTTTTATATTTTTTAGATTTTTAGTCTGTTTAAAGATTTTAGGATTATGAGTTTTTTTCCTTTTTAGGATTCCTTTCCTTTCTTTACAAGATAGGAATTGTTAATAATTTTTTCTTTCTTGTAGAATTTCTTTTCTTTCTTTATAAGATAAGAATTGGAGTCTATATGTCAGGATTTCTTTCCTTTCTTTGAGTCTTAGGGTTGAAGTCTATATAAGAGTCATGTTTAGTTGTTTAAAAATAATCCTTCATAATTATATAAAATTTTCCTTTTTTTGGAAAAACTGAGAGGACGGTGGTTTTCTCTTCTTGCCTTCTCCTCAAATCTCCCTTCTCGTTAGCCCGCAGGATAATCGTTATCTGTGGCGTCAATTGGTATCAAAGCTGGCAGGTTCCGATTTGAGGAAGTCGAGTGTCAGATCCAATGGAATGTTGTCGTAGTGGTGCTCGTGGTCGTGCCAGGCTGGTTCCGGTTGATGAAGCCTCGCACCGTGGACGTAGCACCCAGGACGAGATTGAGGATTTACAGAGGCAAATCGCAAATTTAATCCAGCGTGTGAAGATTAAGGATCTACAAAGGCAAGTCGATTTAACCCAGCGTCTATGTGGTCAAGATGATCGACATGGAGACCAATGACTAGTTGATCTACCCGAATTTTCTAGTACGTCATAGACAAAGAATTTTGTTGATTGGATCAACAAAGTGGAGCGGTTCTTCGTCTATAAGCAAATTCCGGATAAGATGAAGATAAAATTAGTTGCCTTCAAACTCAAAGGTCTAGCATCGTCATGGTGGGAATACTTGCGATGCTTACGAGACCGACAAGGCAAGGCCAAGATCAATGATGGAGAGACAATTCCTTCTGTTCGGTTTCCCACAACCTTTGTCTCAGCAACTTCATGCGTTAAGGCGAGATGCTAGATCGATAGTTGATTTAGAGGAAGAATTTAACCCAGAAGAGTACCAAGATGAAGAAGAGTTTGATGAAGAGGACCTGGATGAAGAGGATGGATTTTCGTTGTTCAGAGGAGAAATACAACAACATCCAAAAAATCTTGATCAAGTTCTCCACATCCCTGGACTCTCAGCTAGTCCAGCTTCTCCTGGACTTTCTGTTGGCCGCGAAGAGCGAAAACGTGCAAAGAGGACATCTGATGATCTGGATTTAATAGAGGAAGAAAATGATGGTGATGACCTAGTTCGTCCTGCTGAGGAATCTGATCAAGAACAAAACAAAGAATCAAATCCTCTAATGATACCAATTGTTGAAGCCGAGAAGTCAACTGAAGAACAAATGGTGGAGAGAGGGTTCAGTCAAGATGTGTTCACTAAGGCAGCAATAGACGACATGCTCGAGAGCAAGTCTGAGGCCCTTCAATCCAAGCACTAGTCCCTCGATGCCTCCACCCAGCGCGCCCTCGACTCCCTTTATCACTGCAAGTTGTCCATTGGCAACGCCGTGGACCTCACACTCGCCAAGCTCGAAGAGCGCCGCGTCGTTGCCGTTGAGACCTTCTCGGTTGCTTCTTCGAAGGTCGAGGAGCTCGATCTGGCTGGAAAGTTGCGGTCTTTGTGTACAAAAATGGATTTTGCTAGCTTCTTCGATTTCATGGTGGCCAAAAGGAAGGAGCTGGAGCTTCTTCGGCCGGAACTTCTAGTGGCCCTTGCGGATTGCATTGATCCTACCAAATTCGTTCTGGACATGATCTCCATGGTCTTCCCTCTAGATGATAGGACCGTGAAATCACTTAACGATCTTGGTTGGGCATGCGTGCTAATATTGGAGTCTTTGGTGCCAGTTTTGGTTTCCAGAGCTGGGATCGACCAAGCCATTGGTCACTCGGTGCACAAGGAAAAGGGCTGAAGAGATGGCAACGGAGTGGAAGGAGGAGCTGGAACAACGTGGGGGATTCGAGAATGGAAAGCCACCAGATGCACACACATTTCTCCAGCCTGTGGTGACTTTTGGAATCATAAATAAGAATGGCAATAACCTATACGAGAAGCTCATGATCCGTTTTGCCTGGCGGAGGCAGATGCCCAAGCTTGTTATTTCACTAGGACTTGAGGATAGTAAG
>JBBUKS010000113.1:16790774-16800936 GCA_038050645.1 Hedychium gardnerianum
GTCTCATTCTTAAATTTATATATTTTATATATTAATGCTTTGTATTTTTTGTTATAGGTTATTAGAGGTGACAAAATTATATTTGTAGGTTTCGCGCACTCTCTCATCTCTTAGCAAATATGAGAAGTTTTTCCATGTTCTTTATTATTCATCAAATTTTTATTTACTTTATCCTATTTTTGAATTTTGGTTGATAGTTTCGACTAGGTGGCAGTAGACGGAGTCCTCATAGCCAGTCTGATTCAACACCTACACTGTACCTATGCCCCCTGCTAATCAGACAAGATCTTTCCATGCACACTCGCCAGTACCTTGTTATTCACCTTCGCTAGTACCTTTGTCACTCTAGTCGCCAATACCCATCCAAATTCCTTCTGCTAGACACTCAATTGCTAAGATGCAAGACACTTGAGAGTCTATAGTCCCTTACGGAGTTTGTAAGTACTAAAAAATATTTTATTTTTTCATCTATCTTAATTATTTAAAATTATTTATTTGTAACTTTATGATAGTTTTGAAAATTCTATACGCATTATTCACGAGATTAATAGAATCGTGAATAATTATTGGAGAGGGGATTCAATGACATATACAAGCACTCCATCATCCACAAAAGAGCTTTGGTGGAGTGAATTTAGGGTATATCCCCTTCATTTTATATATGAAATAAAAATAAATACATAATCAATTATTATTTTTCCATTACAAGGGTCATTTACTTGGGACCCTAATGAAGAGTTGGAAATAAAGAAGGTTTTCAAGAAAAAATATGGCGATCACATCCGGCATATACTGAATCATGTTAAAACTAGGAAAAAAAGTCACCCTACATCATCGAGGAAAATTGAACTAGGATCTTCAATTTTTAGGCAACCAAGGAGAGAAAACAAAGGAGTCAATAAAATAAATCAAAGCAGGTTTATAATTCTAGAGACTCATCTGTAACATATGCGGGAGGCTCTATCAATATCGATGAGCATACACGCAAATTGATAATTTTTTTAACTCTCCTACTATTTTTTTAATCTATTTCAGACTATTAGATTATTTCTAATAATATTTTTTTAGACCAAGGAAATGGGGCGGGAGCCATTATTTATAGACACTTTTACCCGCATATTTTAAAAAATAAGATAAGACTTGGAGAGGGGAAAGAACTAAAGCAATTAATGTTTGAATTAATCTTGGATCTTAATTTATAACTTACATTCTATTAGTTATTATAGATTTAATTTAATTTTTCTCATGATAATATAGGAAAAATATGATGAGCTAGAGCTAGCATAGAGAAGTTCAGGTGCTAGTGATAATAATGAGGGATCTGAGTTATTTGTTGGTAATAATTTGGATTTATGGCTGGAGGTGAGTGGGGGACCGAATGGGGGAAGGATATTGGGAATGAGTTCTTTGAGCAGAACCCATAGAGTTGCTCGTACATCTTCTTCCACCCCACCTGCAGTAACGACACAAATAAATAGCTTGACTGAAGAGGTTAGCAATTTGAAAGGCATAATATTAGAAAGAGATCGGGAAATAAGAGAAATACGCCGACAACAGGACTTTATAATGTGACACCTTCAGTTAGGCTCCTCTCCAAGTCAGATGCCTCCCGGTTCTGGTGATGATGTAACAATGATGATGGTGGTGGTGATGGTTCTTCATGAATTTATTGTGTATGAATGTTATTTGTCACATAATTAGTGTTTTTGAACATTTGTTATTTGATTGAGTTTGTTACCTTAAATTTTTTTTTAGTACTATTAATTTATTTTGAACAGTATTGGTAAGGCCAAGGAAGGTAGTGAAAATTGTAAATCCATATCAGAGGAAGTAACTCTTTACATATTAAGTTTTGTGTTAGGATTTTATTTTATTTTTTGCATGTTATGCCATGTTACAGTTGTTTTTATGTTTTGATCTTACCTTGATACTTTGCATGTCATGCCATGTTTTGCATGTTTATGACTTGCCTACTACTAATCAATGCAATGTTAGCTATAGGTTTCGATGCTTTTATTATATGTCATGGAGCATTTGATACATGTATTTCTTATTACATGACTCGTACATTTTTTGTTTGTTGTTATGCTTAGTTATAAGTTTCATGTATGTATATGTTTCATGAAATTAAGGATGAATGACATCTTTTGTCATCCAAGGTCAGAGTGTCAATTAAAGATGTCTAGGTAGAATTCCATGATCACCTAGAGTATTAGGAAGAACCTTGATTACATCTCACATGAACCATAAGATTATCTTGTTTATGTATCAAGACATATAGATATAAGTGATATGTTATGGTGATGAATTAAGTTTTGTTTATTATAAATGTTACATACATATATACAATTGATATGTTAGACACATTTTCTTGCTATAAATGTTCCTTTTAGTTTGTTTGTTTTCTAACACAGGAAAAGAAAAAGAATGGAAGAAGGAGAAGGAAGTGTTTGCTGAGGTAGAAGAGGACGATGATTTCTTTTCGTATCTTTTCATCCTTTTGATACCGTTTGGTATGAGATATTTTCATTTGAATATGATGACTTGTTGAACTTAGATAGTGTTAAATTGGATATGATGGGTTGTATGCATATGACTCGTATGAATATGTTTGTTTTGATTTGTTTTGGTATGGTTTTATTTTCGATGTGTTTATTTGGACTTGTATGAACATGACTTGTTTGGAATGTTGAATATGTGTTGGAATGTTAAATTGGTTGGAATATTTAATTGTAGGATGTGTTGGAATATTTAATTATAGGATGTGTTGGAATGTTTAATTGTAGGATGTATTGTATAAACAGGTTTGAAATATGATATTTGTATACACGATAACCTACAGAAATGATCAGATTCTGGGTAAAAAATTTGCTTTTTGGGATGAAATTTGTGATGAAAATAGATTCGTTGCAAAATTATCAAAAAACACTATGTATCATGTATAAATTTGCGACGAAAATCATACTACGAAGACTGGTTTTCATCACAGATCTGCGAATGAATTTGCAACGAAAATTAGTTTTCATCACAGATCTACGTTTTGGTGAATTGTGCGACAAATTATCTTTTCGTCGTAAATTTGTTATAATTTTACGATGAAATTATATATTTTCATTGTAAAATTGGTAACAAATTTTTATTTTTTGTCGTATAATTTGACGACGGGTTATTTGTTACAAATATTTTTCATCGCTAGTTTTTTTTTTGCGATGAATTTATATTTAAAATTCATCACTGACCCTTCTTGACGAGTTCTCCATCTTTTATCCATATACTAAAAACAATTCTTAATCCTTCTCAAGTAAATGAAGATGTTCTAAATTGTAACCTTGTGACCTTCATTGTTGGTTTGATATCAAGTGCATATATTCAAAGTATATATGACATATCAAAACACATATCCTGATATACATGATTAATACTATTATTGAACACATAAGATTAGACTCATCCTTTCTAGCTTGTCTTCAAATGCATGCTCTATGGAAGAGAATGCTTTGCCACATTGAAAGTAATTCCCTCTCGAATGCTTTTATACTAAACCCCTTAAGCATTTATTTATGTACGAACTCTAGGCTAATATAAGGGGAAGGGGAACGGGAAGTGGAAGTTGCGCAGAGTAAAGCAATTGTAGGTGACCGATATGTTAGTTGCTTTGTTTTTTTTTTAGCCGGTGAGAATGCAATATTAAACGGGGAGTATGATGCAATAGTAAAATTATTGTCAGATTTAAAAATCATATATTTGAGTTTTAAAAATAGTCTTTTATAAAATAGAATAAAATTATATACAATATATCTTTTTTTGAAAATTTCAGACAACTAGAAGTAGTGGTAAGTAAAAATTTGATAAAATTATATTAATTAAATCAAACTGATGAATTTTAAAATTTAATTCGGTTAATTCGATTTTTATTTTTTAAAAAAAAATCTATTCAATTTTGATTTTAAATTTCATAATTCGATTAAATCGAATAAATCAAATAAAAATATTAATTTAATTACTTTTTTATTTAAAAATATAATTAATTAAATAAAATTTGATTTTTTTATTTAAAATTAAAATTTTATTTAAAATTTTGATTAATTTAATTGAAAATTAAATTAATCGATATTTTATCATGTGAAGTGTTTGATTAATTCAAAAAAAAAATCGATTTATTTAATTTTTAATTTATTCAAATCAATCGATTCAATTTTAACTAATAGGAAAAAAAGCCGAACCTACGGATATTAAAGAACGATTCTCTTCTTTTATTAAAGGTGTAGTTCAGGATCATGACTCGCGCGCAATCAAAGTCTACGGATTCTCCTTCTACATCTTCAACAGCGAACACAGCGAGTAATGCAATTAAATTTGATCATTGAAAAGTTGACCAATAAGAAATCACTATTGCATGTTTTGTAATCAAATAAAACAGGCGATCTGTTCTTCCTTCGCTCCAAAGACTTGCACTATCTAAGTCCGCTGAAGCATTAATTCTCATATACAAGAAAAAGCAGTGATTCTCTCCACTAAATCTCTGCTCCTTTGTTGGTCTCTCCAGACTAGAGATCGAGATCGAAAACGAGCATGGGGGGCTTCCTCAGCAGCAGCACCAGCCACTGTGGAAACGACCATCGCGTCGAGGATTTGCCGATACAATCTCCGTTGCATCCTAGAAATTCCTCATCGTCGGAGTCGTATCCTTCAACTACCACCTTACTGTATCCGTGCGAGCCTTTAGTGGATTCTCCGCCGTTAAATCCTTCTGTTTCTCCGTCCCCCTCTTTGCTATCTAAATTTTCCACCGCCTCCGGTCCTCTCCCATCGAAGCAGCCTAACGATTCTGGCCCAAAAGTTTCTTTCGGCTCTGCTTCTCCCCCACCGAAATCGAAGACTTCGCCTTTCAGTCCACAGTCTTCTCTCCCATCGGAATCGAAGACTTTACCTTTCAGTTCACAGTTCGAACAGGCTGATGCCAGTAGGAGATCGCCGGGAACAACCACGATCAAGCAAAAGCACACGCCTGATGCAAGAGACGGAAATCCTGAACTCAATGGGAAGACTTCTGCCAAGGTGCCTGATTCCACTAACATTTGGGTCATGCGTCAGGCCTCGACGAAGCCTTCTCAACCCTCCTTAAATGCTTCTTCTTCTCCCTTGACCTCTTCAGTCTCATCCAAACTTCCTGCAGTCGCCGATCCTCTTTCATCGAAGTGTTCTTCTGTACTCCCTGCCTCATCATCGCACGGGCCTTCCACTCAAGTCTGGATCAAGAGTCAATCGACCTTGAATTACCATGACACATCTTCGCTTGGGTCATCAACTACTCTTCTATTAAAAACCTCCGACTTCACAGATACGTTTGAATCCTTTTTCCAAAAACAACAAACACGGACACATGAGATTAGTCATCATGATTCTACTCTGATATTTAGGGACTACTCTTCCGACTCTTCATCATCTACTACTCCCCACTCATCCGAGGCTTCTCCATGTTTCAAAAAAAACACACTCGCTGAAATATACGAGATTCCTGAGGATATTGAGGAGCTGATCAAGATCGATAAGTTGCCTGCAATGATGCCATTAACCCCACGCAGTTATGCTGATTATTTCCGTATTTTGCTTTACGCAGAAGACTATGAACTCGAGGTACTTTCTTGTCACAAAGCGAATCCTCATTTCTTGGCAGTACTATTACGAAGGTTGATCACTTTTCTAACAGTTTAAGCTTTTGAGGTTATCAATTCTGAATCAAATATTGTTAACATGTTTGCAAAAAAAAAAAAAAAAAAAAAAAAAAACACTATGTAGTTAATTCTTATTTGCATGCAAGAGCAAAGGTGATATATAATCTTGTTCAAATTATAGGGGGAATAAGTTGATGAGTCAAATCATAAGAAACTCTTAGAAAGCGTGAGAAGAATCAGACATGGAAAATGAACTATTGAAACATAATTTGACTATATGTTCAAAAGATCAATTATAGATTCTTTCTAAAAGAGATAACTAATGGAGAAATATTGAGAAAGGAATATGTATATGCTCATTTGCACATAACTTTTCATTTACAGAAAGGTTTATGATAGGCTTTCTACATAGTTATTGACACTGAACAGAATAATGATTATCTTGCAGACTAACGAAAAGAAAATTTTGAGAAGAAAATAAGAAGAGAAATCATTAAAAGATAGAAATTTTATTCAAAATAGAGGATAATCCCTCGAACAACTAACATGACTTTTTTATAGACTTCATATCTAAGATACAAGAAAGAAAAAAAATCCTAATATATGTACCTCAATTCTTACTTATAAAGAAAGAAAATAAATTTTATCAAAAAGAAAATTTCTTATAAGAAAGAAATTAATATAATAGGACACTGACATAGGCAAATCCATACCATAAATATCAAAATTATCTTAAATATCATAAAAAATGAAAGTTATCAAAAATAGCAAAGAGACTTAGAAAAGGGTATAAACGATGAAATTTGGGCCCGAAAGTTAGTGATTATGGATTCACCCCTAAAAAATATAAATTATCAAATTCTATACGTGTAAGCATTGACAGAGCCTAATTTTGAGTCCCGAGTCAAAAGTTATACTCTTTTGAAATTCAAGAGCTCATATTGATGTTGTGTTGGTCCTACATCAGTCTCCCCAGGTTGAAAAGAACTCGCCCTTGAGTTCATAGTAGTCTCATCAGCATCCACTAAATAAAGAGTCAAGTGCTTCACATTGAAGACATCAGAAGTCTTCAGATGGTTAGGAAGGCGCAACTTGTAGGCATTGTCGTTGATCTTCTATAGTATCTTACGTGGTCCAACCTTCCGATCCTTCATCTTATTATACTCGCCAATAGGGAAATGATCACGAGTTAATACAGCCCAGACAAAATCTCCAACCTCAAAAGGTACTTGATGACGATGACTATCAACCTGAGTCTTGTAGGTATTACTCACTAGAATTGCAGTTTCACATGCTCATGAATATCTCGAAGATGCTCTATCATCTCACCTGCTTTAGGACTAAAGCATCCAATACGAGGAACAAGGGCTAAGTCAAGAACCCCGGATGGATTTCGCCCATGGACAATCTTAAAAGAAGTTAAACCTGTGACCTTGTTTCTTGATCTGTTGTAAGCAAACTCTGCTTGAGATAACGCCAAGTTCCACTGCTTCGGCTTAGCTCCAATGAGACATCTCAGAAGATTGCCCACACTCTAATTCACCACCTCAGTTTGTCCATCTATCTGAGGGTGATAAGCACTGCTAAAGTTCAGTTGTGTGCCTAATTTACCCCATAATCTCTTCTAGAAATGACTGTTGAACTTGGTATCTCGATCCGATGTCATAGACCGAGAAACACCATGTAAACGCACAATCTCCTTGAAGTAAAGATGGATAATCTGAGCAACATCCATAATCTTCCTACAAGCTACGAAATGGGTCATCTTTGAGAATCTGTCAACCACAACAAGAACCTAATCTGAGGTTCATTGGGTGCGGGGTAGTCCTAATATAAAATTCATACTGACATTTAACCAAGGAGCTTCAGGAACAAGTAAGGGAGTGTACAAGCCTGTATTGGTGAGAACCCCCTTAGACCACTAGCATACAGAATAATGGTCTACAAAGTGGTCATATCACTGGTCAACTTGGGCTGATAAAAATCAACAGAGAAGAGGGTCAACGTTTTATCACGTCCGAAGTGCCCCTCATTATGAAGCTCACTCATGATATGCTACCTTAGAGAGCAATCTGGAGCACACAACTGGAACCTATGAAATAGATAGTTGTTATGCAAAATAAAATTATGTCGGTGACCATCATGTACCTCTTGAAATATCCTTCCGAATGATGGGTTAGCTGCGTACATATTTGGAAAAATCTCAAAGATTGCAATGCTAGTACTCATGGTCGTGAGAAGAATGATGACTCAAGGCATCTGCTATTAGGACCATGGGACTTTGTTTGCAACCTTGCAACCCCAACATCTACGACACGGTTTAGACTCCCAGCTTGGTGTCTTAGCATAAAAGGTGAAATCCTATAAGTAAGCCACACACTTGGCATGCCGCCTGCTCAGCTTGTGTTGACCATTGAAGTACTTCAATGCTTCGTGATCAGTAAATAGGAAGAACTCCTTTTGTACTAGGTAGTGATGTCAATGCTTCAATGACTGAACAATGACATAGAACTCCAAGTCATAGGTAGAGTAATTCTTCTTGGAGTCATTTAGCTTCTCATTAAAGAAAGCAACTAGATGCCCAAACTGACTCAAAACACCTCCTATACCAATGTTAGATGCATCACAGTTGAGTTCAAACACTTGGTCAAAAGTGCTAGAACTGGTGCCTCGATCATCTTTTGCTTGACCAGTTGAAAACTAGCCTCGACTTCTTTAGACCACTTGAAATCTCGTCCCTTGAGACACTCGGTGATGGGAGCAATCAGAGTGCTAAAATTTCTGATGAACCGACAGTAGAAAGAAGCCAAGCCATGGAAACTCCGAACATCGTGCAAAGTCCTTGGCTGAGGCCACTCCAAGATGGCATCTATCTTTACTTGATCCGTGTCACACCATCAGTAGACACAACAAAGCCAAAAAAAGTTACCGATGTAGTAAAGAAAAAACACTTCTTCTTATTGACAAATAAGTATTCTACCTTTAACTTTTCAAAAATAGTATGGAGGTGATCGAAGTGTGATGCTCATGTCATATTGTAGACGAGAATGTCATCAAAATAAACCACCATAAAATTTCCCATGAAAGCCCGTAGGATCTGATGCATAAATCTCATGAAGGTATTAGGCATATTGGACAATCCAAAAGGCATGACCATCCACTCATATAACCCCTGTTGCGTCTTAAACGTGGTCTTCCATTCATCTGCAGTCCTTATTCTGATTTAGTGGTATCTTCTTTTAAGGTCAATTTTTGAGAATGCCTTGAACTGGATAACTAATCCAACATGTCATCTAAACAGGGAATCAAAAACCTGTACTTCACTGTAATCTTATTGATGGCTCGGTTGTCAACACACATACACCACGAACCATCTTTCTTCAGCACTAGTAGGCTGGAATTGCACATGGGCTCATGCTCTCACGAATATAGCCTTTCTTCGGTAATTCCACCTCCTGTCACTGTAATTTTTTAGCCTCCTTCAGACTGAGGTGATATGTTGGTTGATTAGGCAAACTCGACCATGGAATGAGGTCAATCTGATATTGGATATCATGCATATATGATAGCCCAAAAAGAAGATCCTCTGGCATCAACTCATCAAAATCTGCTAACAACTATTGTACTTCGATAGGTAACTCGATGTCCATGGCTAGGACATCGCTCTAGAATGGTAGCAAAGCAAAGACGACACCTTCATGCTCCATCTCATCTAGGAACATGGATATAGAAAATAGATTAGTAATTTTGGATATCATAATTTGAATGGTTTCTTGCTGCCACGACGCCAACACAATCTTTTGTCCCTTGATGTGAAGGGTGTAAGTATTCTTTTTCAATCATGGATAACACTACAATCATACTGCCAAGGGCGCCCTAACAGTACATGACATGCATCCATGGCCACCACATCACACCAAGCACTATCAAAATATTTACTATCAATTGAAAAAGATACGAGGCTTTGCTTGTCTACCATTACCTCACTATCTTTATTAAGCATAATAGTTTGTACGGTTTAGCATGACGTTCTATCTTCAACTGTAATTTCTGGATAGCCTCTTCGGATACTACGTTCTCATAACTATCATTGTCGATGATCATCTTGCAAACTTTATCCGCGATAGTACAAATAATGTGAAAAATATTGGTCCACAACCACTCATCCTCTGAATCACTTTTGGGAGTCAGTAGACTATTGCACACGACCAGAGTTTCATGGCTATCACCATAAATCATGTAATTGTTACGTAACCGCAAGTGCATAGTAACATCGTCGGTAGTATAAAAGATTATCATATCCACAGGGATTGTAAATTAATGCACTAGTGATTTTGTGAAGCTAGTAGCTAGACTAATTGAGTTGGGAGTTTGTGAACTTAAAAGAGAGAAAGTGTGAGAAAGAGCTTAAGAGAGAGAGAGAGAGTTGTGAGGTCTAGGTCCAAAAGAGAGGAAAGTGAGTTGTGAAGGTTGGTTTAGGGAGCGAT
>JBBUKS010000113.1:16810399-16834661 GCA_038050645.1 Hedychium gardnerianum
GCCCGAACAGTGACTAGTGCATAAGGGGGACAGGAACCTGACTACTAGCCAGGATTTGACCCCTAGACCTCATTATGACAACACCTCATGTACTAGCCAACAGCTCATCCCGTGGGGACAAGTATTACGCTCTCAAGGATTGACGTCTAGATTTTTTGATGACAAAATTTCATACAATAATCATCTGCTCGTCCCAAGTCGCTAACCCTCGAGGAGGTGAGGGAAGGAGAGGGAATAGTAAATAAAGAGAAAGGAAATTTTGACTTTTGTTGGGAGTGAGTTATGGAGGTTAAGGAAAGAGAAAATAAAATTTATCCTCCAGAATTAATGAAATTTTTTATACTTTAATTTTGGATGTATGAAAAAAACAAAGAAAAAAAAAGACAGAACTTAAAAATATATTGTTATAATTTTATTATTATTATATATATATAATTATTTTAAAAAATAAAGATATTTTTATAATTTTATATATTTAATTGTCATTTTATTTTTTTTTCTCTGTTAAGTTAATGAATCTTTTCTTTCTCCCAAATAAGAGAAAAATAAATATTTTATTTTTTCTCTCTTTTCAACTTTAATTTTTCTATGAATCTTTCCTCAACTCGTTCAAATAGAGGAAGGAAGGCGTGAGAAGATATCTCAAGTAAGAGACCCCGTTTTGATTGGGAATAATTTTGGAGATCTTGCTTTCTTATTCAATTCAGGTTTGAGGGTTGAACTTTGGATCCGATTTGGGTTTAAAGCTTCAAGTGTGGATCCGACCTTGAGGATTGAGAAGAGGATTAAAATCCGAACCATTAAACATTGAAATTTGGGCTTTTGAAATTGGGCTTTTGTGATTGAGTGGGATGAAGGATCTTTTGCTTTGAACCATTGCCATCGTTGGATGGCTTCATCTTCAACAGATAAAATCTTCATCAAGTCTAGATCGAGATGAATGAAGATGCTAGATTATTTTTTTATTAAATAAGATGTACATTCTTAGATAAAATTCTAAAAAAATATAAAAAAAATAAATTAAAATTTTAAATAAATCCACTTTCATAAAACATGATATAAAATTAATAATTAATTATACGAGAGAATAAAAATATCACATATAAAAATCAAAATAAGTGTTAAAATCTTAATTATCAATTATCACACAGGAAAGTAAAATCAAAATATATAAAATCACTATTATAAAAGTTATAGAAACTAGCATCTAGCTTCTATAATTGTAGAAGTTAGTTGTTGGCTTATATACGGTCAAATGATCAAATAATATAATGATATTTTGGATAATTCGTGTTAAATGGAATGCATATAAAAATAGAACATTCATATTTTGTAAATGATAACGTTCTTTTGCTTTTTCTTTCCCATTAATCATTGTTTCTATGTACATAATTAATTAAGATCTGACAGATTTAGTAAACATAGTTCCAAAAATGTGATCTTTTTAGTTCAATTTTCTTTAAATAAATAGATAATTAACTAGACGCACTTTGAGGGCTTATATTATTCCTAATGTTCTAACTCTATATTCTATTTATGAAGTTTATCATTCAAATTTGATTATTTTAATTTTACGATGAAATATAAATATCTAATTTAAATTACATTAGTAAAATATTAAAATACTATGATTAAACTTAATAAAGAAAAAATTAAAATATTTTAAAAAGTCAAATAAATATTTTTTTAGGTTCATGAAAATAAATATTAAAATTTGGGGCTAAAACTAATTAACAAAAAGACGATTCCAATTTGTTCACGGGAGAAACCAAATCATTGATCTCGAATCGAAGCTTGAGAGAGAAGAAAGAGCGAGCTGCCGCCGCCGGCAGAGAGTCTGTCCATAGCCGGAGGAGTACGGCTAACTTCTGTCTTCCTTCCCAACGAGGAATGGATTGGCGGGGGCGGTTGAGCTCCGTCTTTCCCCGTAGCGATTCGATCTCTAGGTCCCTGCTTACGGTGCTGCTCGTGTACTCCTTCTCGTCGCAGTTCCTCCCCATTGAGCCCTACCTCGTTCCCTACCTCACTACCATCAAGGATTTCACCAACTACCAGGTACTGCCTGCGCTGTCGAATTATAATTGCGGGCAAGTTTGGTTGTTGCTTGCTTTAGGGTTAAATGCTTGGGATTTGACTGATGACTAACTGGTAATAGTATCAATCGAGTAGTTGCTAGCAATTTGTTGCTTTTATGAGCTGAGACGAGAAAGGTCGAAGTAGTGCCTCTTGAATCACTTAGTGTGCTAGCTTTGAATAATCGAGGACAAATCACTTACATGATGTACATACTAGAGCATTATTTTCAACTCTTCCGAGACGTAATAGCTAAAGTATCCAACTTTTGTTAAGTGCAAGATATGGAAGTAACTGTAAGCACAAATCTTATCAGGCTACAATGTCAAGTTTCTTAGTTTGAATTATAGTTTATCCAGCCTCTGGTAGTTCATTTGTTACTTTATTGTTTGAGTGTAGATGACCTTTCAACCTTTAAGATCCTCATGCACTTCACATGTTAGGCTTCATTGGCTTGTAAATGTCTGTAATAAAACTGCCCTTATAGTTGATAGAGAGTGCAGAATTTACTTCGAATTGGGGATTTTGCTTGCTATATTTCAGCGAGGAAAACAGGCTCAGTTCTTTCCTTGTTTTCTCGGTCAAGTTATCCTTCTACCCTCCTCTCATAGGATGTTATGCTTGAACCAATTTACTTTTGTATCCTTTACCAAGCCTAGTAAATATTCGTCATTCTCATGTGAAGTTGATTGAGTGCAATTTTACATATAAATTTTCCATTCTATTCATTTCCTAAACCTGTTCTCATGTGAAGTTGATTGAAGTCTGATTTACTCAGACATCTGTTCAAGTCAACTAATCTACTCTTACAAATGTATGCTAGTTCTCATTAGACCTTTATTTGATTAATTATCAAATTGGGTTTCATGAAACAATAATAAAAAATAAAAGTAACTGAATTGAAGAATTCTTGGTTTTCTTTTGGTCTAGAGTTCATTAATGCGTGAAAACATAATGTATGCTTGAATGTCTGTGTCAGCAAGTTAGTTACCTCAACATTGAGGATAAGCATTATGGTCCTTTCATAGTTCTTTTGCACATGTTGTGTATGTATAATTTCTCCTTAGTGACCATGTTCTCCATGTCAAAGTAAATCATTATTAGGAATGACCATCTATTGGTTGGCATTCGCCAATTCTATGCTTCTTATCATGTTATGTACCATGCCATCTTAGCCAACATGTGCACCGTGTCAAAGCAAACAACTATTAGGGACGGTCATGTCTTGATTGAAGCAAATTATAAAGGAAAAAGCTTATCTTTAAACGACTCAGGTGTGTTTGATTGAAGAGTCAAAGGATTATGTTAAGAAATGTATAAACCATAGAATATAGATTCATGATTAGTCATAGATTGACATGGCCACACATTTATTGACTCATATCCTATGTCAATACGAGCCAACATTATATGGTACGTGCTGGTTGGGACCAGGATTAGTTCTGATACGAGATTTAAAACCTAGGTCAGCTTTCTCATTGTTTGACATTTTCACCATCTTTATTATTGTTTATTTGTTGGTTTGATAGGTTTGTTATCTTTATATGTGCAATCACTATCTGTTTGTGAATATTGTTTTATCGTCCTAGATTTGATCTTGTATGCTGAGTTTGTTGATTTATTGACCTTTCAAATTGCTGAATGTTAAATTTTAACCACTGCCTTGGGATTTTCCTGATAAATTTCCAGGTCACAAATTTCATATTTCCTGTAAGCGTCTATGCTCAACTTATATTTACACTTATCATGGCGCCTGCAAGCTATTATCTCTCACACAAAGTGATGATAATTATAGGTAAAATTCAAAATTTTCATCTTTCATTAAATTTCAATATATGTCAGCTATTATGTGAAAAAGGAGTAGAGACACCAGCCATGTAATTCTCATGTTTTCTTTACGAGATAAAAGTTATATTGTTAGAAACTAGGAGGAAGTTTTGTTTAAAAACAATTTCTTGGTAGCAGCATTTGATTTACTCTAGGATTTACATTTTTTTTTTTTAGCTTGGAGCAAAAGAGAATTCTCTTTATATATACAATATTGATGAGAATCTCATATTTCTCATGTGTAAGTAGGATCCTTGTCTAACACCATGGTGATTTTTCTCCCCTCTTGTTTCTGAGTCCTTTTGGGTTGCATTCCTTTTCTCTTTTGGCTTCTTGTTGCATGCATTTAGATGGATTTATTTTTATATTTTGTGCTATCTGCTAGTTCTACTGTGATCAACATGTAACCAAAAAGCTGATCCTCATAAATATTGTTTAAGAGGTCAGCCTAGTTGCGGTTTCAGGTTGTCAAAAAATCAATTGCAAAGACATCCATATAAACGTGATGGATGACTATTATAACTATAATTCTTTCTGGCACTTTCTTAATGTCCAATAACATGTTCTCTTTCTTATCAATTTAAATTTCTGCTGATCAGATATGCTAGTGTTTTAGGTGCTTTTGGACTATCTCTGACATATCTGATAGCATGGTGTGGACAATCACTTGTGGCTATGCAAATAATGCAGGCAAGTCCTTAGTTGATGATACTAAGTTTCCATTCAAGTTGAACATTATTTCTTCTCAACATTATTTACGCTGATAAAAATTTGAAAACCAATATTATGCTGGTATATCCATGTCTATTTTCCCCTTAGATTGGTTGATGTAAATTTGATCCGAGATTGAATTTGTGGTTATTTGTTAATTCTTCTTCTAGCATTTGTTGTTTTTCTTTTAATGTTAACCGTCCTCATGGTGGCCATCCTGGTTGAAATAACAATGGGGAATTTCCAGTTTGTTTGTAAAGTTCTTGGTTTTTAGTTACCCTTAAATTTAATCTCGTGTGAGTTTCCTAATGAAGTTTACAATCTTTGATCAATTTTTCATGATCCTTAGCTTTGAATGGACTACCTAGACCAATAAACTGTATACACATGAGCCAAGTGGCATTTTCTTGAGAAAGTTGATGGAAAATTTGATTGGGAAAAACTGACAAGGGAAAGCAAACTTTCAGTATTAACTGACGCATTTGCATGCTTGGGGAGAAATTGCAAATCAGGACATACTTTGCAGCGAAGTTGAAATTTTCATTTTGTTGCAATGAATTATGATCAACATGATTGATTAATCATAATCACCACCCTGTGAACAATTCCGATGAAATATTTTGGTTTTATTATTTTGGGTTTTTTCTCATCTTTGTTGAATGATTACAACCCTATGCCAATATCTGTGGGAGGATGTTGTCATTAGGTCCCTCTTGCTAGTTTTTTCACAAATTTCATTGCATTTGCTACAGTGTCCTAGGATCCTAAACTTGGCATACACATAACATCTAGAAAGGGCTTACTTCCATATACATTATCGAAAGTAAACAAACAAACAAATAAATAAAATCTAGAAGGGAAAAGTCATAATGTTTGTATTTCTAGGAACTTGTGTCTAAAGAGAAGGTGTCTTTCAAACTTATGCCTTATATCTGATAATCACTCCAACTCTGCTGATATTAGAATATTGCATATGGCTTATCATTTTGCAAATATGAATTTTATAGCACCTACAGATTAGGTCTTGTATAAACAAGGGGAAAAAAGGATGTAAACTATCAACAAGGAACTTGATTCAATTTGATTTATCCTATACTGTCTTTCTGCTTTAGCAAAGTGTTGGAAGGCAAGTGCAACATTTGTGGCAAGGCACCTTCATTATTTTGGACTTTCTATTGCAGTCATGTCTGTTCCAACAGTGACTGTGCCATTGAGTGCTATAATAGATAAAACATTAAATATCTATATCTCAATAATATGAACAAGAAATGGAAATGTTATAATTGTTCTTGTCTTGGAGCATTATTTGCAATGCTAGATTAAGCTTCTTTTGTGTAAATAGATAAAAGAAAATAAACTGTGGTTTCAACTTTCAAACATATGCTTCACTGTTAGAATAACGTCTCATCTCACTGATTGTTATATCTTCTTGCTGGTAGGTTATGTATGGATTTGCAACATCATCACGGCTGGTCTTCTCGTCATATATTTTTCTTCTTGTCTTTGAAGAAGATTATCAGATCATGGTACAATAGTTAAAATATGTGAATTTCCCACTGTCAACCTTTTACTAGTTTATAAAGTAGGCAAAAGAATTACTCCCAGAAGTATTGAAATGCCCTATTCTTTGCTAGCTTAATATTGGGTTTCTTTAGTCTTGAATCCACTTAACAACTGCTCAAGTATCATCATATGCTCACTCACTTTGATCTTTTGTAGTAATTCTGGTTAACTATATATTGTAAACTCTCTTTCATTGCTGTGTATTAATCATCTTTAAGCTCTTTATTTTCCTTCAAAGAAGTTTTCTGTCATGAATTTGATTTTGCTCCATTTAGAAGCTATCTCAAACTTGACTACTGCACTGTAATCTAAACGGGTGATCTGTAGGAAAAGGATCGTGGGCTGGTATCACTTGACACTGGATGCATGTGAAGTTTTTGTAGCATTAAACAATATCTTCCTTTTGTCTAAGGTGGTTAAAAATGATTTTTAAAGCATTGCAAAATAATATAGTGGTCATAATAATTGTGTGAATGACCATCATTTCATTGGGTATTCATAGTTTCACATGCTAGGTGTGCTCCTTTCCGTTTTATGTCAGATAGAGATTTTCCTGTTATTTCCAAATAAATGTTCCTGCCTATGGGAATTGTTAGAGCTGTTGTTCTTACATAAAATTGGATGCTAGGAATTGTTAGAGCTTTTGTTCCCACATGAAATTAGATGCCTAAATATATGTTTTTTACTTATATCTTGAGCTCTTTAAATATAGCTAAGGGTTTTTCATCCTATTTATTATTTTACAAATATAGAGTTTTGTGCAAACTTTAGAGTTTGGAAGTACCAATTGCATGCACCCTGATATTCCTGTCAGCATGTTTCCTAATTAACCAAAATTAGATAAGTTTTCAGAACCTATCACAAAGTTTAGCAGATGATACACACTTTGTAGAAGAGTTATTTTTCTTTATAAACCATATTGATCATAAACTTTGGTCTATGCTCATCTGCATCGGGATAGAGATGTAAAATCCAATTGCCTCTAGACAGGGGGGGGGGGCCTAGATTACTATATCATGTTTTACTCTTGTATGGTTAATCAGTGACGTATGCTAATTTCGTGTAGCCTATATGACCCAAAAATACCAGAAAATTGACAAGCTAAGCGTGAGAATTTTTTCTGTGGTGAGAATTGAACCTATATCTTCTCTTTGTAGTTATTGTAAATCATGAATTTCCATGCTCAATTGTAATCTATTAGCAAATATGCATTTTGTTCTTAATCCTTTCAAAAATATTCTCAACAATTTGCTTCCCCAAACTAGTAATGGTAACTCTATCATCTATGCTTACACATTCATGGAGCTTACTTCTGCTGTAATTTTCAACTCATCTAATGTTATTTGTGTTGCCCTTTTTGTGCATGATCTAAGACACCCATCTACATGTTTCATGGAATATGTTTGTATTTACTTCCTGTAGCAAAATACTTCTCTATGCAAATCATGCTTCGTTCAGGCAAGCATCAAAACTCACTGATTTATTTTGTTTCATTTGCAGACCAGCTTAACTCAAACAGTTTCACTTTTATCCTTTGTGCTAGCTTCTGAATTGGGTATGCAAGTATTGGCTATACCATGCCTCCTGAAAATTTTGGTTATTTCTTAATTCTTATCATAACAATAACAGCCACAGCGAGCAAACCATTATTTCGTATTTTTTCCGTAATTCATAATTTATCTTGGTTCATAATTGGTTTTAATTTTTGTTCTCTTCTTAGTTTTGGTTACAATATTTTTTTCTGTACTTATGTGGATAAATGTAAAGTTTGTGTTGATTTTTATGCATCTTTGTTTTAAGACTTGAAACCTTGTTGGTCTTTATGCGGCTTTATTTTAAGACTTGAAACCTTATTTCCATGACATTCTTTTCTCATATTCAGTACACTTGGTATGCCATCCAAGTTAGTCGGGATTGAGTTCCTACCTCGGAACTGAATGATGTTCATAAATTTGGATCATAGATGGAGGCATCAGATTGTAAGATCATACAATTTAATTAAATTATTCCAGAATTTTACTTGGACATTTATGATTTACCATATCTGACCGTAAAAGACACATTTAACTATTTAAGCTCCTATACTTGGGTTAACCCCATTCCATAAGTACAATGAATTTAATCTAGGTTTGTATAAACTTTTCACGGATGTCAATGGTATATGAGAGTTTACTCAAGTTTGAATAAATTAGCAACCACCTGAGGTATTCATCTTATCTATAATCTACCAGGCTTTGTGCAGTTTGTTCTAATGTTATGCTCTGGAGAACATGCCTTCCTAAAGATCAATAATCTAAAAGATTGTTGGCTTATGAACATATGCCCGTCAGTTTTATTAAATTTTTTAAAATATTTTGATTTTGGCTATTTTCTTATTATAGGTCAGTTGCTTGCTCTTACGGATGCTTCATACAAGATATACTTCATCATTTCACTTGTTGCGGTATGTGTACACAGTTGTTTTAACCATTCAAACCTTCTAAAGTCAGAATAATCACTTTAATAGTTTCAGCTTTTTCTCATTTTCGTAACATTATGATTTAGTGCTTGCCTGAATAATTTGCCATCCTATCTGCAGCTGATTGTTTGCTGTGCCTCTACTTTCCTTCTGCCTGCAGATCATTCTTCGTGTTCCTTGTCTTATCTGACCAGATTTGAGAACCCCAGCAAGGTGAGCATTCGGATAAAGCAACACCCCCCCAAAACAGGTCTAAAAAAATAAATGCTGTCAAAACATTAAGAAGAATAAATCTTTTGGAATTCACGGGAAGTTTGTGAAAACTTTAATCTCACGCGTAGCTTTTGGAAGGAGTTTGAGATATGAAATATAACATCTTGGATAAATTTTGATAGAGACACCATATGGAGTGGTGTGGAAAGTGCATGATAGGTCATGACCAATGCACATTGGTGGTGCACCGTCATGCGCAATGGCCACCTATGTGGCACACTTTATACTTCACATTGTTGGTGCACTGTCATGCAGAACCGTCATGCACAACAGGCACCCATTGGACTTCCTAAATTGCTACGCAGGATTGATTGTCTATCCATGGAACTGTTGCACACACCAATAGTTTGGATCAAATTGAAGTGGTGTGACCCAACTGGTCTTGGTGAATCAGCACAGTGACTACCAGATTTAGATCGTTCAAGCCATCTAAAGTTCCAGATCAAATTTGGCTAGATATGGCTTAATAGATACAGTCCAAGGACGTGGAGTGGCCAATATAAGTACCAGAGTGGATTAGATAGACTCACTTCAGATTTAAGTAAGAATTGACTGATCCTAACAAGCAACAACCTTTCTCTCTCTTCCAGCAATTTTTTTTTCCTACTGTAGACGAAGTTCTTGGCATTGAAAATGCACACTATAGTAGATCAATTCTTATGACTTTTGTTCTCGAGTTGGTTGGACGGTGATTTCTTCCTCAATAGTGAAAGTCGCAAAAAGGTTGTCAATTCTCATTGTAGTCCAGATAAAATTTATTGGACACTAATTTTGCTTTGGCAGCACCTGTGAAGTTATACTTTCTTTACTTCTAACCAATTCTGTAATCATGTTTACAATTTTATCATTTTTGGAAAAAAAAACTTGAATATTGAATGCAATAGCACAAGTAGAAATCGGATTGTTTTATTCCAAAGCTACAGACTTTTAGCTATTTGAATATTACCTAATCCACTCTTCCAGATATTCATTTATTTCCATACTTGCTATGGGTTATTCTCAAGATTTTCTATGATGGAATAAATAAATCTCATTGCTTAAGTAGAGACTTAGTTGACTCTTTCTGTCCAAACGTTCTTTCGCTGACATGGATGTGCTTTTTTAATTTGTCAATAGGGATGGGCTGCCACGCTGAAGGAAACGTGGGGTGGCAAGAGTTTAAAGATGCTCTCTGCGTGGTTAGTTCTCGTAACTGCAGAATTAAGTAATTCTTACTTCTAAGTTTTAAGCAGCTTTATACAGAAATCAAGTTTTTCTGATGTGATTAGCTTGATAGTTTCCAGTCCACCAAACAGATTGAGAAAACTCATGCAAATAAGTGTTTTGCATACTTAATGTGATATTTATTGGCAGCCAGAACTACTGCACTTTTGGTTTGCACCGGAAAGAAGTAGTTAGAGTGCATTTAAAGTTGAATCAAATTGAATAGTAATAGCTTATTCCCTCTGTGATTCACCTCTAATATTTGGCTGGACAACTTTGGGTGGATTAGGATGACTTATTCGAGTCCATTCATTCAATAGAGGTGAAATTTTTTATTCCACCTCTATTAGATATAATACATTACTAAGATATTATTTTAAAACTAAAATGAAGATAAATAAAATCAGTGAACAGGGCACCAAGCAGACTAATGGAGCAAGTCAAATTGATTGAACCGAGCATGTTCAAGTGGATCAACCAAACGGGTGCGTCAAATTTACAAGGTAGATTAGGCATATAGACAAACTAGACCTACCTAGAGAGTCACGTTGATCAGAAGAATCAAATAAAATCTGTCATTCAACTAGTTATAGCATTTCATTATTACAACCAATTAAAAGAATGAAATGAATTCATTCTCTTTTTATTTTTATGTCATTCCACTCTGCATTATTCTATCATACGGATTGCACTCTTAGATTGCTCTGAATACCAACCTCATTTGCTAAGTTCACTGATCCAACTCTGAACTCAAAAAGGGAGTGTTGGAATATTAAGAAATAGATCATCCAATTCTTGACATTTTTTTTAATTATACCGTTTCTTCTTTCAACAGGTGGGCACTTGCATTTGCGGGAGTTTCCTTAGTGCAAAACTATGGCACAACTCTCTTTGATGCTATTGATTCCCATTCAAAATTCAATGGACACATTTTAGCAATATCTGAAGCAGGAGGAAGTCTTGGATCTTACTGTGCCATTTATATCGATAAGTTTTCCTATCGGTCGCGCCAGTTCATATATGTTCTGGGATCATTGTTCATGGGGATCATTTGTGTGGTCATGGGAGTTTACACAAAGATTTGGGGGGCATATCTCTCTTATGTGGTGATTTGTACAATCTACCGAACATTTTCTTGCCTTGTGAGCGTGCAGTGCGGACGACTACTATCAAATGGACACTTCATCCTTCTCTTCTCAGTCAATAACTTTGCTGGGCTTCTAATTGAGACATTGCTTCAAGCTACAGTTGTATGTATAACTTCTTCATGCAATGTTTCATTCCTGGAGAATTTTGGTTTGATAATGATTCTTTTGTCTGGTTACAAAATGAATCTCATGAGAATTATCATTCCCTCTTCATCCTTGTTTATTTGTTGTGTCATCCAAGAAATACTTGATCTCGTATGTTGAAATTGTTGTTCCATGAACTAAACTAAAGAATATCTAAGAACAGTATCACCCAAGCATACCATTAACAACTTGATGGATTATACGAGACTAGGAGAGTTATAGTAATAGTCGATTTTCCCCCTCATAGTTGACTTGTTATTTGTTAATGGCAGGAAGTTGCGGGTCTATCAATATATTCACAGTTTATAGCCTTCTCTGGCTTGTTCTTTGTGGCAACAGCTATCTTCATTACCTTTTCCTGCATAGACTACAGAGGAGATGAATCAAATAAGTATGTGCTAACAGAAACTGGACCTGAAGGCATCCTTACTGCTGATACTTAATAAATTCATTCTAGAACCCCTAAAAGCTTCAAAGGTAAACTTCTGTAAAGAGCTGCAAATTTTTTTCTTGGTTTCATTAAGGACACCTTTGTATGCCCAATTCTGTATATTCACTTATAAATCTTATGTGAACAACAAAGTTCTAAAGGGAAATTTACCATTTCAATTGTAAATGCAGAATATTATTGCGGTAGTTTTCAACAGAATTACAAGGATTTTTTGCTGTAGTATTCCATCATAGTTGCCCCAAGAATAGTAAACCATTTATATACTAAAAAATAGTTGGACCCATAAACAAAGGGAATTATGCCTCTAATATGGTACAGCTCTTCAGAGCTTGCTAGAACTCTAGCACACCTCAATCCTATGAACCTGCATTATGTTAGAAGTGATTTCAGCTATCTGAAATTTTGCTGTGCCAGGAAAAAAACATTCTTTTTGGTATCCAGATTCTAGACAACATACATCATCATAAGCTATCAGTAGTTTGGTTTTTCGACATGTTGTCAACAACTTCTAATCCTTCCTTTGAAGCAATTATCACAGTGCATCTGCAATGGTAATCAAAAGAAGGATAATATATACTTATCTGTTGATGCTTCAAGAGGCAAATTAGATTCCAAATATTCTTCACAAGATTAGAGTAATTGGCTTTTGCAGGAAGACAATACTTAGGTCAAATTTATCAGAGACTCACTGTAGCTTAGCAGTTATAAGTCTATGTCAAACTCAAAAATATTCGAGATGGTCAGAGAAAACTAACGGAATGCGACATATGATTCCATGGTCCACAACACCGTCCACTTGATCCAGGCTTTCTGCAACTTGACCTGTATAGTAAAAAAGGAAAATAGCTACATATTTTTCAAGAGATACACTAAGAATGCAATAATAAGAAACAAACATCATCCAACTTCCAAATCTCTAATGCCATTAATCATTAGCAAACATCTATTGTAACTACATCCTCGTGTTTTATGCTCTATGAAAATTAACATTATTCCCTGAAGACAAGAAACAAACAGTATTGGTTAGATGGAATTTGTGAAAAGAGGATCTTACCTAGATCGAGTATAGGAGACGTGAAAATGACATCAAGAACATGGTGTCCTTCTGTAGTAACTAACGGGAAGTCGCCCCCTAGAGGACCTGCACCTCCAGATAGTGATCTTCTCCACACCTTTGCAACAAACCAAGAATACGAGATCTTGCACAGCTATAGTATGGATAAACTCACAAAAACAATCGAAACATTGATATATAGGAAACAAGATGCATTTTTGTCCATTCCTTTTGTCTATGTTGCTATTGAAGTACTCATTCTCCTATTTCTTTCTACATCTTTAGTCCTTTTTGATGAAGTTATTGGCTTTGTTCATAGAATAACTCTGTTTGACAGTCATGGTTCTTATATTTGAGTGGCTAGTTCCACACATCTGGATTTATGGTGATCAATATCGAAATAATCCCTCATTCACTGTAAATATTCATTCCCAGTCTGATCATAGCATGTAAAACCATACCTCGGCATCTCCAAGAAACAGATCGTCTATTTGTTCAGCAGTTTCCAGCCAATTACCCTGACAACCACAACTAAAATCTTGTTGGCTATCTCATTCACTGCCAAGATCAATGGCATTTTCGCAATCAACAGAAGAGCATACACTAGTAACCAGGACTGGAATAGATCCACCAAGTTCACCAGTATATTGATTCTCATTCACAATGTAAGCAAGTCTACTAGCTCTCTTTATAATTGACTGCACAAAAGCACACCAAACCCACAGAACAAATTTCGTAATATGAAAACAATTTTTAGTGATTCCTTGCAGATATACGAACGGTTAGGAAGATTTACCTTCTCTTCGATTATGGACTCACCACCGTCCAATTTTCTACGACCAATCACCGCAGCTAATGTTCTCTTATCAATTAGATCGGCATCGTCAAATGCAAAATCAATCTGAATTAAAACCAGAAGATTATCCACTTAAACTTCTCTAATTCACTGGCATGAAATCTTAATCCTTACAGAAGGAAAATGAGATAGAAGTTACATATTCTACTAGAAAACAGTCTAAAAACATGAAAAATACTCACTAAAACAAACAGATAAGTATTCAACATATTTGGCAATAAGAATGTATGCACACTTGAAGATTTTCTTGGTAATTGTCCAGTGGAATTCCTGCCATTGCTGCTTTACTTGCACTAGAAACAGATCTGCAAAATGAAGACAACAACAAATGTGTAGTGGATGGAAACATGTCATTTGTGAAGTATAACTGTTAAATAGTAACAAAGAAAAACAAGATAGCTGGGAAGTTTCTTAGTCGAATTAAGAGTCAGTAATAACATCTAGATGACTTGGGTCCTTAAGTGTAGGATCTTAACTTTGCATAAGCAATCGGTTTGAATGTATTCGGTAAAACACTTAAACATGTAACTTAGAAACACAAATCCAGTGAATCTGGTTAACAAGGAAAGCTGTTATATCTCTTGTAGAGATAAGCTGGCTCCAGATGGACTCCCTGGTCATCTAATGTATGGTCATTGGACGAACGCTCACTGTGAGACATATAAAAGGGGAATCAAGATCATATCGAAAAGGACTCCTTTGCAGAATAGGGAGACTACTGACAGTAACCACAAACACTAACCATTTTCAAGCAAGCTGCAACTCAACTCACTCCGACTGAGCTCGGAGCAGTTCGGTCGAGCTAAACCCAACCTGGATGAACCCTTCCCAACACATCTTCTCTAGCTAATTTCCCCAATTGGTTTTAACCATGATAGATAACTAAATTCAAAGACTAGCAGAATTATCTATTTAGGGTTTTAACCATAACATTTATCTATTACGGTTCACCTTTGCTGGCTCATTACTAATGCTTAAAGTATGAAGCATTAATTATGGGAGAAGAAGGAAATGAGCCATCAAATGCTCAAGCAGAAGAAGGAAGGCTCACGTTGGGACTCCGATGACATCCTTGAGGCTTCCCTCTCGTAGTCGCTGGCCAAGATACTGTATGGCCAATCCAGAGGCGCGTCCCGACCCCAATCCCACCACCATCCCGCTACTCACAAACTTGTCCACCTTCACCATCCATCGGATCCAACACGGTTCAGTCGATCGGAAGCAAAACCTAAAAGAGAAGGCAAAGGCGGCAGGCAATCTCCCTCCAAAGAGACGACATTCATGAGAGAGTCGCTCACCGTAAGCTTAGCGGCCGCGAGGAGGTCGAGGCTGGTGCACGCCACTGGGGACCTCTGCTTGAAGAAGAAGCCGGCGGTATTCCGGCGGCGGCGAAGCGAGGAGGGTGGGGCGGCGCCGGAGAAGGATGCGGTGGCGACGGCGTGGGCCATTGGCGGTGGCGGAGGGTTCCACGGAGGATTATCTCTTCCTCTGCTGCGTCGAATTGGATGGATGGCAATGGATCGGAGTGGCCGTTTCCCAGGTTGGCATGGCACGAGACTTAAGACACGACCGATGAGGTAAAAAACCATCAGCCTTTTTGAAGAAAAAAAACCATTTCTTCTATTTTTCTATTTTATTTTTTTTAAAAAATAATAGAATCATCCATGGACATGTTTCACCACTTAAATTATATGCAATCATAATTTACTAAAATATAATTCGGGTGAAAGTGAAAAGGGATCTTCTTTTTATTGAAATCTTCTATAACATAATGTTAACTGATAAAAATAAAATACATTATAATGTTATTAATATTGATAAAAGTTAAATATTACTATGATATTTTGATAGTTGAAACATTCATATTATAAATATAATATTATCAATATTTAAAATAAAATATTTATATTATAAGAACTATATATTATAACTGTTAAAATATATTATTATGTGTTTAACATTACAACGTCAAAAGTATAAATAATTTTGAAAAAAAATACTAATGCAGAATGATAAATTATTTTAATAAAAAAAAGATGTCACTCTAATAATCCAATAAAAAACACCTTTTGATTTTTGTTTATATAATTTTATATTTTATATATAAATACATTTAAAAGATATGTAACATTTCCTCTATTTGTTGGAACTTGCTTAGCTTTTGTGAAAAATCAAGTTATCAAACTTTATTTTCCACAAGGTTTATTTTATTTCACTTTATACTGGACGACATCAACCAAAACCTTTCTCAATTAATCTCCTATCATCAATTTACTTGACAGTCCTTAAGAACAAACTGGTAAACAAAAAAATTTAACTCATGCAAAAAAAGTTGAAGAAATGAATTAGAGCTGCAGAAGAAAGGTTCCTTGATAATTTGCAGGAGTTGCAGAATGATAAGATAAGATAACTTTAGAGTCTGAAACCAAAACATTGTCATAAAGCAGGAAAAGAAAAGAGTGACATAATTATTCTTGCTTTCTCCATCAATTGGAGAAGGATCAAAGACCCAATGACACCAATGACAATGAAGAGCAAGATTGGTTGTGTTCTTGCTATTGAGGATCTACTTGGATCTCTGCCTCATCTTTCTGCGTTTCCTCTTGAGCCTCCTCATCCGCTTCTTCTTCCACTGCACAAAGAAGGGCAAAGCATGTGAGATTGAAAGCCACGTTATGGATTAGTAGAACAAAGAGTATCCAAGAAACAGTCAGTTGATTGAAGCTCAAGGTGGCATTTCAAGGATTTGCTGATAATGAAGATGAGCAAAACTGATAAGAAAGCAAGAAGAAAAATGGTCTTTTGAAAATCAGACAAGTTGAGTTGCTTAAAAGTCTTGAGCCACATCGATTTGCATAGGAAAAAATTAATGTTCTGCCAACAACTGGTGCAGAAACTCATCGATGCAAAGGATAGCAAAGGTTGTCCGTTTATGAGGCTTCCCATAGTAGCAACACTTAGTGAAGGCTTCCACAAACTGGAGTTGTCAATGAGATCTTCCTTGAGGTTCCTTCACTGTTTATCCTCTTCTTCCCTTCTTGGTTCCTCCTACTGATGGATGGTGATCGACACCCCGCTTGATACACCATCACATCTTATTCCAGCCAAAGACCGGAACCTCAGAATGGAACCAGATTTCAAACCTAGGATTCAATTAGTTAGAATGGGGATAGGAGACGAAACAGACCCAGTTGAAACAACGAAACATCTCAATTGGACCAGACTTGAGGAACTGCCGAACTGCAACTTTGGGGTTGACAAATTCAAGTATTCAACCCCTACAAAGCTTAGAGAATCATGAAAAAGTATGATGAGCATTTGAGAAATAGAAGGGTAATGCTATTCCAATAACTGTTAGGAAGCACCATCCTCAAGGAGAGCGCGAGTGATTTCTTGGTGTTTGAAAAAGGGCTAAGTGTTGGCATATTTAATTATATACTTATGAAACCTAGAGAAACACGAAATACTACAGTATCATATCAGAAATAGAAGGGTACTGCTATTGAATAAACTGTCAAAAATGAAGCACCATCAAAATGATATCTTAGTAATCAGACAACAACTAAGTATTGATACTTACGGATCTTAGAAAAACATGAAGAAAAAACATTGCAACTTGAACTGTCAATATTAAGCACCATAATTGAGTAGAATGCAAGTAATTTTTTAGTATGCAGAAGAGGATTAAGTGAACAAGGTAAATGCAATATGCAAGATGATAGAATTCACTTTTTCTCTATTATATAACGCTATAGTTACCTCCCTCAAACTAAACACAGAATAAGTATTTATGCTTTCAAGTTGATCTTTTTCAAAATTAACGCATGTATCAAAATCATTACGCAATTAGAAACTAACAACAATGAACATAAATTTCAATTGATTATACAAGAAAACAAACACACAAAAGAAACTTGAAAAAAACAGAAAAATCTACGATATACAAATAGCTTTGGAAATGATTAACCAAAAAAAAAATCCTGTTCATAGGTAACAGAAATATAAAAACTGAGTTAATACTCCACCATTTTGTCAACTTTAAGCCTAGATGTTATCACTAGCCAAAGATCGCAACTTCATATGAGACAAATGAAGAAAAAAAATACTTTTTGATCCACCCAAAGAAATCTAGTGGAAGGGGCGACGGAGCGTTAAAAAGGATCGATCCTAGAAAAATCATGTTTGTAGGTAACAGAAATATGAAAAAAAAAAAATGAGTTCATACTTCACCATCTGCGTCTACTATAAGTCTTACATGGAATCGCTAGCCACAAATGAAAGAAACTAGGAAACAAAAGGCTTTCTTAAACCCAATTCGCATGCAAAATCGATAAACGCAAAGGAATCTATTGCAAAGGGATGAAGAACTGAATCGTGATGTCAAAAGGTCACACCTTTGCCCTCATCGCTGCGTCAGCGTCGTCCAACCCCTAACGTATCCCCTCTCGCGGCGAGCGGCTGCTTCTGATCTGTGAAGGTTCCGATGGGTATTTATATAGCTCACGAATAACCCTAATCAGATAAATCAGGGAATTTGGGTTAATGATGGGCTTCGGCCTAACATTTATGGGCCGGGCTGTAAAAATTGGGATCAACTTGATTCGAGTCAATGTTCTTGAATAAAACAAAATGAATTTAATTCTATCAATGAACCAGTCAGTTCAATCGAGTAAATAAAATAACCCGGAACAACAGTTAAACTCTCTAATGAATAATTAAAAAATTTAATATTCAAATTTCAATAAGTGCAATGCTAAAAAAAATTCCTTCAGTAAAAAGCAAACATAAAAATATTGATCATTTGGATAAATTTTCATTAACACTTTTCAATTTACCTGATAGTCAGTGAAAAATTTTCATCAAACCGAACCGATCATCCAAATCTACCCGACCTGATTAAATTTTTTTTTTTTTAGTAAATAAAATAGATAAATTCATCTAAAAAAATGGTTACAACATCATGTTCAAAAATAAAAAAACACTCTCATCACAACAAATGAATGGGATAGATCACACTTTTCACACACAAAAAAGATGACAAATGAAAGTGTTTTTCTCTACTCTAGATACATAACAAATTCACTAAATTACAGTTTGAATGAATTCAATACTGAAAATCTCTGGAATTAGATTTCCTGCTTTCATTTGTCAGTGCCAAGAATGTGTTAAGAGTGCGAAAGTAGAACTGAAATGGTTTGGGAATGTCGTGGATGTACCGTGCTCCGATTCAATAGCCTTCTAATGATATCGTTGTTCTATCCGGTGAAACTGACAAAAAGGACTTGAAAGAACTAAGGGCAATCGGCATGGATCATATTCAGAAACTTGAATGTCTGGTGATGTATAACCTTCTTCCTCGAAACTCCTAGATATATGAACTTTCATATGGGCATATAACCTCTGCCTTGCAGCCCGCTGCGTGTAAATGTCCGACTCAAGAAGGACTTTCTATTTAACGACCAACTCCTCCTCATGGCATGCCGCCTTCGCCAAGAAGTTATCCGTGCGTAAAGCAAAGGAAAAGAAACAACAATTAGAATCAGAAGCACAATCAAGCCGCAGAGGATCAAGACATTGCGAAATCCATCTTCCAGCCCGGGGTATTTCTGGGCTGTCCATGGCACACCACCGACGTTCATTCCGAATACTGTAAAATGAATCAAAGTTAGCATTGCCATACAACAATTAAAAGATCTTCAGTAGGAGAAAGAGGACTTACTTCCTGTCACTATAGATAAAGGAAGAAAGATCATAGAAAGGAAGGAAAGATAATATAGCTTCCGATTTATTTGTTCAGACTGCCAGCTATCGAGACCAGCTTGAATTGCAGTGACCCGATTTACTATAAATCCCAAATTCTCTTTTAACCTCCTCAGACGACCTATTAGTTCTTCAAGAGCAACAATATCTTCATTTGCAAACCAACTTTTGGTTGAACATTTCTCCTTCACACGCGGGAATACTTGTTCACCATGAGATACAACCTGGATTATAACACGATCAGGAAAGAACGCTTAACCAAAGCAATACAAGAGAGTAATTTCATGTAGGCATGAAATATCTATCGTCCATTTGGTTAGCTAAGTAGGTAGAGAAAAATCTTGACAATATTAAACAGCGAACATACTTGTAGTAGGCGTTGTAAGTTCAAATGCATTTTGGGAAATCTTCGGTCGTCCAACATTTGCTTCTTCAATGCAGAGCCACCTGCACTAAAAGTGATTATTCAGAAGTCTCTAGGAAATATATCGGGTATATAGCAAAGATATACAAAATTGCTACATGAACACCCAAGTAACTAATGGAATAGAACTATGTGGTGTAAGCATCTGAACACCATGAAAAGTATTGATTAAATTGAATACTTGAACCCAAGAATCAGAAGCAATTAACTCATCACTTATAGGTTGCAAAGCCGCTACTAAATAGTCCACCAACGACATTACATGGGAAATTAACCAGGTGAATGCAATCAATTTGTTGTGTTTGTATTCATACATGATATAGCACTTTTGGAGGATCAAATAAAGCATTTTGATACTCGACAGGGAAAAATAACTCCCTCCTTATCTCTATATCCTCTCGGATCAGATCTCAATTCCATCTCATAATACTATTATGTTGCTAATTGCATTACCTTTTTGAACTTCTTAAATTTTGTGTAAAGAGAAAATTACTAGGATTCTACTCGACCAATCGAAACGGAATTTGACTAATATGGTTAGAGTTCCATGCATATATCTAAGAAACTGGCCATTTCCTCCCTAGTAGCTCTGAATTTTACCATATACGATATGGTGACTAGGATTCACACTCAGCTCTTAACTATTCCCCCACTTCTTCTCATATTATTGAAACAACATTTTCGATATACAATTTTGGGTAAAACTTTTTAGTTTCTAAAGTTTCTTTGCAATTCAAGCTTAGAGTTTATTCTATTTGTATTCTCATAAATTAGCAAAAAATTGAAGAAACTTTGAAAAGCTAAGCTTTCGATCCCTCTTTTTGCCTTCCACATCAATGATAACATTGTCCTGCAAGTATATCAATGATGATCTTCTAAAAATTAAAAAGAAGCAATTACCCTTGTCTAGTTCTAGCTCCACTGAATCCAATTCCATCTCCAGCTTCGTCACGATATCTTGGACATGGTCGACATGCGTATCGATAATGTGCACAACGAGGTTAGAAACTCTGTGAGGGACAGGATTATCTGCCTCTTCTGAGTGGTTCATTGTCAACAAAAATTCAAGAACATGCTCCCGAATGACAATGCCGCTGCGTCCATCCTCTTTTCTTGCTAAACCAGGGCCTTCAACGCTCGGGATCTCCGATAGAAGCGACTGCCCGGTGGGCGAAAAGCCCAATCTTGGAACCCGTCCGAGGCTCACCGTTATGACAGAGTTCTCAGTGACCCTGGCAGCCAGCCTCATTGTGAAACTACTCGCCGCTGGACCAGGAGAATTCACCCGGAAGACGAGGGCACCGTCAACGTGTCCGCAGAAGGGGCCATTGCTGATTAGGGTTAGGATGTCTTGGAGCTTCAATGGGGGGCATAGAACATCGATGAGATACTGAGCAGAGACAGCCAACTTCTGGTTCCCCTTTGGGAGCTCCAGCTGATACCAGCAGAACTCTCGCCCATGGCCTTCCTTCAAATCCCATTCCTTGTTGAAGTAGCTGCCCAATCCATCGAAAAGATAGGCTTTTTGCCGCACCGCGCCGGGGAAATGGGGGAAGTGCCGAGGCTCGCTCACGAGTGGCTCCAAGGAGGGTTCCGCCTCCACATCTTCCCCCTCCGCCATCGCGTCGTCAGCAACGAGCTCCATCGCAGTAAACACCGACGACTAAAGAGCCATAAAGATCCAATCTTTGGGCAGAAAACCAACCAAGAAAACCAGATTGAGGGAATGCGGAAACTATCGCTATCAAAAAGAAATCTCGGAACAATAAACAAGAAAAGATTGAACTTTTTAGATGAAATCAACCTCGTTTTAGGCGAAAAATACGCCGATCGGGTTGGTGGAGGAAATCGCTCGTCGAAGGCGACAGGGGGCCTTGGACGACATTGATGCCGAGGAGATCGAGGAAGACACGGAGAGAGAAATGGCGAGATAAAGGTTCGAAAGGTCGTCGTAATCGGCACCTTCCTCGATGCTTCCTGCCTTCCTCCTCCAGCCTCCAACGTTACGCCGACTAAATTGGGAATGATAATAATAAATGGATTCTATTTATAAATATTTTTTAAAAAATATTATTTTATCAATAATTAAAAAACACTTTTAATATTCAATACATTATTTTATTTAAATTAAATTACAAAGATAATTTTTAGTCAAAATAATGAAGTTAGTTTGGTTGAACAACTCTCTTTAATTGTTTATTTGAGCAAACGAAAATTTTCTAAGGAAATTTAATGTGTCAATTACTTTAATTCATAATTGATAAGATAAATATAGAGAAAAAAGATTCAGCAAATAATAATCAAAGAGATTACGAAATTTTTAAATGGTGCATTTAACTTTTAAATTTTTCAATAACGTACTCGTTTCACATTTTATCTTTTTCATTCATCATTACGATACTATATTTAAAAAATAATATTTAATTTTTAAAAATCAATATACTTTAATTTTAGGATTTAAAAAAATAATTATGATTGATCCGGTTCTATGAAAATTTTTCAACTATTAAAATAAATCAAAAAATACTAATGAAAATTTATTACCAATATTTTTAAATTATTTTTTATTATACAAAAAATATTTACTACAATTGAAATTTAATTTTAGAATTTAATATCAATAGTAAGATTGTAGAATGATTATTCTTTGAATATAGTAGTGTCGTGATGATTGATGAAAAAGATAAAATAAAAAATAAATATGATTTTTCATAAATTTGAAAGTTAAAGGATCTTAAAATTAAGTCTTTTAATGAATTGTTGAAACAAAAATTACTTTTTTTAATGCTAGTTGAATAAGGAAAATAATTATTAAAAATCTTAAAGGAATTATAAATAATAATATTTATAAGCAACAATGTACCATGTAAGCCTAAGTGAAAGATAAAAGATTCTTTTTTATTGATCCCGAAAATATTGGATGACCGTTTGTTTTTTATCATAATATAAAAAATAAAAATATATATATATTTATTATTTCTTTTTATAATGAGAAATACATAAATTTTGTTCCTCCTCCCTCCTTTCTTTTTCTCACCCCCAAGTAAACTAAGCCTAACTCCATCTTAACTATAAAATTTAAATATATAGATATTAATAGATTTAACATATTATCTTATCAGATATGATTGAACTTATTTAATTTCTCAATCATTCCCATTTTAGTTTTGACCTCTGTAGAGTAATTTGTTTATATAATAAGATTCTGACAGGAATCATATTTTTTTGTATCTACCATAATCTTCAGTAAAAGGTGTAAGAAATTGATATTTTACATTGTTGTTTTGAAAATTATATTTATAAATATAAGAATTTTAGAATTTAGACGGGCAGAGATCAACAACACAGATCAGTCACTAAAAAAAATATGCTTTTATCTGCGAAATATTCTATCAAAATTCTATTGATGATTAGATCTACTAATAACGGTTGAATCTAAAAAATCATAAATTATTGAATCATAGAAGAATATTTCCAATGGAATACAAATTTTATTTGAAATTGAGGAATAATTTCGTGATAAAAATATCGATGAAAACAAAATTCATAGTTAAAATTATTGTCAGAATAATTATTTTTATTAGCAATAATCGACGGAATAGTAATTTTTGACGTAGTTTGCGATCGAAATAAATATTTTTATTATGGATAATATCGATGAAATCATATATTCGGTTGGAAATCACCGACGGCACCATTTATCCATCGATATAGCCTAAATTATGTAAATTTTCGATAGAACTATTGATCAGTCGAAAATTATCGATGGAATCAATTGTGGCAAAAGGCGAAACATTCGCCCCCAGCGTCCCCTCCAATCCGTCCCAGGACCAACACAGAGGAGATAAATCACGAAGGTTAGTTTAGCTAGTCCGAACAGTGACTAATGCATAAAAGAGGACAAAAACCTGACTACTAGCCAGAATTTAACCTCTAAATTTTATTATGACAATACCTTATGCAATTCGGACGATGGAATCAATGATCATGATATGAGAAAGGGACAAGACAATGATCATGATATGCACGGGCGAAGCCACGTACATCTCTACCCGGGCTGTAGCCCGGGGCCATCTGATTTTTTTTTTGATTTTAACTGTTTATTATATAGATTTTGGATTTCCAAATTAAAAAAAAAGGGTCTTTTTTAGCCCGGACAGATTTCAATTCCTGGCTCCGCTATTGATGATATGCAAAGATGACCTTGTGCCTATAGATGAGTCATTCTCATCGAACAAATCAAAATTTAGAGGATTTTCTGTCCATTCCCTTAGGACCAAAGCAAGTGCGCACGGCATCAGCAACGGCACGGACGAT
>JBBUKS010000113.1:16834761-16876235 GCA_038050645.1 Hedychium gardnerianum
GCTAGTCTAGCCAGCCCGAACAGTGACTAGTGCATAAGGGGGCAGGAACCTGGCTACTAGCCAGGATTTGACCCCTATACCTCATTGTGACAACATCTCATGCACTAGCCAACAGCTCATCCCGTGGGGGCTTGTTCCTTCCAAACAAGCTACCACAAACATTAGTCATTAAGCAAATCAAAAAAAGGGCATATATTTGATTGGAATGGTTCAATGATCTCACGAGAGAAGCATCAACCTCGTGACGATTACATTACATTATTGACGGGCATGAAAATTTAGAACAAAATTCTGAAATTTTCACATACATGAAATATATGGGATATGGAAAAGGCAAATCACAAGCATATAATACATGGGGGATGCAGCCGTAGTAAATGGCATAAATTTACTTTGTTACGAGTGGTATCAAACTCACAGCTTCAAGTTTCTCTCGGTATCACACGAGGTTTAGAGTGAAGGAGACGTAGGGAAAAGCCTCGGCTTCACTGCCTATACCTGGAACGCTGACTTCATCTTCGGATTTCCAGTAGGAACTGAGATAACAAATGAAGGAAAAATGATCAGACTGACTTGTAGTCCAAGTCGAACTTATCGATAATAGAGAGTAGACATTCACCTATTAGCATTCCCACATAGTTCTTCCAGAATGCTGCGAACTTTCTTCTCACTTTTCCCAGAAGGCGCTAAGACTGCAGACTATAAGAAACGAGGAAGGTTGAGTCAGCAATCAGCACTTATCTATGATGACTTCGAAACAGAAGCAATGTAGAAAAGTCTGCAGTACCAAGAACGATGGCGGCAAACCGTATCGGAGAATGCTCTCAGCAAACAATCGTACAGCACAGAAGTGCATCCACGAACTGAAAACCTGAAGCAGATGGATACAGAAAATTAGACACAACTAAAACAGAGCCTTGTTGAAATATGAAATCTCTTTTACATTCAAATGTTTAACACACTTCAAGCCACCAAGAGTGTTATTCTCACTGGCAAAATAAGCAAGAAATATCTAAAATTCACATGTTTGCACAATCATTGTTCATCATATAATCTCTGTTTTTTCATTACTAAATCGCAAAAAGGTTGGAGCATTTTCTTCCCTAAGAATTACCAAAAAGCTAATAAGTCCAGTTTTCTTTGATAGGTTTTTGGTAAAGCTCCATCTTGATCTGGCCAAATCTACGCTCCATAGGATAGATTAAAATCAAACGTTCACTTATATTTAGATGATGGCTTCTTTTGCTTTAATTTTTCTCTGGAATCTGTATTTGGCAAACACAGTAGCAGGAGACATTTTAGTTCTTAGAGAGGGGCCTGCATTGTCCCTAATTCGCTTGGAGCTTCTGTTAGCCAGTGGCAAGAGACTTTTTAGTTCTTTGAACTCACTACTGAAACTTAATAAATTAGGTTTCTTGAGTTGTTTCTTTCTATAAGAGATCATTTCTTTCTATGATTTCAAGGAATCAATTTCAAAAATAATATATAGGAATATGGCAGCATGTCAAAATAAAGATATTAAACTAAAATGTGAAATTTCACCTCTCCATAACTGGCATAGCACCATTGTAAAAGTGAACTCCTTTTGATGTCCTGATCTTGCACGAGTTTCTCAAGTTCTTGTTTTCTACTCTCTTGTGCTTCGGGACTATACTCAAATTCACGAATCTAAACCACAAGAAACACAAAGCTAAGTTCTATGATAAACATAGCTCCAGAATACATTGGACCATCTGGAACTCAACAGAAAAGAGAAGCACATAAGTGATTTTTCGGTAACACTCAATAAAGTCCAGCATAATTGGGATTTTGTATATCCGTAAAAACAAATTAAAAAAAAAAAAAAACTTACCTGAAAACCTTTCTCACGTGCATTATTACGGAAGTTATCAGCAACCTTCTGAAAGAGGGTCACTGTGTATAGAGCATACTCATTATCCTCGTGCAACTTTTTTGTTGACCTAGGAACCTGCTTACATTGATGGTATTATGGAGTCGTAAACTATAAGAAGTAAATTCATCATCTAGAATCCAACTACCAATCTATCAAGTACGAATCTTAAGCTGTTCATTAGACTTCATAATACTCTAAAAGAAGCACAAATTTCATGAACATTATTCTTCATCTATAGAAACTTATACTCTAGAATCAAGAAACAACGCTTGAACATGTCATCTTATTCCACATGCTATTCGGCATGCAGACCAGAAAATTAGTGAAATGTGATGTATAGAAAATAGGAGGGAGAAGAGAAACTCAGAGATGTCTCCTCCCTCCTGTCTTCTTTCATATCCTATTTCTTAGAACTAAACTTTTGTTTGTCTTTATAATTTTGAGGTTTTTTCATTTGACTATCAACTAGCTGTTGTAACAAGAATGTTAGAACAGACATGCAAGATAATGAATACAAAACCCATCGAAAGAAACATATCCTATTGAGTAGCTTTGAATCAAGCATCACAGAATCATATCCTATGTAGTAGTTGGCTTCTACAAGGCTTTGTTTGTTTTACGGATTTTTTTACATATTTTTTTTAATGTTTGGTCAATAAAAAGACATGGTCAATGAAAAAAAAATTGGCCAACAGAAAACTTTCTTTTGGTAATAGACATTTTTTGATTAAATTTTTTTGAAAGAGAAGAATATATTTTCCTTACTCATCCACAAGTCGTTCACTCTATCATTAATTGTCTTTGTTCTCCGGTCTTCACTCTCATTCATGTAGGCCGATTGATTGGGAAAGAAAATTGATCTAACCAGACAAACTGAGAAGGCCAAGCAATTCGCTTAGTATGGGTGGGTTGAGTGGTCTAGTTGGATAGGCAATCTAAATGGGCTGAGAGGGTTGATCAAGTCGGGTGATCTAATTGGGTCGGCTAGGCTGAGTGACTCAATCACTTGGTTGGGTTGGGTATCTGAGTTAGGTTAACTAGAGGTCACATCACAAGCCAATTGATTTAGTTGACTCGATCAGAGGGTTAGGCGCCAATCAATTCAATTGATCCGATCAAGCTAAGGAGTGGTCAAACCACGTGAACCGATCGGGCTGGACAGTATGATCAGATCGATCAATCCAATCATTCTGAGTGAGACGATCGGTCCGGATCACCCGACTGATCAGGGTGAGCCAGTCAATCCATCCTAGAAAATATATTCCATGAACAAGTTACTCTACAAACAAACCAACACTAAATCTGACAAAATTCCAGAAAAAAAAACAACCACAGATATAGTTCAATATATTCGAATGCAAACACCAAACCCCTCCAGTATTGAGTCCACATGGAAAATGGACAATTTATTAGAGATACTTCGATTTTGACAAGGTCATCTGCTTTCAGTTTCAAGAGTAGCCGTCTTACTTTGCAAAATGCCTCATTTGGTGTCTGATCTCCCTCATGCAAAGGGCCGATGCGCTAGGGCAAATGCCCCCAGTGATTTACCCCCTTCCAGAGAATATGGGGCCGCAGGGGCCGCTAAGGTGACAGTTTCACCTTTTGCTCCAACAAGAGTAGCCTTACTTGTACCACGGTCCATATAATGAAAAATGTATAGCTCGCCCCGACGGGTTGGCGCAATTTGTTCATGCAAGGGTGTTGCTGCCAATAGGCCTGAGTCGATTCCCAACAGGTGTGGAATGTCCTGCTAGTTGCCTCAACCCCTCCTTGCATGCGTTGTTGTTGCTGGGCAAAGCCCCCCATGATTTACCTCCCTTCCAGACAGTGGGGGGCCGCCACCTGGAGGGGCCGCCAAGGTGACGGTTTCACCTTTTTGCTACCAATAATATATAGCTCAATTGGTAAGTGGTAATGCTGAGGTTATTGTTAGTCTATGTTTTGTTCATCACCTCAAAATAATTGGCATGGTTTGCTTAATACAAATAGCAGTTACACCATATCCCAAGGATTAATTTCAGTTTATAAATTTCTGACAAAGGTATTTTGTCAGTATGATTTTACCAGAAAAAGGATTCATTCTACTTCAACAAAAATTAGCATAGTAAAAAGGTAAAAAAAAAAAAAGGAGCCTATATCAGCTAAAGCAACAGATAATAAAATGTTTTACCACATAGGAAGTTAATGTTTCATAGCTTGAGAGCCAGTCCTTTTGAGAGTATTTTGGAACTATAGCAAGAAGTGTCACCAAATGTTCTGATGTGACAATATCTTCTGGATTTACCAAATTGGAAAGGTCGCGCACTGCTAAGCTGTTGAGTGGCAAAAAAGGAAAATTTTACTTACATCACAATCTCCAAGGGAGAAATTTTAGAAAATCAGAGTCTATACCTTCCACTTTGCTTTCTGTTTATTGCATTAAGTTGACTACGGATATTGCTGTACTCTGCGACACGAATCTGCAAAAGATGAAAATAGTCTGGATTCTTCAAACAATTAGGCATAAACATGAAAGGTGTCTATAAATTAGGCATGATGATTTGATTAAATATGTCATGATTTTATTTGATTGAAATAAAGTTAGGAAGGTAATTATTAGGATTAGAATATTTCCTTATTTTGTGAGATTTGGACTTGTACTCTTTCTTCTATTTAATGATGTATTGAGATCTGAATGAAATAGAAAAAACAAATATATATTTCAGTCTTTCTCCTTCGTTTTCTTTCGGTGCATTTTTTACAAAAGGCAACCAGATGATCCATCAAAAATGGTCTTTAAACTCTACCAACATTTTAGATGAGTTTGTAGCTTCATTCATGTGTAAAAGATTATAATCACATTTATAAACTGAGTTTGCTATTGTTATCAGCTCCAAAATAGTAGAGAACGGGAAGTGCTAGTGCTATCAAGTTTTCAAGCCTTCATTTGATTGCATTAGAGCCAAGCTCAATGAATTGTTACTGAACGACCCAACAAAATGTTTAACCATAAGGGAACTCTGCCTTCAGAAACAAACATGGGCTTCAGCATTCTTTAAGTTTGTCTGCCACCCTTTTTTTTGGAAAATTTCTGGTAATTTTGGTGCATGGAGATGGATTGTAAGAGGAAAATATTCTTTTTAGACAAGCAGAATTGAAGTAAAGAGTTGAACAAGGTGTAACTGTTGAAATTTATGGTAGAACATTTATATTTGTAGCCATTGTGTGACTGTTAAAAAAAAGGCTAGACATCCCCGATTAGGTGATATTAAACTCAATAAGAATCTTTCTAATTCTTGAAAAAATATGGGGCAAAAGGATTGATCGAGAATTTTTTCTTGTTCTTATTACAAAATAAAAATAACATTTTGATACATACATATTTGGTAAAAAGAATAATGTTCATCTTCATTTTAATTGTTGACCAGAGATGGAAACCATTCAATTGGAACAGGAAAATGATCTTACCACTGGATTTGCATCTATGAACTTTCTAAACCCTTGCTTAAATTGTAAACATCACAAGAAGTGTCAAACATATTATAGTTTAGAGGTGTTCGACTTTAACCTCTTCCCTTAGTTGTATACCAAATATTTATTAAGGATATGCAAAATTGGGTTTCTGAGAAAATTTAGAACAGAATTAAAAAATTTCAAGTTGAATATTCATAAATCATTCAACCCCGAAGCTATTTCAAAAAGATTTTCTACTGCTTATGGCAAGGAAAACTCAATCAAAATACAAGTTGTCAATAGGAGATGCATGTATTTAAAGGAAAACCTAATCAAAACATTACATCACATCACATCACATATTCAAGATAGAGGAATTAGGGTTTAGGCATTTATGCATGTATATGTTAATGATTCAGTTCAGTTTTAGTGCGCTATGTACATGCTTCAAACCAGTAACTTCACCTACTTAAAAAATAAATTAAACTCATAAACCAGGAAACTGATTTTTTTTTTAGTTCAGATCTGTTTGATTTGAATTAGTTTGGTTTAGTAGTTTCATTTTATAGATGCTCGCCCACAATAAATATGCAACACACTTTTTAAGATCTTTTTTAACCAGCTGCTACTTACAAAAGGAAGAGAAGAGAAAGCAAGATTATTCAAACAGAGAGAGGCTAGAGAACTCCATAGAAATAATAAACTAATTGAATGTGTTGGACAAGAGAAACAATGCGTGGAAACATACTCTAACTAGGGACAAAAAACCATAAACTATTCTTTAATCTCAACAGTTAGTTGTGGTTAATTACACACGATAAAGTATGTACACATAACATATTGCAACCTTAGAGCTATGAGTTTATGACCATAAAATAAGCAAATTCGTTGAAATCCCTATATTAAGAGTAAGCACATGGCCTCTAAGATACGATAGACCTCATTAAACAACACAAACTTTGAAGTTTGAACCAGGACACCATAAATGGTAAAATATGTTTTTTTTGTCTGTTAAGACTTAAGAATATTTGGTATTTTTAATATTCCTGTCGATAGATCAAATTTTTGGAAAACTGATTAGCAATTTTGTTAAAACCAACATGATAACCCATCAAGTTCTTATGAGGTTCATGTTAAAGGAGCAATCCATCCATGACAACAAAATTGTTGGAAAATGTTGATATTACATGGAACTTTACATTATCAGAAAAACATGCATTCATGCTAAAGGACGTCTGAAATTAAATCAGTCCTGCATGATTGTATGAGATAAGCCAGGAATCATGAGCTAATTTTAATAATTAAATGTTGACGAGGCTCATTTCTAGAATTCAATCTGTTAAAGCAAAAGGTCACATCAACAACTAAAAGAAATAACGGGGGGTTTATAAACTGACCTTCATATCATCCTCAATTTTAGCCACTTGAACATGAATACTGTCAACGATCTCCTTCAGAGGTGACATTGTGGGATACTTGCCTTCATCCCAAACAAACCTGTCATCCAGGGAAATTATTATTACCGCACTTCCAGAAAACATGATAAAAGGGAAGGATAAAAAATTTTTTTGTCGGATTCAGCATTGCTCTCCAGGTACCTACCTCGTGAGATATGAATCGACGGGAACCCCATCGACGGTCAAAGAACCAACTTGGACGCCAGACACCTTCTCTAATTCCTCGATCTGACGACGGATCTTGTGCGTCACCCCTTCGATGAATGCATTCGACTGGGTAACCGAACTCACAATTCAACGTCACACAAAGGCCAATCGGCAAAGCAATCCACTGCTACGAAACGATTACCTTCGCGAGGTCATCACTGAGCGCCAGCAGCGAATCTAGGGTTCCGACACGCAGATCCGGCACGTTGAACTGCGTCCCGCAAGATCACCGAAACGATTATAAAGGCGGGAAGCAACTAGTAAAACAAGACGTAGAGGGGGCGTCGATTACGCGATAGAGCGGGGTGTCGAAGGAGTGCTTGGAGATGGATTCGCGGAGGCGGTTCCAGACGGTGGTGGCGGAGGCATGGACGGGAAGCGAGACGATCCAGTACCTCGAGGTGGCGGCCATTGGAGGAGACGAGTCACGACGCGATCGCCGGCGACGGGTTGATCTGCTTCTTCGCCTTCAACGGGAGCACATGAACGGAATGAATCGGAGAGGTCACGATTAACTCCGCCTCCAAAATTAAAATGGGATTTTGGAACTGATGACGACTTTTTTCTAAAATGCCCCTTCAAATCTAAATTGTTCTTATTTACTTTCAAACATTAACGTTAATTTATCCTAAAATTAATAGGGAAGAAGTAAATCATGAGGGACTAATATAATTAGTTCGAACAATGACCAGTACATAAAAGAGAACAAAAATCTAATTACTAATTAGAATTTTACTCTCGATACTAATTATCAGTCCATTTCCTCAAATAAATATTAATACACTTAAATTATGACATTATATTTTTGATGATGACAAAGGATTGAGACTTGATGTTGATTGACACCTCACTCACGGCTCGATTGCATCGTCTTCCAAGTTCGAATTCGATAGAGCTCTCGTCCTCTTCACCTATTCGTTCACATCGATAAATGAGGTGTTGATATGATTCATTAAGATAATTATAATTGAGAACGAATCAAAGGAGTCACCTCCTTTCTCTCCCTTCTCACCTACCATTCCTTGTTTACATGTTTACAGAGATGAGTTCTCAAGTCATAACATGTTATGAGATTTTCGGATCTATGAGCTGAAAGGGGAGTAGAATCTGACGGTATCAAGATTAAAATGGTAATTTCTCAAAATACGAAGGATATTTTGATGATTATAAAAAACAGAAGTCTTTTTTTTTAATTGATCATTTGTAATAAAATTGAGTAAAAGTCAAATATGTTATTGGTTAGCATGCAAGTATGCAACTCTTTATTAAAATATTCATTATGCAATTCATAACTAAAAGATATTGAAAAGACAAATGAAAGGACAAATAATATAAATAATATGCATTTTATATATATAAATTTTTAATCTAAATATCCGAACTTAATTGAATAAATAATCGATAATTAATTTGATTTCATATAATTTTTTTATTGATTATTTAAATAAATTTAAAAATAATGAGTTCTAGTAAATAATTTAAACACCACATGCATATATGTTCGGTGAGATATTAAACTCTTATTGCATATGAGTTCGTCTTATTTTTTATCATTGCACAAGGAGCAATTGTATGTATTATTGAACTTTAGAAAAAGAATATAAGACAAAAATCAAAAGAACATCTTTATTATTTTTTTAATCATCACGTTATTTTTTTTTTAATAAAAAAACACTCTATTATATTCATCACTTCTCTAAAATGACATAATTATTTTTAAGTATTTCAATATTATTATCTTCCATCACATATATTAAATTCTGAATGAATCGAATGTATTTTAATTTTTATAATTTCATAACTATTATAATACATATTTAACTTATTAAAAAATATTTATATTTATAATTATAGTTACTACAATACTATTTATGTTTGTAGAAGCTAAAGTTATAATTGCTATAATATATATTAATATTTATAAAATCATAATTATTATAAAGTACCTGATTAATTATGATTTAATGTGCACGAGGAAATTTGAGACTAGCTGTATCATTTTATAAGAGATGGTGGAGTGAAACACTCTTTTGATAAAAGTTAAAAGGGAACATATTTGATGAGACTTTGATAGCTTACATATTTTATCCTGTACAATTATGTGCATCTGTTGAGGTGACATAATCCTGATCGCTGATCATATCACACATATTTTGATCAATGACGTGCAGATGATCATCTCAGCAGGTATTCATGATTATACAGTATAAGATGTATAAACTAACAGAACTCATATTTGATGATTCCAAAAATTAGAGGCACTTTTAATTTTTTGCAAACAAATAATTGATTGACCTTTCAACTAAATTTGTTGTTAAATAAAAATGTTATAAAAATATATATATTTTTTGAAAATATATAACAAATTTTTAATGGAACAATTCATATATACACATTTAAAAAATGAAATTAAAATATTTATGATTAAATATTATATTTAAATATACAATTAGCTTGCTTATTGTCAAGTGAAGAATGACTTTAAAATTAGTATTACTTCTATTTTATAAATTATGAAGGTAAATATAATACTTTAAAATGAAATGTAATAATTTAAGGGGTAAAATAAAATGTTAATAATTTATGGGGTCAAAATTAAATTTGGCTCATTTACCCTCCAAGGCTAATAAGGACTTTGCTCGCGACCCCAAAGGCCCAAAGCCCTCGCCTGGTTCCGCTCACCTTTCCCCTTCGGCGGCCGTCTCCATCTCCGTCGTCGTCACCGTCATCGTCGCCGTAATCGTGCTCGGCGAACGTAATCTTCGGTTTTGGGTCCACCGGAATCGGATATTCCTTCTCAGATGATCCCACCTCTTCCTTCTCGCTTTAGGGTTCTTCTCTAGGGTAGTAGCGGCAGTAAAACCTTCGTTACCCGTCGACTGCTTTTCTGGTACTTTTTCCTTGAGAAACCTCAATGTTTATTTATTTTTTGTTCATTTGCTAATTGTTCGACGCGGCAATATAAAATCTTGATCTAGCTTACCATTTTCCCTGTTAGATTTGACGAGAATATGGGCTCTTCCCAGAAGAAAATCCCGTTCCATAGACACAGGGAAGCTGAGGAAGCAAGGAAGAAGGTAAGCAGTGCTTGATTTCTTTTACAGTCGTACTTGTTAGGCAGTGAGAGGGTGAAAAGCTCCTTAATCATGATTTCACTCTCTTAATTGTGCGGGGACAATAAAGAGAGAAGACGATGAAGCTGCACGTGTTTACGCCGAATTCGTAGAGTCCTTTAAGGGTGATAACGCTCCAGGTTCGAAGACTTTTGTCAGAGGAGGAGTCATTGATCCCAATGACAGGCTTAAGGCCAATTCAGAAGGTTAGTTTTCAGAGGGTGATATTTTTCTCTTTTGATCTGTGAACACGCACCTTCTCATAGTTTTTGGATGCATGCATTTTCTTATTATTAAAGTGCAAATTAATAAAAGGGTTGGCCTTTTGATGCGTTCGGCAATCGCAGGTGGAAAGTCCAAAGATGGGGTATCTGTTCCAAAGAAGGGAAGTAGGTAAAGAATGTATTTGATTTTCAAAAGATGGAATCTTGGTGATAGCCATATTCCATCCTTATAGTAAAAAATACTCATATAATTTGATCAGTCCACCATTGGATGCTGACAATGTGCCACTTTTCAGTAAGACTCTACCATGTGGAGTTAAAGATATTTGGTGCTTGAATTTCTATCATATATTTAACATATTGTTTCTAAAAGTAAACTGCTCCTGAGGTTATTACCTTTGTGATTCTTAAACATCCTATGTGGACATTGTTGTTTCTTTTTGTAGCTCAAACTCTCTCTAGTTATAGACTCTGATTATTTGTGGTTTGATATGAAGAAGCTCTTTTAGAGCTTATCTAATTGCTTCTATCTCCATATTGATCTGGTTTTTAATCCTCCACATCAGTTGGCTCTATGTAGCTAGATGATGTTTGAGTAAATCTTCCCCATTGGTTTCTATAAAATATGGCAGTCATCAACTCTCTGCCTATGTTTTATAGTTAATGACGGAATAGACTAATTTACATTATTACTTTGAATTATAATTCTCTACCTTCCAATAAACTTTGCACACTGTTATATTTCAATTCCTATTCCGTAATTCCTTTTAAAAACAATTGTTTGGCATGAAGATTATTATTATTATTATTTTTTTTGAGTTGATTGAGCAAATATTACATGTACTGTTGGTTAACTGCCTAGGTCCTTTCTAAGTTTCAAATTGTACAAACCATATAGTCATTCATGTAAAAGCAAGTTTGTGTATTTTTAGAATTTTGTAAAGTACAATTTTGTTGGACATATAGTCATTGATGTGTTACAATAATAGAACCATTAGATTATAGTCTAAAAACTTTGTTTGAACTAGTTGAGAGGGTCAAAACATTGTAGATCACATTGTTACATGAAAACCTTGATAGCCCCTTTGTTTTTTCAAATTTAACCTAAGAGTATCCCACTTTGATACCATGTTGAGAAGAAAAAGAGAACTGTCATGACATGAGAACTTTGACATGGGCAAGAAGTAAATGTCCATGAATAAACCAATCCACAAAAAATAGTTGAGAAGTGTAAAAAAATAAAAATTCATGGAACATAGCAAAAAATTAGTTAGATTATGTTATAAGATTGATGGAATTCATTGAAATTTGACAAATTGACAAGGACAATGGATATAAAATTGATATGACTTTGAAAAACCTAAGTGATCTAGCCTTCCCTTTAATCATTGCTTGTTTAACTCACACTGGAAGGAGATTGAATTATCATCACCCTGCAAGTTGCCAAGTGTTGCCACAACTCGAGATTCATCATAAGATTAAGGATAACCCATTCAACCTTGCCATCATTCTTTACTCAATGCTTCACTCATCTTTCTATTGTTTACTTTATGATCGAGTGTCATTATTGTGGATCAATAGAGGGTATTGTTGATCATGAGAGTGCAATAATCCTTTTCAATTAACAATGACCATAAAATTGCTGTTCAACTAAAAATTGATGCTACTGTGTTAAGGACACAACCAAAGGTAATATTATATAACAACAATTTTATTAAAGAATATTTTAACAATCTAGTGTGATTGGGTAACTTATATTCTATACCAAAAATATGATTTTATTATTTATCATAACATAACTTTATTTAATAATTTATATTGATAAACATATATTTTAATAGTTGCAAATGTAATGAGATATAATATGCATGCTTCTTAAAATTTTAGAACATCTATTATAATCTTGCATAAGAAATAATTTTATTATATTTCTCATTTTTTTAAAAAAAGTTTTTTTCCACCCGATTTCGCCAATACTACCTATCCTATGCAATCAAATACTTAGATTCTTTGACCATCTGATCGCAATTCCAGTATTGATTCCAATTTTGACGACTATGTAAATGTTTAATATTTTGAGTAGTTGGCTCTAGCTTTACTTGTAATGCCTGATACAAATTTCTAGATTTGAGTCCATGTGGCTGGATCAAATATAGATTATTAGATGATTAATAACTGACATCTATGTCAATCAAATTGCTTTTATGTCGCAATGTTGTTGATTTGCAAAAACCTAACGTTGGATTTTACGGTGGTTTTGGCCAGATTACATGTCAATTTATCAACTTGGTAAATTTCATATGCGCACCATCTGTCGCCCTACTATAAAAATTTGGTTGGCAGGTGCACATGTCATCCATATTAAAAATAACTTAAAATCATATATGTGCTAGCGTATTATGATATTATGACTAACAAAGTGCATCGCTGATGTTTTTCTTTGGCATTCAATACTAGATAAAATATCGAAACTGGGATATTCAACAAAGATTGTATCTTAGTAATTAGTATAGGCATTCAACAATCTACATATATAAAATTTAGTCATGGGTTATGAGAATTCAACAATGGTACACCTGGACATTCAACATATATTAGATCAAATTTTATCTTAGATGGTATGGCTCACAATCAACAACAATGGACTCAAGAAAGTAGCTGTCATAAGCTCAAATGCTGACCAGTGTTATAGGTAGAGTTGTTTACTTCTAAATTGTTTATGTTCGGGCATACTAGACATTAGCTTGGTGGAACCATCTGAAACATGTATACCAAAGTAATCAGCAAACAGAAGATAGTTAAAACTAATCTGAGATGAATTGCTGAATGCTGAATCTGCTTAAGAAACTAAGACTAGATGAGGAAGTGGGGAAGACAGAGAGAGATAGAGTAAGAAATATACAAAAGAGGAAGAAAGGCCAGAGCTGTTGCCCCTTGGTTGTGTGGAAATAAGGGTAGGTCAAGCTTCTATACTGAATCAAATCAACCAATTTGGTTTCAATCTGATTCAAATTAAAATGTTTTTTTTTCTTTTTCTAAATATTAAAATTATCAAATAATGCATTAAAACCAATACATTTAGCTATTGCATCTCAACCCTTTGATGTCTTCATTTAGTATCATTCATTGACCTTTAATTGCATTCACGTTGTCATAACCCGATTTTGCATCAAGTCTAGGATGACAGATGGATATGGTTGTACTGGATCACCTTGGACATGCAGTAGGTGACTTGTCCAATTGGTTCTTGGTTGCCCTCAACCTTCTGATAGGATCTTAAGTGGGTTTTTGAGGTAGGATAATTTAATTCTTTGGGAACAGCATCTTGGCATCTAAATGGTGTTTTCAACTTTCGCATGCGCCTTTGAAGCAACCCATTTAGTGTCACTTGCATGTTCCTGCTACTCATGATAACTGCCTGCCGTTTATGTGGCGGAGACATTTTGATGGGTGGGAGATGAAGAGCATCTGACGATCAAGAGATTTTCACTGGCTGTCATGAGACCATGCATCTTAGGACATGTGCGAAGCTGTATGGTGGGAAGCGGCTTTGATGCTTTGGAAATAGATGTACCCAGCAGCTAGACCACCAATTGGGTGCCCATTAAGATTCAAAAATATGTTAGCTTTATAGAAATATAAAAGCATAAGGGAAAGGTTATGTCAGAAGATACAAGAGAAAAAGGTATCCATCATCACTTTGTCTCCCTCTCTTTGATTCCAACTGCTTCCTTTTCGTGACATATCAGAAACAGATGAATATGACACTAATTGAGCATGGCCACAAACCTTTCTAAACTAATGATTATCTACTATCTATAGCGTTTGCAACTTTAAAGGATGGCATTGTATGTATGTTTATTGTGTGGCATTTCTAAGTTCTTGTCATCACATTGTACAAGGTGACCTATAGTTGTGTATCAAATGTATTCTTGATGTGATTATTCTTTGACAGGTATGTGCCATCTTTTCTGCCACCTCCATCTCATGGAAGAGAACTTGAGAAAAAGGTTAGTATGAGTTAGCAGACATAGTTTCAGGACAATGAATCTCCAAATTCTTTTGCCATTTCTTAATGAAACTTTGTACAATGCATGATTTTACCGATAAGATTGTGACTTCTGTGAGGAACTTCATATCTTTCTCTTATTATCTTGAAAACAATTGGTTAGAGAGATTATACTGGAAATTCTTAATGATCAACATGTTGGATTTTGCCATTTAGTTCATTGGATTTCATCATGTGTGGAGTTCTGAACAAAGAAAAAGGTTTTTTAGAGGGATATCGCAAATATATTTATTTGTGGAGTAGCATAATGATGGTGTCAAACTTTCACTTATTGATAGACTGCTTGTGCGGACTCAGTTCTTCAGTGACAGACATACTCCTGCTTAAATCTTGATGTTTTTTTTTTCTTTCTAGAAAAGCTGGTGAATAAAGGATAACAAGATATTTTTGATGCTTGTATTGGCTTAGCTTGCGATAGCATCATTGTTAAAGTTTTCAGGCTAAATTGATCTGATTTAGTTAACTTTATTCCTCATTTTCTTTTGCTGGACAAGTAAATTGATAATCTAGCTTTACTCCTTTTTCTTTCCTTTCTGAAGTAGATAGATAATCATGTGACTAACTTGTTCTGTGTTATCTTAATTCTATGCCACTATGAATTAGTCTTTGACATTAGTTATCATGCAGTTTTAGTTTTATACAGTAGCAAATTGAGTATTTGATTATTGGTCTCTCCACTTAGCATTCCAGAGCCAGGTGTCTCAAACTGAGTAGTTGTTGCTTTAATCTTCAATGCTTTATTAGCTTTTGCAAGTTGTATTTTGATATTTGCCTATTGTTTCTCTGATGTCTTCTTTGTTATTTTCTGAAGGATGATGAGAAACCTAGGGAGAAAGAGAAGGGGAAAACTCGTCATATTGATAAGTTTTTGGAGGAGCTGAAGTTTGAGCAAGAACTAAGGGAGAAGCGGAATCAAGAGCGTGAAGGGCGGCATACAGATACTATTGCTGTAAGTACTTATGAGAAATATTTCTCTAGAAAGTGCAAAGTGAATACACTGCATTTTTCTGTGGTAAAATGAGAAATAGTTGGGGAAAAACATCTGTGAATTGCTCTAAATTATAGCTTCCTGCTGGACCAATTGTGATTGCATCAATATCTTCTTTCATCTGTACGTTAGAAGCTTTTTTGCATTTTTTTCATGAGCTAATAGTAATTCTAGAAAGCAGTAATATAGGTATAGGTCAAGCAGAGAGAAAAAAGCAAGGCTATGCTGGATGAGATAGAATAGGGAAAAATAAGAGCACAACATAGGATAATAGAGAAAGATGAAGCAGACATACTGAAAATTAGAAGATAGAAGTGTCCTAAAGATAGTTTGTTTGAGTAGAGAACCACAAAAATGAGTGATGGGTAATCATTACATAGTAGTGTGGAAAAGGGCATACAGAGTTGAGGTAAGATAACTTGATGGTCTTATTCTCCTTTATTCAATTTGAATTACATCAAAGAGAATTCTATTTAAAAGTTCAAGTGATACTAAGTTATACAAACTGCATTTATTCCTAATTTCAAAGATTATGATGTATCACTACAAGTTTGAAGGCACCTGCTCATCTTAAATTTAACAAGCCAAATCCAGTTCCTACCAAACTCATTCCAAAATGATTCCAATACTTATTGATGCAAAAAATTTCTCTTAACTTTTTGACTTGTGTCAAATATAAATCCTTTGGAACTCCCTCATGTGTCTGCCAAATTATATAATGTTGTTTGATATATAACAGTATTTCTTGTAAACATTTTATTAAATTTTGATAAATATATAGAGAATTATTCTCTTGTGTTTCTTGTGAATTATTTATAGAATCATAAATTGTCTTCTACACTGTATTTGCAACGATGAGATGCGAAGTGGGAGGAATGAAAAATGGAGGCAGAGGAAAGCAGCCAAATTTCTCTTATTTGCTTTAAAGAATGTAATAAGGGAAAGGGGTCTGTTCCACTGTTAACTGCAAGCTTCATGCTAAAAGAATTCTAGCATAGTCTATTTTTCTCTATATTTATCACAAACATGTGTAGGTCAAGATTAATATAAAGAAAGCAATAATTACAGGGCGAGTTGGTCTAGTGGAGGATTCATTATGAATATTGGACATATATCTGTATAGTTCATATTACATGTTACATTGTGTTGTGTATATGGGGATCATGCTTGATTCTGTTGACTATTTTCTGCAGCCGGTTAGCCATTTTGATGAGTTGCCAGATGATTTTGATCCTAGCGGCAAGTTTCCAGGTTCATTTGATGATGGAGATCCACAAACAACAAATTTATATGTTGGGAATCTCTCTCCCAAGGTTGGTATCTTTTTTCTGTCTTCAAATAGTAATATTACATATATTTTCATGAGTTTTAGAGTTGTCACTCTGCTTATGTTGTTAGGTGGACGAGAACTTTCTTTTGAGGACATTTGGGAGGTTTGGACCCATTGCCAGTGTGAAAATAATGTGGCCACGAACAGAAGAAGAACGGAGACGGCAGAGAAATTGTGGCTTTGTTGCTTTCATGAATAGAGCTGATGGACAAGCTGCCAAAGATGAAATGCAAGGTTTTACTATCTTTAATCATCAACAATACAATTTCGTTCCTAGTTGTTTCCATGTTTATCTGCAGCATGTTTTGACTCTCAACTTTCTTGCAAACTTAATGTATTGTAAAAATTCTTTTTCACTAATATTTTTAAAAAATATGATATCAAATAGTCTAAATTAGAAAATGCAGTTTTGTAATGGTCTTTTTGTATTGTATTTTATACAACTGAGACATTTTGCATCATGATTTTTTTCAAAAAAAATTAGAACTCATTTATGCCCTACTCTCATCATAACAAAACTGAAATTTAATTAGTAGAAATTTTTTCTTGTTCGCCTTCACATTTCTTTTAAATATCTGATTCAGGAGTGGTGGTTTATGAATATGAATTGAAGATTGGCTGGGGTAAATCAGTAGCTCTTCCTGCACAGGCACTGCCTGCTCCTCCACCTGGTCACATGGCTATCAGAAATAAGGAGGTTGTTTTACTTTCTTAAAGATTTATATGTAATGCTTCCAGTTAGGAAGCTGGAATCAGCTTTCTTGATCATTAACTATGTCATTGTCAGGGGAACACTGTTATAATATCTGGACCTGATGGTGCACCAGTTACTAGTCAAAGCTCCGAGTTGGTAGGTAACCTACCCTATTACTTTATACTAACAATTTCACTTTTTTAGGAACTTAGTTTCAGTCCTGCTTTCATTGTCATTAAGTGTTTTATGAACACTATGGTTGCAGTTAATGCAAAAGTTAACTGAATTTTGATTCCTGGAATAATCTATATTTGGATCTTCATTTCCTACTTGAGCTGAACTCTTTAAACCTGCTCGTAAAAGTTCCTTACTGATTAACCAAGCCATAAATTTTCCATTTAAAAAGCAATCCCTTATTCTGTTTATAAAAATTACAACTAAATTGTGAAAGTCTTCAAAATCTTCAGTAATGCAAATTAAGGAATTTATTGTATTTATGAAGTTTTAGATGTGTAATGGTTTGGTACTTTCTCTTGTTTAGGAGGTTATGTTATTTGAGGTAATTCTTAAATAAGTAATTGGTTTGTTTAGGAGTGTAGGGTAATTTTGGTAGAAGATTAATCTGATTGGGTTTCTTTTCTTATGTAATTTGATCTATTTCATGGTTTTTGGGGTTGGATTTTTAAAAAGATTCAATTTCCTCATTTTATCTCATCTCCGCTTAATAAATTTCCTCTTTGTGAGGTTTGTTCTCTGTGCAAGACTGATCTCTGTGAGATTACTTATTCTTGTAGGATACACCAGAAATTCTTTTCCTATGCAATCCATTCTAATTGCATCTAGACCCAAAGATTAACTGACTAAACCTCTAAAAGTCAGGCTGCAGATACAACCATGATCTCTAGAAGTTAAATTTCACCAATATATCCTTGAGAAGTTTTTAAGTACTTTGATCCTTTCACAGCACTAGCAGTTAATTCCAACACTATTTCTGGCTATTTTCTGATCCTGATGGGTGTGAAAATTTGACTTATTGGCCTCATCTAACTCAATGCTAATAGATGTATTTGAGTTGAAGGTTCTATATGATCTTCTTGTCAAAAAAAAAAAAAAAAACTTAAGTATGCAGGACTGTTGTTTTCAAGTATTCTGAATTGTTCCAAGATCACTATGTAAGAAGTAGAAGGTAAGCACTGATCAGGGTTGGTGGGACATATATCTGCCTTGAAATTACTTAAAAAATAAAATTTTGTAAAACAAAATATCCATATCCATATCCATCTATACTCTGTATGTTACCTTTCTGATGAAACATATTCAATTCTTAAAGGATGTGAAAGTGTACAATTATACTATTGATGATGGAGAATGACCCACAGATAAATGAAAATGATGAAATGTAGGTTCACAACCTCTGGATATATTTTTTTTATCATGTTCCAGATTGCTTTTTCCAATTACTGCTGTCTGTTTTATCAGTTCATGAGTAGATAATATTATTTTTCTGGCAATATATTTTGTTGGATCAAAGTATGCTTGTCTTAAAACTATTACCTTTCCCTTCAGAAAGAAACCATGTTGATTATATTTATTTATTTTCATTCTAGGTTCTTACCCCAAATATTCCAGACATTGTGGTTGTGACTCCTGAGGATGATCACCTTCGTCATGTGATCGACACAATGGCATTGTATGTTCTTGATGGTGGATGTGCTTTTGAACAAGCTGTAATGGAGCGGGGCCGTGGAAATGCACTTTTTGATTTTCTCTTTGATCTTCGATTAAAGGAACACACATACTATGTCTGGAGACTTTACTCCTTTGCTCAGGTTTACATACATTTTCCCTACTCTTTGGCTACCCAGATTTTGATTAAATTACTTAGCTAAATTATCCTGACTTAGTAGTTGGATGAGTATGTTTTTGGTGGAAGAAGAGATCCTACAGTAACTTGCTCTAGAACTTTCTTTGAAGTCCTCTTCACTTGATTAACAAAATCGGTTAGAATCCATTTGTAAAATTGCTTTGGTGTGAGTCCTCTACCTGAAATGTAATCAAAATCAACAAGCTGCGGACTGCTTAATCTTGTCCGATTACATGTCTACGTTCGGGACATCCCGTCTCCGCCAAATGTTGGGGTTTAGGAAACTCGATTTTTTGTAGGTGCATATATTCTATGATGGATGATTTAAAAGTTTTTTTTAGAAGAAGCAATGTTTGAAAGATAAAATTAAGGCACAATTTATAATTTCGCCCAGGGCATTTAAACAACAAGGACCGGCTCTGCACGTAGGTCTCCGTCTTCGAGGAACAGCGGCGATGGCGGCCATGTGGAAAGCGGCTGTAGGACTGGAAGGAAAGAAATATATCGAAGAAGCTCTAATGCCTCACGAAATGCTTCGAGAAATATTGAGAACGAAAACGATTAGAAAAAGAGAGCGGCGGGTAGTAATTACTCGATAATTATTATAATGCATAAAATTATTTTATAACTACTGTAAAATATAACATCCAATATGATATTATCTTAGTATTGTAGCAACCGTTTAGTTATTTTTATAATTATATAATTACTATAATTATTTTAAATTAATTTTAATTGATGATTTTGATAAAATTTAAATAATTTTAACTAAAATTGATTTTTTAAAATGATAAATAATGTTGTGTATAATAATTTTAATTAAAATAAAATAGATGATTTTTAACGTTATAGTAGCTATCAATGTTATAATAGCGATTAGTAATTGTTATATAATCTTAACTAAATTTTAAATTTTAAATTCTGAATATTATTATATTAAAATATTTTTTACTAATTTTATTAAAATTATTTAAACATAATCAAAATTATTTTAAAATAACTATAAAAATTATTAAGTATCTATTAAAATATTATAATAATATTATATTAGCTCTTACGTGTTATAATAATTATAGAATAATTTTTATGTGTTATAATAGTCGATCATAATTATTATAATAAAATTGAAAATAAAAATAATACTGTAGCAATTATTTAATAATTTTTACATACTGACATAAAAGATATTATAAAATATTTGATAGAACATTTTTAAATATATTTTTTTTTGTTTTTGAGAAAAAGGGAAAAAACATAAAGAAAAGGAGGGAAAATACTTAAAAAATCTGGCACGAGGATAAAGATTCTGAGCTGGACCAGAGCTTTCAACTGCGTGCCTGCAAAAATACCTGCTGAGTTCAACAGACAATTAACTGGAACGCAGTTTCAGACCCTGCCATTTTTACAGCATTAAATGCAGTAAAGAAAATGAAAAATATCAGGAATAAGGACAATTAGCAGCCACATATTTTTCAAGAATGATTTATTGAATTAGTTTCTAGTGAATAAATTAATAATTAATATATAAAATATTATCATAATAAAATTTGAAATTAAATTTTAATTAATAATTAAGTTATTATTTTTTTATGTATTAAATAATTAAATTAATTTATATAATTTATTTTTTTTTATTAATTTTGAGATGAATTAATAAAAATATTAAGATGAATGTTTCACCTTTTTGCCCCCAATCTAGTGAATAGTGGGAGCAGCACAATCCGACCGACCACTGCTCCGGTTTGTGGTTCCTTCTGCCTGTGTTTATTGGTAAGCAGCTGATACCCCTCTCTTCCAACTTCCCCTTCAACCTCACCTTTATCATTCAATCTCTCCAAATTTACCTTCTTCTTCTTCTGCTGCTGCTGCTGCTGCTGGTGAGCTTACTTGTCTCTCTCTTCTTTTTTTTTCCTTTTTTCTTAGGGTTTTTGCTCTTGTGGTGGATTCAGATGATACTTCAGATCACTTGTGTTTTCTTTGGTTGGAAGTTCTTTGTTAGAAGTCTTGGAGCTGTTGATGGTTTTATTTTCTTCATTTTTTTGTTGTTGTTGTTTTGAGGGTAAAACTTTGCATGGAACTGCTTCTGGGAGTTGAAAGATTTGTGTGTATATGTCTAGAAATGGTTTCTGACAGTGTTGGTTTCTTGTGTGATGCCAAGAACAAGAGCTTGTCTGTCTGATCATGCTCTTGGATCAGACCAAAGAATTAAAATAGGAAAGTGGAATAGATCTACTTTAATGTGGATTAGTTTAAAGTTAGAAGGTTGTAGCCTTGAATAAACTATTTTGATCCTTTATTTTATCATTTAAATCACATCTCAAAGGAGCTAAAAACTGTATTCTTGAATGAAAACTGCATATTACCAAATGTTAGAAACACGATCAGTTTCTTTGTGGAACCCTAGTTCTTCACGTGCTGATCGGTGGGTGGAACGATAAGCTCTAAACCCTATTTACACCCGTTTTCAGATTTTATCAAGTTAAAACTCGTTTTGAAAGGTTTCTCTATTGATTTATATATCTTGTTGCTTAAAAGAATCAATTGAGAACCTTGTCAATAACATTGTTGGAACAGGAAACAAAATGTCTAAAAACATGGAGAATGTAGCTGAAAACCTTATCAACAACATTGTTGAAACAGTTACCGACACAATTCAACATCAAACGTCGAAAACTGAAGAGCATAACAGGACTTCTGCCCGAGTGAAAAAGCTATTCGGTCGCCAGAAAACTATCCATAGGATCTTTGGTGGTGGCCAATGTATGCCACATTGTATCCATAATCCCTTTGCTTACCCAGACAAAAGTGAACTAAACATGAGTTTTTGAACTTGTAGCTGCTGATTTGCTGCTGTGGAGGAACAAGAAGATCTCGTCGAGTGTCTTGACCTGTGCCACAGCCATTTGGGTTCTCTTTGAATGGCTGAACTACCATTTCTTGACGTTCTTAGCGTTCGCGCTCTTTCTCATAATGCTCGTTCAGTTCGGTTGGTCTAATATTTCCGTCGTGTTGAACCAGTACTAAATCTAGCTCACTGCAATCTTCTGATCAGAACATGCTTGTTCAAGTTTATCGATAGCTGAAATTTCACTTCTTGCAGATCGAGGACTCAAGTTCCTAGAGTTGCTATTCCTCAAGATGTATTTGTTAACGTTGCTACTTCACTTGGTGCCCAGATCAATCAATTCCTGAACTACATTCAAGATGTTGCTTGTGAAAGAAACTTGAGACAGTTCCTAGTGGTATGTTCTTTATCGATCTTTATTAAGCTTCAGACAGTAGAGTGAACCGGACGATATGGATTCAATTTCAGGTTGCAGCAAGTCTGTGGGCTGCTGCTATAGTAGGAACTTGGTGCAATTTCCTAACTGTTATTTACGTTGGTGAGAATTTTTTTCCGATTTCAGTTAACATTTAGCTCGAGTTCAGACTATAGAGTCATTACCGAATTTCGTCAAATCTGATATATGCAGGATTTGTTTGTGCTCACACACTACCAGTTGTGTATGAGAAATATGAAGACGAAATCGATGAGTTCTTGTATAAGCTCCTTGGACAAGTCCAGGACCGATACAGCAAAGTGGATGTGAGTGTGCTGAGCAAACTTTCCGGGGGATATCTCAAATCCAGGAAGAACGATTAGGTCGGAGTCTTTTATCGGTATGATGTAATGTTGTCGAATAAAATTGAAAACCTCTGACCGAATGAGTTCGGACAGCATTGGAAACTCCTTTGTGAAGCCATATGAAACTGTTCAAATTGCTATGTTGACAAATCCTCTTCCATTTTGGCTTCACATTGTCAACTAGTATTTGTGTGTGTTTTCGATTCTTAGTCTCAACTATTTTAGCCCTCCCGGCACAGCTATGCATTAAGATGCAGGAGGGTTTGCTTTTAAGGCAGGACAATCTTACGCCCGTTGTGTTCTATCACGTTAGGAACTGCTGTGTTTCTAGATTTACTCGGATCAAAACATGATACTTTGATTAACAAAAACAAAAGAAGATTAGAATGAGACATTTTAGTGATTTTGAGATTCCTTCAAGATCTTATCTATCCTTTTGGAAGGTCCTTTTGCTTGACAAGAACCATTTTGTTCTAGATTGGAATTTAGAAGATGACTTCTCTAACAATGAGGATATTCATATTCTTCTTCCAATGGCAAGTCACAAGAACCCAATAGGGTGAGTATTTATGTTCTTTCATGTTCTTTTAGAGGTAAAAACACGAGTTTTATACTAAAAAGAACTATAAAATCTCAAGTTGAGCATGGTAAGTCATGCCAAGTCAAGCAAAGTCGACGTTCACCCAACAAAATACGCTTCATATTTGTTTTACCATACTCGTAGCATCTTCAATGTTCTAAACATCGAAACAAAAAGGATGAACTTATGTAACGGCAGAGTTAAAAAATTTATAACCCCCGAATTAATCAGAAAAAAAGCTTTTAAACAATTTCTTCTCTTTTCTATCCGAGTTGTTTTCCTCTCTTTCTCATATAGTTTTTCTTTTTCCCATCGAAAATTCGACAGTCTCTTCTTGTTGTCTGCATCGAACCCTCGGGCTAAGGCCCGAGTAAATTATAAGGTAGCTCCGCTCTTGAACTCACGAGCCCATTGAGTCGAGCTGCGGTTTTTACCGTTGAACCAACTCTAAGAATGACCGTATTGAATAACAAATCTACTTAGATAATAAAAACTTGTCTGTGTAAGCAAGTATGACGTGATAATTTCTTTCATCACTAGTTCAAAATCTATTTTTTGGTTTGTCACTTGATGATATGGAGACAACACGGAACATGTGGCAGGCTTAGGATTCGATCAACACAAAATAAGCCCGAATGACCCGAGACTGAATTCAAATCAAGCCAACAAACTCAGAGACAAAATCATCGAACCACGGTCCAACCTGAACCGGGCATGTGGGTGAGCTTGGCCAAGTGGGAGAAGTGGCTATAGTCATTTCATTTTTTTCTTTCTTCTTCACCGGGCCATTTGACTTGAGCATCAAAGAAATTTCGTCAAGATCTATCGTGACCTCCCTTTTAACTCTTTTCAATATTCGTAGCTTCACAGCTTGCTCGCTCTCTATAGGGAGAGTTAATAATCGAATATTTATTACTATGGCTAAAATCTTATCCAAGATTTGATTAATTCAGTGCAAAGAGGAGCCCACAGAGAATCTTATCTCGCCATAACTGTACTTGAACAAAATCCTCAACTAAACAGCAATCTTGATTCGCCCTTCAAGTCCTCATTGTTGGCACCAGAAGATTGAAAGAGACTAATCACAAAGTGAGGACCTACCCGAACATGGCTAAATAGCTTTCAATAACATGGCATTTAATGTTTTGATTCAAGGTTCAAGATTTTAAGCGGTGCCAAAGTTCTTAAGTTTTCAATTTTAAATTTTCCCTGATATATATTATATTTTGCCCTCACGAAATGAACTGATGACTAATATATGAGATGTTGTCATCATGAAATCTTGAGATCAATTCCTAACTAATAACCAGGTTCCTACCCTAGATCTCGTGATTTACCTCCTCCGTGTTGATCCTGGGACGGATTGACGAGGACGCTGAGGACGAACGTTTCGCCTTTTACCATCGGGAGATAGAAACTAAAAAATACTACTTAATAATTAAAATAATTTGATTTTGATTTGTAAGAACATTATACAAGAAATAGATAAAGCATAATCTTTCTTTATTACTCAATAATATAGACAATGACTGCTCTATTTGGTTGGCCCACTCTATTTATTACACTCATTGGTTCCATCAACCTCAACCTGTCTAGCCTACTCAAATAAAATAAAGTAGTAATCACGTAACAAAGATTTAGGAATGATAATAGAGAAATAATAATTCTATAAAAATTGATATTTTAAACTCATTTTATAATCAAATATAAAATTATTTATTCATGAGAATTTTTATGGGATAGAATGACCAATCCTATGAACCAAGAGCAATTAATATTGAACCATATATAACCTTTGATATATAATGAAATGACAAAAAAAAAAGTTTGAGATTAAGTGAGTTACTCTAACAAAATTAAGAGATCATGAATATTCCAAGAAGAAATCAAAATCATATAAAAATTGAAAAACTCTACTATTTTAATGCCACATCTTTCCATCATACAAACAACCATGAAATAGTTTTTGAATACATTTAAACTTTTCTAATCCCACATTACATAACATTCTTGATCCTTTCCTATTCTACATTTCTAGCTCTAATAATAATCTGGTAATTGTCGTTATCTTTCAATAGAAACAAAGTTAAATCAATAAGCTCCACTTAAACAAGATAACACTGTTCAAAGTTGCATCATGGTTTAGAAGCCCATACATAATTGTACATTTACAGAACTTGCAGACCACTGCTGGAGTTTTGGAGCTCCACTAAGAAAATGAGAGTACATAAATCATAGTTTTACAAGAACTGAAGATCCTAACTTCTGTTAGGATTAAAAAGCACTTAAATAAATATGCCCAACTTTTCTATAATCGACCAAAATACAGCAATATAGTATAAACAACACCAAAATTTATAATTTTAGTAGATCTATGTTTAAGAAGCCTGCAATATTACTTTATGAGCATTTTATCACAAAGAATCCTTCATAATTGGTGTTATATATAAAAGACACCAAGTCCGTTTTCCCCCCCCATAAAACACTTAGCTATCAATTTTTTTTCTCCAAAAGGTCTAGGTAATTTGCAAACCAACTTCTATAGTAAAAATGTATAAATTTCTTCCATGTTTAATTTTAGGACACCTCAAATTAAACATTTTAAATTTCAATAGTTTTACTACAAGTACATTTGAAAATCAATTTGTGACACATTAAAATCCATAGAGCAAACTGATTTACAAATAGACTAGCCACTGTGATAATCACAAATCATATTAAGTTTAGCTTGAAAACATCCCAAGATCGACATGCTCAGATTTTAGGTGGCAAAAAATGTATTTTTAGCCGTCAATCTTGTCGCGAGTTATGCTATTTAGAAGGAGAAATCAGTCAAAGGCATTATCAAAAAAAAGATTGGGAACACCTTTTAATACAAAAAATTATAAAGACTTGTTTTAGTAACAAATAATTATGATAGTTGCCTTCTGGTAAAATGCTCTTACTTTATTGGTTTCATCTAAGCTAGTGAGTGATGATTTTAGCTAGCTGATAAAGCTAGGATGCTCCTCTCACTTAAACAAGAATGGTGATCCATGATATCTCTATATTTAGTGGATGTTGCTTTGAGAAATCATTAATTATTTCAGAAACATATCAACATGTTATCAAAACTAGACAAAACAGACTTGCCACCTTTTAGATACAATAGACATGAAGTGGCATTCTGAAACTAGGCAACCCTGGTTCCAAATGCAGTGGTTTTTGATATCTAAATATCAGAAGCTGTGTCTCTACCAAATGACTATGCAACTTAAGATGGTGCTCGGACTTACACTAACAGTTGCCCTGGTGTAGCTAAATTAACCCCTCAATTCATGCATATGAATACAGTACAAGAATTAAGTCTATAATATTTGGTACGAATGGACATAAAAGATGTGAACATGAAGCAAGAACTATCATAGGAATTTGAAAGTGGAGAACTCATTCTCCAAAATTGAGCAATTCTAAAGATTCCACAGGACAGTCCAAGTTCAAAAACAAAGTCATCTGTGCACTATTTTAGTCATGTTAGGTCTTTTTTAACTGAAAATTTTATATTTTTAATTTCTAAAAATAAAATAGCCATTTAAAAAAAAAAAAACTCGCATCATCTATCTCTTAAAAAAACAATTTTGTTGCCTTAGTATGCACTCTGTTTCGTTGTTACTCTTTCTCCCTGAGGGAGAGTCCAAACGAGAGCAAATAAAATAAATGGAGAAGGGAATCTCTGCGCCCAGAAACAAGGGCAGGCAGGTCTGTCACTGAAAAACCTGCTTACAGGTGCTACAAATACCGAGAACAAGACCCACTACAGTACGAATCCAACTTTGACTCCATCTACACAGGCAATTCATCCATTTATTCCCACATAAAAAAGATGATATCTTCAAGTTTGAAATTGGCGTAGAAAAAGCTATACCACGGAATGTAGTATGCCGGCACAGCAGACTGGACATTGTCACGTGGAAACAGTAGGCACAAACAGGTTTTGCAAAGAATTCTGTTAGATATCGCCCAAAGAATAAAGCATATCAGGACCAATTCCAAGATCAAAATTTGAAAGATAAGGAACGCTAAAGCATCGAATGAAACGTCAAACAATAATAGATCTGCAATTATACACGACGAAATTTGAACAAGCGAAGCAGAATCAACTTTTATACTAAAAATGTAACTTTTTATTACCTCGAATTTGATTCAGTTCAGGCTTGGTCGATGGTATGGCTTCTGCTGCCGCTGCTGTGAGGATTCCCTCTCTTTCTTGTGGGGCGAGAAGAGCTGGCCGAATCCGAATACGGAACCGGGCTTCGACGAGCAGACTCGGAGCGAGCCAACTGGGATTACGTTGAGCACAGGCGAGATTCGGACATTGGCTGAGTAAGACCGCTCCATCGCCCTATAGGGCTTTCTCCGGAAGTGATGGCCACTGACGCCAGCGGCAGGAAAGCTACCTGGGCTGCTCGAGCTCCGCTCTAGCGCCTGGAAGACTACCTTCCCAGACGCGTTCATCCGCGGGCTATCGACAGAAACTCCCCTTGACGGAGGCGCCGCCTCCCCCTGACACCTTACCGGACTTCGTCCTGTCCTTGTCGCGTGGTTGTTCGCCAAGCTGGTGCCCCTTGTCCGGGACACCCGCACTGGAGTCGTGGCCCGGGCGAGGGAGATCCGGTCGTGAACTCGCTTTTCGAAGTCGAGGGAGAGCCGCGGAAACTCGTCGTGGTCGGCGCCCGAGGAGGAGGACGAAGAGGAGAGTGAGCGGCGAGTGGATATAGAGACCGGCTCTGCCTCCGAATCGCGGAGAAGCGGTGTGGAGATGGAGGAGTCGGCAGCGGAAGGCTTCTGATGGCGATGAAGGAGATGGAGAAGCGATTTGGTGCTAAGATACAAGCTCCTAGGGGCGGCCTGCGCCGCCTTCTCAATGTCCGGCTTAGGGCTATTCGACTTCTTGAAACCAAGTAGCTCCCTCCACCGGCTTGAACACCTCGGTGCCTTGGGCGACTGCGCGCAAAGCTCGGATCTGAGAACATCCGCCACACGACGAGGCTGCTCCACCTGAGGAGATCGGATCTCCTCCACGTGGGGCCGCGCCGCCGAGATCTGGAGCGGAACAAGCTTCCCGTCGGAGAAGAGCTCGTCAGCGGGCAACATCGCGACGGGATCTTCCGGGCGGAACTCGAAATCGGGCGCTAATTCCGGGCTTACCTCCCCATTGTCCGCCGACACGGCGGGGTCAGCGTCTTCGCGGCTGAAGGAAATCCGGGGGCTGAGCCAGCCGAAGGCGGAGCGAGAAGGGGCGAAATCAAAGAAAGTGGAGTCCGTCAGAGGAGCAGAGGCGTTGACGCAGGTGGAGGCCATCGTGGGGCATCCGACGGCGAGGGCTTCCGGCGGCGATTCTACTAAACCGAAGCGTCGTGTGATGCGGCGGCGGAGGAAGACGAAAAGCCTCGACAGTGTGATCCGATCAGTATAAACAAATATATAAAGAAGATATATTTTTACTTTACCCCCGAATGTTCACTCCATTGTAAATTTACCCTCATAATTTGAAAAATGATATATTGTACTTGGAATTTATCAAGGATCATATATAATAATTTAGCTAAAATTACTCAAATAAAATTATAATATTGATCAAAAAATAATATTAATTAAAAATGTTCAAAATTATTTCAGTTAAAATAATTTTTGATAAAAAATATTCTTTGGTGGTAATATAAATTAAAGAGATTGTTTTTAAATTTTTATCCAATTTAATATTTATTAATAAACTAATTATTTAATGAAAAAAAAATTCCAATTATTTTCTTGTCTTTTTGCGTAGTGGACTTGTGGGCCCGTCTCTCTACTCCTTATCCGTACGTCGACCGCCACGATGTTGACGGGCCTTATTCCTCGAGTCCGCCGCCGCCACTTATTGGCCCTCTCGTTGCCGTCCGATCGAAATCCGACGGTTGATATTTCTCACGGCGGACCTCAGGACCGACCGCCTATTTGGCTACCTCCGCCGACAGCCGCCCATTCGGCGAAGCTTGTCGAGATTGACGACGGGCTCTCTCAGCCGTTGGATCAAATTGCGTGCTGGTTCCGAATCTCGAAGCATTTGCGATTTGAATGACTTTATATAATTAAATAAATAAATTTTAATTAAAATAATCCCGTTGAATTCATATAATTAATAATTATAAATAAAAATAAATGGGAGCAAATTCCAACAACCGCTTTCCTCTTCGCTTCCCTGCCACAACTGCTGCCTTTTTTGGTTCCATCCCTTTCCCCTGTCGCTCTGCTACTGTCGCCTTTCTCTCAGCCCTAATAAATCGACGCTCGCGTACGAGGAGGCGAAGCCCGCCGCCCGAGACCCCTCCTATGGCAGTTCCAGGTGCCCTTCCAACCAGTCATCTCATTACTATGCCTCAATCTCGGAGTTGACTCGACCGATGGTGATAATTGGGCGTTGCATTTGGATTGAGATTTAGGTTTCTGGGTTTGGTTTTTGGTCGAAGAAGATCGCAAAGTCGACATCTTTGGATGGTTGATGGTGTATTACCATGTTCCTGACTTCCTTCCCGGCATGTCTATGTTGTTTAGTTTTCGTTTTGAATTCCATTGGTAATGGATTGTTCTTCGTTCTGGTTTTGGTGTTTTATGTGAAGATTTTGGGTCAAAGTTTATCTTTTTTGTAGTATTATGGATTTTGGGCAGAGTGGTGGTGCTTCCTGGCATATCTAATCTCTGTTCTTTAGCTTTGTGCTTTCCCTTATTTCCTTTTGAATTCCGTTGGTGATGGATTGTTCTTGGGTAATTTTTTGTTATCTTCTTGCATTTTCTCTTTGAGTTTGGCATCACTTTGAATAGGGATAAAGGAAGTGTTTCTGCTTCTTTTCCAAATTTTGCTACTTTTGATCCAAAGGTTCATATATGTGAAGTTTAAGGTTTGCAATTTAGTGTGTAATTTTTGTAATTAGAAATGCAGGTGATAAACAAGAGCACTGTGATTGTTGTATGAGATTCAGTCATCAGAGGAATGTTTGATGCTAGAGTTGACAGGGCTCCCGAGAAATTAGCTCTTGAGAATTGGCCTGTAAATCTGATGTAGCTACTGATCAAAATACTGAACCTCTTATAGTTTTGAAAACACCCTTGATGATGGAGGAAAATATTGATGAGAGGAGATTAGAATCGTGCAAGGGTTGTTCGAGTGCTAATGGAGAATGCAATGACAATGGTAGGATAATCAGATTAAAAGTTTTGGTGGATGGTCACATTCAATGGCTGAAGGAGGATCTTCAACAGCTGAAGAGTCTAGATAGGATGAATAGAGGACCAATTAGTTCTTGCAACATGTTGAATGATAAAACTATTGAAAAGCTGCTAGAAGTGGATCAAAGGGTGGATGCTTTGAGAGATGTATTTGCTGTAGGTTTTGAACAGATTGATGCCATGATTTGTTTGAAGAAAGATGTGTTAGGTGAACTTGAATTGAAACAAGAGCTTTACCGAGAAGTTAGTTTTATCGCGTTCCAAGATTACATCAGATGTCTTCGGGATGAATATGAAACTAAGTTGTATGGTCAAACAGTCTTTATCAACAATTTAAACAAGAATGCACAGAAAAAGGTTTCTGAGCTCAATGCATTGCGTGATGAACTGCATGTTATTTTGGAGGAAGCAAATAGTCCTGAAAATTTTGAAGAATGGAGTGTTACAAAAAAGAAAGAACATTTTCCTGTGAAAGTATTAGGAAATCACAATTTCCCTTTGCCGATTGAGGGAAATGTTGAAATGACGAGAGGAAAATCGGGGGACTCAGGAGATCACACTTTGGACATTGCTCATCTTCCTCAAGTGAAGCAAATGACGAAGGAGGAACTGCTTGCTTATTGCAAAAATGAAATGACAATGATGAGGAGAAGACATGACTCGGAATTGCTAGAGAAAACAGAGGAGTTGTTTAGGTTTAAGAGGGAAATACTCAAAGAAAAGGGTTCTTTGCCTATTCGGAAGGATAAGGAGCTTGAACATATAAAGAAAAAAGTAGAACAATTCACTTTGAAATTGGATGGACTTCTCAAAGAGGAGACAATACCTCAACTTTGTAACCCTGAAGATGATTTACGGGGCTTTAAGGAGAGGGAATTTTACCTTCTTTCTGAAAATAATCGCCTAGAAAGGTTGCTTATGAAGAAAACAAATGAGCTTAATTGTCTGTCATCACAGATGTCACATGTAGCAAACCAGATGTCACTTCATTCGTCCCTAGAAGCAAACTACTCAAAACAACTAATGAAACTGGAAAGTCAGATTGATGATGTAAAGATAGAATCTTACTTGAATTCTAACTTGTACAATACTGTTTTAAGAGGGTTGATGAATGAGCACCGATATATATTGCAAGATTTTGAGGTCGAGATTGAATCTCAGCTAGATATATATACTGGTATTTTTAGTAGGGTGATTTTTGATGCTGTCTCAAATATGAACCCTCCGATGCTAAAATCTCATGAAGAGAAGAAGTCTCTTGAGGCATTAGTTTCAGAAAAAGAGAATGCATTGATGTTGAAACTTGAAGAAAACGACAAACTGAAGAAGGCCATATCATCAATTTCATCATCAATGAGTGAAAATGAAAAGTTAAAGACATCTTTTGAGGCATTGTTATTGGAAAAAGAGAATGCCTTGAGGTTGGAAATTGAAGAGAGTCACAAGTTGAAGCAAGCCATGATGTCACTTTCCTCATTGTTTGAAGAAAAAGAAAAACTAGCTTTAGAGGCACAAACGGTATTAATCCAACATAAGGAGCAGCTTGATGCTGTCTACCAGGAACTCAGCATGCTCATGGAGCTAAATAGCAAACAAGAAGCGCAGTTGTCAGGATATAAAGTGGAATCCCGATCATTGAAAAGTAGATTGAATGAGACCTTGCAGCAAATTCATCATTATGAACTTGAGACAGATAAACTTAAGGAGAACCTTAAAATTGCATCAGATAATTTAAAAGATGTAGAAAAGCAGAAAATCATACTTTTAGGAGTCATTGAAGATAATCAGAGGGCATTTTCATCATCTTTTGAAAAGGACAAAGATCAAGTAAAGCAGTTGGAATCTATCATCAAGTTTACAATGGAACTTTCTACGAATTTTGCAGATTTAGAAAGACTTTTGATAGATGGTACTAAAAGAAATGAGTCTAGGTGTGTATTATTTATTTTCTCTGAAATCATTCATGTTCATATGCTCACATCAAAGTAGAACTGACTGTTAGTAGACTTCATAGTTTGCACACAAGTTGAAGAGAATAGAACCTGAAATTTTACGTTGCTTGATAATTTGTGATCTTTGGGACATCGACAAAGCATTGAAAACTTGATGAGTTGAATATCCTAATTATGCTCCCATATATATTGACTTGATTCTAGCCCTGGATTCACCTATTTAATATGTTTGAGAATGAACTGTTTGTGATGTATCAAACAAATTTTCTTCTTCCTCTATTTTCATGTTAAAAGAACAACTGCAAGATTTTTTTCTCGTAGATCTTCACCCATGTACAAAATCCCAACCAATGAATACACACACAGCATGTTGCGTGATTTTTCAGGCCTTACAAATGATGTCCTAGTTTAAAGCTGACTACATTGATACACGTCAGGCCTTTTGGTATACATTTTTTATTGAGAATTAATGTCCTCTTACCATTTACAGGTTGAAGTTACTGAATCATCAACTGAACCAACTAGTGCAACTGGCTGATCAACAGAAAAATAAATGCTTGAGGTACAAAACTAAGCTTGAAATCAGATGCTCTGACTTGGAGAAGGCAGAAACTGAGGTACATGTATTTGTTATTATTATTTTTTTTCGTTTCTCTGTGTATAATAGTATAATTTTAATTTACCATATTTATTGGATCACTATAACAGGCAACTCCTTCCATGTATTTCTTTCTTCCCCAGGTTGATCTTCTAGGCGACGAAGTCGAGGCACTTGTGGGACTTCTTGGAAAGATATATTTAGTACTTGATCATTACTCCTCAATATTGCAGCATTATCCAGGAGTAAGATTGTTTGCTTGTGATTTACTAATGTCATATTGTCTCTTTTGAGCACTGAGAACTGAATCGAGTGAGTTTCACACCTCATACTGATTACTGACTTTGAGGTTGCCCAAAAACTATTGTTCATAGTATCAAAAAGGCACATCCTTAATTTTGCTTCTTGAATGAGACTCTACTCCACTGAAACCACATTCCTCTCACATCATGTCATTTAACATAATGATTAATCGAATTGTATCTATTTGTAGTTCATAATATAACAAGGTATGTTTACTTTGCAGCAAATTTGATAGTCTAACTATTGATTTCATTCTTTAAGGTAATGGAGATTCTCAAAATGGTTCAAAGAGAATTAAATGGACGAGACAGTTAGAGGCTTTGCCCAACCATCAAGTCTGTCTTTGGTGTTTGTTTCGATAAACCACTGGGTTTTCTACAAGAAGTGGCTTGAGGCATCAACCAGAATCAAGATAAAGGGTTCAGTCCAGTCCTAGTTGTGATTGGTATTTTTTAAGTTTCAGACAGTTGATCACTGTTTACTATCACTGTCCCATAGATATTCATATTTCGACCAAAAAAGGATGAAGCAATGAGCTTGCCAATACGACTTGATCTCCAACAAATACGAATAATGAGCATGTATTCTCGTGTGCTTTTTGTGTGACTGTCTATATTTGTTCACCACCACAACAAAACTATTCCTTCATGTATCCTTTTGTTTCTTCAACCCATATGCTCTTATATATGTGAGTCTTTTGTATATGATATTTCATTCTAATATATGAATCAATTTTGTGGTAAGCAATGATTATTCATGTATTTGTGATAATATAGAGCAAATTTGATCTTCAAAGGAGGAAAGATTACATTAAAGATATTTCGACAAGGACATCTGGTCAAAGTTGTCTTAAATAAAATTGTATTTAAAATCCTAAAATATGTAAAATACGATTGTAAGAGACTAAATTTTTAAAAAACTTTTAGGATAAGAATATTTATCCAAAAAATATTAAAAAAATACAGAAAAGAATAATTCTTCTGGTGTCTCTACACTTGTCACATTTAAAAAAAGGGTTGACTTCTCACCAATATTGATAGTCTATTGCTACAAATTAAAAGTTTGGCCGACAATACCCACCATAACAATTGACCTATAATTTGAAAAAAAAAAAACATTTTCTAGCAAATGTCAATGTCGATCATGAATCTATTAAATCAAAATAATTTTGTTTTGCATGTTTTGATGGGCAATCAATATCCATGCATCAAGCAACTTGTTACCTACAATATTGTTCCTCATGAATTATAGCAAATTAGGTGAAAATAAATAGAGATTATACAATCAAATGAATTTTAAAAAAGAAATTAGGCAAACAAATCAATTTGGTCAAATGGAAGTTGACTATACTAAAAATAACATAATTTCTAGAATAGACTCATAAAGAACACAATTATTTTCCAAGCAAGATGTAGGCAATGAATACTAATATATTACTTCAGGAGGAACTTCCAAGGCAAGCAATTAATTCTTGTGATTAGGATTTTTACAAAAGAGCTTTTAAAAGGAAATGATTAAAAGTTGTTTGATTAATAAAGAAGAATACAACGGATAGAGCATCATAAGCATTCATATTCTCTTTTCATATGTTTGTAGGGCTATATGAAGCGAGAGAGACAAAAGAATTCATACACCCCTAAGTTTCTCCTCTTTTCGGCAAGTAATTTGAGACACCTTAGTTAGGTCTTGTCTACCTTAGGCAAGCTCACCTTCGGGCCAACCTCAACTTGCACCTTGGATGAAGTAATTAAGTTCATCTCATATGAGCTAAACTCATCTTTAGGACATACATCCTCCTTAGCTGAACCCAATAGCCTTATAGGGCACCTTTATCGACCTATAGGCATCTCGAGTAAACCACATAAGTTCTTGCACTATCCTGACTAGACTTAACTTATACTCATCCATTCTACACAATAACTTAAAATTTGAACATTCATGAATCATTATAAGAAAATTCCAAAAAAATGACGAAAATTTCGATTAAATTTTATTCCATCGGAACTCTCTGACAGAATAAAGGTTCCATCGGCAATCACCGATAGCATCTTGATTCCGTTGGGGAGCTTCTGACGGAGTGTTGATTCTGTCAGAAACCCCCGACGAAATCAAGATTCTATTGGTGATTATCCACGGAATCAAACTTCCATCAAAAACTCCCTGAAATCAAGATTCCGTTAGAGGCTCCCCGACGGAATCAAGATTACATCAGAAGCCCCCCCCCCCCGATAATTTCAATCAGGCACTTTTTGCGTTGCTATGTTATAAAAGTAGGATACTTTTTACCCGACAATTTCAATCGGCTTGCTGACGGAATCCCGATTCCGTTGGGGGTGTTCCGATGGAATTGTAATTCCGTCGGTATGCGATAAAAAAAAATAGATCATTTTTTCAACCAGACCTCGCGACGGAATAAATATTCCGTCTGGGGGTCTTCCAACAAAATAGGTATTCCGTCGGGGTCTTCCGACGGGCCGGCCAAAACCATTGCCACGAGTTGTTGGTCAGCAAGCAGTCGGCCGTGAGCAGGCGGCAGGCAAAGCTCGCGGTCACAAGGCGGCCGGAGAGACACGTGAACAAGTTCCTTTTCAGCGGGTCTCAGGCAATCGCCGGAGTATTCGGGGGCAGGGTCCACATACTCTCCATCGGTGGAGGGAACCGCCCCTTCGACGCCCTTCTCGCCGCCACCGCTGCCATCGCCGCTGCCCTCGCACGGCTCGAATCCTCCCTTCGTGTCTGCACAGGCGATCCCTCCGCCCACATCGCCGACCTCTTTGACGTCGCTGCTGGATCCGGCGTCGGCGGTGTCCTCGCCGCGATGCTCTTCACCATGGACCCCAACGGCCGCCTGCTCCTCTCCGCCGCTAAAGAACTCTGCCTCCTCGCAGTTGAGAGCCGCCGCTGCCGCGGGCGAGGATTCGGCACCTCCGGCCTCCTCCTCTGCTGCCCGGTGGGGCGGGCTTCCGCCAGTTGTTCGGGGACGCGGCGCTGAGGGACGCTGTGAAGCCGGTGCTAATCCCTTGCTGCAACCTCGCGACGGCAGCCCCCTTCCTCTTCTCGCAGCTGACGCCGTTGAAGCGAACGGATTCGACTTCCGAGTGTGGGAGGTGTGCGTCGCCACTTGTGTCGATTCCTCGACGAGGAGCTCCACTCGGTGGACGGGCGGACGCGTGTTTCCGCCGTTGGCGGCCGTGTCGCGATGGCGAACCCCACCGCCGCCGCCATCACTCAAGTTCTGCTCAACAAACAGGAGTTCTCATTCGCATGCGGCGTGGAGGACCTCCTCGTCGTTTCTCTAGGAGCCGCCCCGGCTGAACCCTCCGCCATCTGCGGGCAGAACTCCTCCGGATCACTGGCGAGTGCATCGCCGACATGGTACAGACTCTAAATATTTATTATTTATTCTTTAAATTTCTAAATTCTATTTTTTAAGAGTTCTGTTAGCCTGCACACTTTATTCTGCACAATCATGGACACCTGTTAAGGTGGTCACCTGCACATCATTGATCAAAATATATGTGATGATGATCAGTGATCAAGATTATGTCATCTCAGCAAGTGCACATGATTGTGCATGATAAGGTGTGCAGGCTATCAAAACTATATATATATATATATATATCCTCCGCACCTAACAATTTTTTTCGATTTAAAATTTTTTTAGCTTGAGCACTATAACTCAATCCCTAAACCCTACGACAAAATCTTAAACGGCGTACCCCAGAGTCAAAAAAAACAAACAAATTTTTTTTATACTTAGTGCACACGGGGGTGCACACGGAGAGATGAGTAAGATAACGTTTCTGTGTATATATATAAAAAGGTTTGTTATCATGCACATCCACCCATGGGTGACGATGGGCGACCCTCACAGGATTCATGTGCTTAGATCATTTTTTTTTGTTTATTTTTTTTTGAGCAATCGATTGTGCCAATGAGATTTTGCCTTTAAGGTTTAGGAGTTGAATTATAGTATTAAGCACAAAAAAAATTTCAATTTTTTTTTGGGTATGCACGGAGTGTGTAGGATAAAATGTGTAGGATATCAAAATTATATATATACCTGTGTGTGACTGAGGTGCTTGGAATTATCAAGGCGCCTCATGAAGTGTACAATTTTTTTTTATAACTCTGAGATTAAGCTAATTAGATTTTGTCTTTAAAATTTAGGGGTTGAGTTATAGTGTTAAAACTAAAAAAAAATTAAAAGGAAAAAAATTTTAGGTGCTTATGGAGTATAATATATAATATTTAGGGTACATAATTTTTATTTTTTTTTATTTTTTTTAAACTTTGGGTTTAGAGATGGAATTTGAGGTTTAGTATTTAGAATATATCATTTAGGGTGCATAGTGTTTTTATATATTTTTTTAGAATTTATGATTTAAAATTTGGGATATAATATTTAGGGTTTAGGTTTTAATTTTTTTTTTGATTTAATAAAAAAACAAAAAGTAACGAAGGAAGTCACTCAAGGTGCTTGGATCAGTTCAAGACGCCTGTTCAAGACGCCTCGACTGAGCAGTCATGTACGAGTCACGTGGTATATCGTTTCTCTTTATATATATATATAATAATATTAGCCTCCTTATCTCCAATGCGTATTCTCGTGTACATCAAGTATATTTTTTAATTTCTTTAGCTTTAGATATTATAACACAAATTCTAAATCTTAAAAATTAAATTTCAAATTCTAAATCCTAAGCATCATGTTTAATTCAGGATCATCAAGGATAACTCTGATTATCTATCTACGGTTATTCACGATAACCGCTGTTGAGATGGTACGCTCAGCTGCTGAGCAAGGCCAACAGCAGCCGCGTAAAGTCGTGATGTTCACAACCTGCAACGAGACTACGTACACAAAAATGAAAGCAAAAAAGATTAAAGTCACATGCCTGAATCCAGAACACGCATGGCAACTCTTTGAGCGGTATAGTGAGAGGGATGTTCTCAGCTCAGATGCTGGAATCAAGTTCCATGCTCGTGAATTTGCTGCAGAATGTTCAGGTCTTTCGCTCGCTCTTTCCGTGATAATGTAATCGAAGAATTTTTTACTTTTGATTTTAAAGATATATTTATTAGGATTAAGTTTTAATTTTTATTTTCTCAGAATGCAATATATTTCTTTGATGTTTGAAATTAAATTCTCTGTCCAAGCAGTCTTAATTAGAATGTCGTTCGTGTATATCTCAATATTTTTCTTAATTTGATGTTCGAATATTCGATTCATCAACTTTTAATAAGTTGGGCCTGCATTCTTTAGACCGAAAAGCATAATAGTATAACAAAAAGTCTCGACAGAAATGATGAAGTTACCATTTTCTTAGTCTTCCGGAGCCAGAGGAATCTAGTGATATTCCTAATAAGCGTCGAATATGGATGTAAACTCACACTTGAAGGTGGAGTCTACCGGCTTGTCAATACTAGGAAGGAGGTAATAATCCTTTAAGCAGGCCTTATTAAGGTCTCTAAAGTTGATGCAAACTCTCGGCTTGGGTACCATCACTATGTTGGCTAGTCAGGTCGAAAATTAAATTTTGCGTATATGTCTCGCTTCTCTCAATCTTTTAATCTCCGCTTGTATCACCTGATCCTACTTAGATGAAAATTTCAATTTCATATGCCGAACGGACCGAACATTGAGGAGCATGTTCAATCGGTGAGTCATTATGTCAGGAGAGACATCTGTAACTTCCTAGGATGACCAGATGAATACATCGTGATTGCGCGAGAGATACACAATTAACTGTTATTTTAACTCTAGACAGAGCTCGACAGCTATTTGAGTTATTCTTTCATCAAATTTAGAAAAAATTATCATCCTTAATTGTACATAGTTATACATGAAAAGACGTGTATGATATATATATATATATATATATATATATATATAAATAAATTATTTGAGTTCATTCGATTAAGTTAACGAGTCGAATTTGAATTTGATTTCGAGCTCGAAAATATTATCGAACCGAGCTCGAGCTTAATAATATTTGGTTCGTGAACTTGCAAACATATTCATTTAGAGATTCGCGAATGTATTCGTTAAGAAACTCGAGAACATGTTCGTTTAGAGGTTCACGAACGTATTCGTTAAGAGGCTCGTGAACGTGTTCGTTAAGATACTCGCGAACGTATTCGTTAAAATGCTCATTTATATATATATAAAATACTAAATATCATATGAATTATAAATATAATAATAATTTATTAATTATTTTAATTAACTATTTTAAACGAGCTCGAATTAAACTCGTTTAATTTTTAAATAGATTTTTTTCGAGCGGAGTTTGAGCCATTCACGAGTTATTTAATTTCATTATGAGCCGAACTCGAACTTAAAAATTAAAATTCGAATCGAACTCAAGTCAAGCTCGAGTTTAATTAGAAAAAATAAATCAAACTCGAGCTCGAGCCTCTTCCTATTTAACTTGGCTCGATTCGATTACACTTTTAGTCATGAATGAAAACAAGCAACAAGGTAGTGATTGTAAAATCTACATGAATTATACTACTGCAAATAAATCATAAAAGGACTCAAACAGTTCACGACATAGCGATATGCGAAACAACAAAATAAAAACGGAAGCAAATAAATTATAAATCCTGAACTGATTCCAGAGTCATTGCCATCCCGATTATCGCCGGAAGAACTCAGCCCGACTTAAAACATAAACCATTATTATAAAATTTTGAAATGAATAAATATTTTTATTAAATTTAATTATCAATTTTAATTTAACGTTGGATTACTTTTTGACCAACGCGTGCATGCAATGACCCACCCGTGCATGCAATGAGACGCTTCAATTTTTACTCCCCATTTACACCAATCTCTATCAATTCATTAGGTTAACCTAAAATTCTATCGACATTAGAATATAAATATTCTATTTCATTTTATTTTTTTCACGGTTTTACCTTATTTTTGTAATTAGATAATCCATGATTTTATAAATATTTTGCATTTCTCCTATCTCCCTCGCCGATGATTTCAGAACCGATAGTTGTTGCTCCGAAAGGGACGCAGATAACGTGGATGTTATTCGCGAAGAACGTGGGGAACATCGCCATTTACTCCTAATAAATAGGGGAGTAAATGGGATAACGTGGGCAGAAATATTGGAACACGTGGAGAACGTGAGGAGCTCGCACAACTCTATAAAAAGTCGTCTGCCCCCGCAGGCACATGTACGCACACATACACCTCCAAAAATCCTAACAACTATTCATCTTCTCCACTCCCCCTCAACTGATTTGATCGTCGAGGTGATTATGCCAGGGAGCCCCCTGACTGTCATTCTAACCATTCTTCTTCCGCCATCTCTCAGGGGGCGTACGCAGGCCCCTCCTCAAACTCCTCCCGTTGTTCGGCGATTGACAACAAAGTCAACATTGACGCCAGCACACCGATGAATCACATGTCGAAATTCCTAGGCAGGATCAAAGTGACGTCGTATAAGAGAACTCTGAGTTAAAACCTAAAGTAGGACGATAATATAAGTGACACTGACACACCCAACGTCATCACCATGGCAAAGGAGGATTTTAACAGATTGGTTGCCGCAATGGTACAGGCGGTACTACAAGGACAACCACGACAACCCACATCACCGATGACTCCGGTTGGTGGGATCCCATCCGGGTTAACAGGAGCACCACCAGCACCTTGTCTTCGAACAACTTGGCCCGGAGAAATGCCTCAAGGGGTGGCTCCCACCAAAGGGATCCGTCCACAACATCGGAGTCATCTTCAGAATCTTCCGAGAATGCCCTGTGCCGAGGCCCTCTGAAGAGAGAAATGGGTCTACCTGACGAGGGGGGGGGGGGGGGGACTCTTCCCCCACCCCTCCTTTCTCCAAAAAAGTCCTGAAGGATGAAATGCCTTGATCT
>JBBUKS010000113.1:16876335-16891083 GCA_038050645.1 Hedychium gardnerianum
AAATTTCTAAAATTTCCCAAAAATTCTTTTAAGCTTATTCTCCGGTCAACGCACATATTTTAATTATTTATTTTACCGTATTTAACATTGCTAAAGAAAGTTAGCAAAAGAATTCGACTTTTTATTATAGACTATTCATCCCCCTCTAGCGGGTCCGCCAGATCTAACATTTATGTGGATGATTTAATTTTTATAAGTAATAATATCTCTATGATTAGAACATTCAAGCAACTAATGGAGAAGGAGTTTGAGATGACAGATCTAGGATTGATGAGATACTTCCTCGACATTGAAGTACAACAAAGAGAAGATGGAATCTTTGTATCATAAGAAAAATATGCCGAAGAAATTCTGAAGAAATTCTCAATGGAAGATTGTTATGCTATGGACACGCCCTGTTGATTACGACATTAGAATGACTAAAGACGGAGAAGGCAAACCTGTGAATCCGACTTATTACAAGAGTCTTATGGGTTGCCTCAGATACTTGACATGTACAAGGCCTAATATATTATTTGGAGTTGGTTTGGTAAGCAAGTATATGGAAACTCTAAAAATTTCTCACTTATATGCAGCTAAGAGAATTCTTAGATATATCAAAGGAACAATTGATTATGGGCTTCTCTATTCATCAACGAAAGATATGAGATTTTTTGGTCTCAGTGATAGTGATTATGGTGGAAATTATGATAATCACAAGAGCACTACTAGATACATATTTTATCTTGGTAATACTGCATTCACTTTGTCTTCAAAGAAACAATCAATTGTTGCTCTATCAACTTGTGAAGCTAAATATATTATTGCAGCCTCTTTTGTTTGTCATGCTATTTGACTAAAGAGATTACTCTAAGATCTTAGATTGCAACAAGAAGCTACAACCAAGATCTATGTGGATAACAAATCAACAATTGTTTTAGCCAACAACCCAGTTTATCATGAAAGATTTAAGCATATCGATACTCGCTTTCATTTCATAAGAGAGTATGTTAAGTCAAAAGAAATAGAATTGATCCATGTGAAGTCAAGTGATCAAGTAGCTAATATATTTACAAAACCTCTAAAAGCGAAAGTTTTTCAATACCTAAGGAATTTGCTGGGAGTTCACGGAAAAATAAGTTTAAGGGGGGTAGATGTTGACATGTAAACTTATTCCAAAGATAAATTGACTTCTTCAACTATACAAGAACAATACCAAGAACAACTTGACTTCATCAATCATGCAAGGAAGTTGTCAAAATCAATTTGACTTCATGTGACTCTTCATCAACTAAACAAAATTTAATTATCTTATTAAGTTCAATGAAAAAAATGATTAATCAGGTCAGGTAACGTCGAACCTGGGTGATCGATCCAACCCCATGAAAGTTTTTCACCTGCCACTAAGGTAAATCGGGAAGCGCTAATGGAGGCTCATCCAAATGGTCAGCATTCTTAGTTCCGCTTCTCACTAGAGGAAAAAAATTTCTATAGTGCACTGCAGTTGAGATTCGAACCTTAGATCCCTTGGTTATCCATTGGAGGGCATAACCATTGCACCATTGCCCCGAGGGCAAGTTTAATAAAACTCTTTATGACAAGAGTCATTAGTATGTATTAATTGTAGAAGGATGTGGAAGCATGAATCTAAGTATATAAATATAAACCTTGTATGATCATCTGAATAACATGTAGTAAACATTCCTCTTCATAGAGTCTCTCTCATCCTCATACTTTCTTACAAAGTCTCTCCTACATTCTTGTTTCCTCATTCTAAATCCACCAAAATTCCAACACCTTGTTCGATTGTTGGGCTACTGCTGGCGAAAGGGGGACCTCCTCTTGGTCTACGACTACATGCCCAATGGTAGCCTCGACAAGTTATTGTACGATCAATCTCGATTGCCCGACGAGGTTTAAGATCATCAAAGGTGTGGCATCAGGCCTGCTCTATCTCCACGAGGACTGGGAGCAGATGGTGATCCATAGGGACATCAAGGCCAGCAATGTGATGCTCGACGACGAGATGAAGGGAAGATTAGGCAACTTTGGGTTGGCGAGGCTTTACGACCATGGCTCATGATATAGGGGATATAGAGTCAAGAATTCACGTGGAATGTATCGATCAGGCGTTGGGACCAAAGTCAACATTCAATAGCCTAGGTGGAATTTGTCTTAACATTTCCCGATCAGGACGGTCACCCTCGACCGAGTAAAGGCAAAGAGCCAACAGAATACCCGAGTGGACGAACACAATCTACTACCAAAACACCAAGGGAGCCTCCCGCCCGGTCGGTGAAATCCATAAACAAGCAAAGGCATGGAGAAACTTGCTCAGAGAGATTTTTCGATCGGAACGTATCTCATTCCGACCGGCTATAATCAACCTGTCGACCACGGACCTCCATCTCGGACAAGCCGCTAGGTACTATTCTCATTAGGACTGGCAGGGCTATAAGCTTGGCGTAACATAGACCTATTAGTAATAAATATTGAACGTGCAAGGAATGATGACAGCATGATTAAGATGTTCTGACAGTACGAGCACCTCCCTTACCGTCGCAGACACTCTTTACTAGGACAACATGCTTCATTAATGAGAATGGTACTTCTCTCCCGAAGATATCTAAATAAGTCTACACACACAAGGGGAGGTATATATATGAAAGACATTTTACTACTGTTTTATTGTCTCAACTTTTCTCTCTCCGATCACTGACTTGAGCGTCGAAGTGATTGCGTCAAGCATCCTCCCAGCCTTCCCTCTAACCCTCTTATTCTCTTTGTCTCTCCAGGGTCGGTGAAGCTCTCCCGAGTTCCTCTTCTCATTTGCTAACACATGGTGGTCCGGTCAGCTAGTCATTAAACTCACCTATGGCTCATTCGTCAATGAGTCCAGTGCAGGAACAAATTGAATTTTAGGGTTTAGGGTTTTAAGATTTAAGGTTTAAGGCCTAAGCTATTGACCGTTCAATCCGCAAACCACCCACATTGTTGGGACCATGGGCTACCTAGCGCCGGAGATGGTGCAGACAGGGCGGGCCTCGTCCGCGACCGACGTGTTCGCCTTCGGGACCTTCCTTTTGGAGGTTGCATGCGGGCAGAGACTATTGGATTGGGTCGCCAACGTCGACCAACTCGTGCTGTTGGAATGGGTGCTGGAGAATAAGCGGAAAGGGTCAATACTTCAGACAAGGGATGCCAAGTTGGGGGAGGAGTTTGTGGCGGAGGAGGTGGAGCTGGTGTTGAATCTTGGGCTGCTCTGCTCGCATCCGCTGCCAGCGGCGAGGCCAACCATGTGCCGGGTGGTGGAGTATTTGGACGGGAGCTCACCGTTGCCGGAGCTGACAGCAACTTACTTGAGCTTCAAAAAGATAGCACTGCTGCACAATAAGAGTTTTAAGGATTACATGCCGCAGTATCCATCATCATCTTCGGTGGCTTTGGCAAAATAAATAGAGATTATCCAATCAAATGAATTTTTAAAAAGAAATTAGACAAACAAATCAATTTGGTTTGAATTCAAAGTCAAATAGAAGTTGACTATATGAAAAATAACATAGAATCATAAAGAACACAAATATTATCCAAGCAAGATGTAGGCAATGAATACGAATATTTTACTTCAGGAGGAACTTCCAAGGCAAGCAATTAATTCTCGTGATTAGGATTCTCACAAAAGAGCTTTTAAAAAGAAATTTAAAAGGAAATGATTAAAAGTTGTTTGATTAATAAAGAAGAATACAACGGATGGGGCATCATAAGCATTCATATGCTCTTTTCATATGTTTGTAGGGCTATAAGAAGCGAGAGAGACAAAAGAATTCATACACCCCTAAGTTTCTCCTCTTTTCGGCGATTAATTTGAGACATCTTAGCTAGGTCTTGTCTACCTTAGGCAAGCTCACCTTCGGGCCAACCTCAACTTGCACCTTGGATGAAGTAATTAAGTTTTTCTCATATGAGCTAAACTCATCTTTAGGGCATCACATCCACTTTAGCTGAACTCAATAGACCTATAGGCATCTCGAGTAAACCACATAAGCTCTTGCACTATCTCGACTAGACTTAACTTATACTCATCCATTCTACACAATAACTTAAAATCTGAACATTGCATGAATCCAATAACCTAAAAAAAGATACCTTCTCTTTAATATGTATTAAGATGTCATTTAACTTCCAATCAACTAAACTGTCTCGAAGCCAAAGAGCACTACACTCATCAGTAGTGAAAGCAAACCCACACCACTTTCAATGGACCATATGCTCATGCATCAAAAAGAATCAGTAAAGATTAAGCTTTCATAATCAAATTAATTAATAGAATTGTTTGATAAGGATAAGATCATTTATATTAAATGCATGCAACTTGTTTTACTTTGTGTATTCAACTGGTTTTGTAGGTGTGCATAGCTTTTCTAAATGAGAGACAAACCATAGTGCAGTTGCTATTTTATATGTGCATATGATTAAGTACATATCATGATCATGTCATCCTTGTTAATGAAAGTTGATTAGCACCACTTGTTAAGTGTTAATTGACAAGATTAAGCCTTTTTACTTGAATTCCTAAAGCCAATTAGTTCAAAGCCTGAAAAATGAGGAATAAAGTGATTGTCTTAATTTTCTAAGACTCCTTGTTTAGCACCAACCCTTCATAAACACTTTAGTTAATCTATGCATGTACCTAACCTTAAATTAATCACATTTCTAAAGCCACAAAATTAGTGGAGTATGACGAAAAAATAGTATAAAATAATAAGAATAACATTAATAAAAGTGTACTAATTGATTTCCTTCTTGTTTTTGCTCCCTATCAACCCTTCAAGTGGAGACTTGACCTAACACCAAGAAGTCTAAAAGATATTCGATTAAAGTTAATTAAGAATAAACTCATTTAATTATTAACAAACATAGGATTAAGAGAGCATAACCTTACCTATGCAAATTCTATCTATGTGTTGTTTTATATGAACATGTTCATAACTAGGTCCACACGTGTATTGAGCACTTCTAATTAAATATTGTATTATAGGGGATATTTAATGAAAAATTCCTAAAATTTAAGTAATAAATTAAACATGAAATTTATTTACCTCATAATAACTGCTAACGTACACGTGGCGCACTCGGGTCTGATCAAACGCATCTCTGCCGTCCGATCTCACACGGAGCCCGTCGGTTGATGTTCTTCCCGCACGTGCGCGTTCCCGATACCGTTGATTCCCGCCCCTTCACTCAGAATATGATAACCGTCCGATGAGAATCGAGCGGTCCAAACGCCATCACGTCTGCGGCTATCCTGCGCGCCTTTCTCTATTTAAGCGGCCCGCGCGGGTCATCGCTCCGCCACCGTCGAATGGTAAATAAACCCGGTTTGACTTGATTTGGACCGGTGGCGGCTCGATAGCTCCGCCGATGGCACTGATGGACGCCGACAAGCTCAGCTACGAGATCTTCTCCATCCTCGAGAGCAAGTTCCTTTTCAGCGGGTCTCCGGCGATCGCCGGAGTATCCGGGGGCAGGGTCCGCATACTCTCCATCGATGGAGGGGACCGCCCCTCCGACGCCCTTCTCGCCGCCGCCGCCCTCGCACGGCTCGAATCCTCCTTTCGTGTCCGCACAGGCGATCCCTCCGCGAGCGTCGCCGACCTCTTCGACGTCGCCGCCGGATCCGGCGCCGGCGGCGTCCTCGCCGCGATGCTCTTCACCAAGGGCCCCGACGGCCGCCCGCTCCTCTCCGCCGCTAAAGCCCTCCGCCTCCTCGAGGCCGAGAGCCGCCGCCGCCGCGGACGCGGATTCGGCACCTCCGGCCTCCTCCGCTGCCGGCCCGGCGGGTTCTTCCGCCGGGTGTTCGGGGACGCGACGCTGAGGAACGCCGTGAAGCCGGTGCTGATCCCCTGCTACGACCTCGCGACGGCGGCCCCCTTTCTCTTCTCGAGGGCCGACGCCGTGGAAGCGGACGGGTTCGACTTCCGGGTGTGGGAGGTGTGCGCCGCCACGTGTGCCGGTTCCTCGGCGATGGAGCTCCGGTCGGTGGACGGGCGGACGCGCGTCTCCGCCGTTGGCGGCCGTGTAGCTATGGCGAACCCCACCGCGGCCGCCATCACGCACGTTCTGCTCAACAAGCAGGAGTTCCCCTTCGCCTGCGGAGTGGATGACCTCCTCGTCGTTTCTCTGGGAGCCGCCCCGGCTGAACCCTACGCCATCGGCGGAGCAGAACTTCTCCGTATCACCGGCGAGTGCGTCGCCGACATGGTACGGACTCTAAATATTTATTATTTATTCTTTAAATTTCTAAATTCCATTTTTTAAAAAAATCATTAAAAAAATCAATAAAACTCACACTAAAATATCTAAATTCTATTTATTTGATCAGGTGGATCAAACCGTGGCCATGGCATTTGGAAATCTTAGAACAAGCAATTACATTCGCATCCAGGTGGATTAATTATTTTAACTCAAAATTTAATAAATTTAAAATATTATAATTATGAAAATTATAATTAAATAATATATATTTTTTCTAATTAAATTCCATTTAGGCCAATGGGTTCAAGTCTAAAAATTGCTCATCCAAGTCAAAGAACTTGTTGCAATCAGTGGAAGACATGCTTTTGCAGAGAAATATGGAGTCATTCCTCTTCAGAGGGAAAAAGATCTCTCAACAGAGTCATGCAGACAAGCTCGACCAAATCGTGGTCGAGCTGATCGAAGAGGAAGAGAAAAGGAAGAAGAGCTCGATCCCGCTCGTGGTGATTAAGCAAGCAGTGATGATCTCACAAATGTCGCCGCCATGTCCCTTTAGCCAAACGGGCGGCAGGTCTTCCTCTTCTTCCTCCGCAAAGATGAAGCTCAGTGAACCTTCGACATAAGCAACAAGCTTTCCACAACTAGCCTCCCATCGAATACAGGAAAAGAAGAGTAGCAAGCCTTCCTTGAGGCGATACAGAACCTTAACATTGATGAGCCATCAAACTTGCTCTCAGCCAACTAAACTTAGGGAAATGCTCAAGGCATCGATCACTTGTTCTTTCTACAAATTCATGTAGCCTTGGATCGAATCGATCGGTTTGAAGTGTTAGATAATCGGTAGCATGTAGATGCTAAAACAGCTACCCCAAGACCTATTTACAGATTAGCAAACTGTGGATGTTTTCTGTTAGTGTAGCCATGACTATCCGGTACCTGTTTTTCGTGATACAGAAGCTTACGAGTGTGAGAGGCACAGAAGCTACTCGGGCATTCATCCAAAGGATATCTGCTAAATGCTATCTATACGCGATCAAAGAATCTGTTTGAGTTTATGGAGATTTTCGCCATGCTCTGATGCCTTTGTGGTTAATGTTGAACGGCCAACTTTTTCGCCGCTTTGGACTCTCCGAAAATATTCCAGAAGCCAAGGCCTGCTGAAACCACAACTCGAACTCATCGTCCTCGATAATCATCTCGGCATCCAAACCCCAAGGATATCTCAGAGGGTTGGATTGCAGCCCCATTGTATTCAAGCCGACCATGTTCACATGAAAGGTTGGCCCATGAGTGTTTGCCTTGCATTCCATTCCCTTCAAACAACACACACTTGCAGAGTAAGAAGATCGAAAAAAAACAAAACAAACAAGACTAGAAACAAGAGCAATCTCTGGCAAAATATTATGTAATGTGTCAAATCAATCTGTTTAAATTAAAGTTTGTGCAAGATTCATTTAAAGCATCAAAAGTTTATCTTAAATTTAACAAATTTTCCTTTTACTACTGCAACGCCGCAATACAAGACTGCTAACCAGTTCTATTTCAACAGAAAATAGATGATGAAAATTTTAACCGGTTATGTATCGAAGATCTCACTCATTAAACCCTTTATTAGATAAGGCATCAAAGAAATCAAGCATTGGGTAAATTAAGCATCCATACACTGACCTGACAAATCGCCCATTCAGAAACATCAAAAATTTTGCTTTCTGCACACACAAAAGCTCGCGGTATTTCCACCTAAAAAGAGAGATTAGGAATGTATAACCTTTACTTACAGATAGAATACACTATTTTACCAGGGAGAAAATCAAGATTGAAACAGACAACAATGGAGAGTATAAAGCAAATCTGGATGTCATTAAACATGATAAATACCTTGTGAGGTGTCGAGACCGGCGGGTAGTCACTTTCTACCCACCCATCACCATCTTTGGCCTGATGATACTGGGAGCAACCCTGACAAATAATATTTCATAAACGGGACGCAGAGATCACAAAGTACACAAACAAAGTGATAATTAAAGATTAGCCTCCTACCTGACACCACCTTGCCCTACTTTTACTTCTATTGGTGCATATCCATATGTGAGAATTTCCACACTTGGTGCACTCGATACGCCTGGATTCCTCAGCACGGTATTCAACACCATCCTGTGAAGGAAAGGCAACCAGATTATTAAGCTAATTCTTCAAATCAAAACTGAAAAAGGATAAACACTATGAATGCGGCAAAAAAAGTAAGAGAACAGGACGAAGCCACATGGAAAACTAAATACATAGTAAGGATAGGATAGGCATACAGTAGTTCAAAACATCAATAAAGCTCAATTTTCATGTGCAGGTAAACTTTGAGATTCAGTACCATAGATTGCATTTTGGTCAAATTGATGCTCTGTATGGCTGTATGCAAAATCTAAAACAACCCTTGATGTCCATAAAATATCTGGATTATAAAACTATTTTCACAACGAAATGTTATTCCTATAATCATTTGAAGAAACGACATTGAAGATACATCATAATAAGAAAATGTCGTGTTCACTACACCAGACAACTTTACTTAGCATCATCGTGACCAATTTCACGAATAGTTCAAGGCACCCACACCACTTGGTAGGTGAGCAGCGTGTCAGCCAACAAAGAATGATTAGGTGCACTAACGCGCACTAACAGACTTCAAGCACTCGACCTGTGTACCAACTGTTCCATTATCTAATGGATTTGTCAATTGACCAGATCCATTTGTCTAGTCATTTCTTTGTCCCCTAGGCTCACTCATCCTTGCTCCTATCACAGTGAAAGGAAATGGCATGGGAGTTGAGTGAAGGTTCCCCTACAATCCTAAGAAAGGAAACTAGATATGGGTGAGTTAAGAGAATGCCTCAGCCTTAAAGGTAGCTTGGGGCCAAGAAGCATTGTCTGTGACATGAGATTGACTCCTTGTACAGTTTGTCATCACTGCTGTACCTTATCTTCAAGGGAAATATGCCATGGAAGGCGCTAGGATGTTTGCTCTTCAGGTACCTCGGGAGTCCTTAAGGAAATAAAGGGAAATCAATCTTTGATCAGACCCTGAAGAATTTTGGCAGCTCCTAGAGATAATTAGCTTGTTCACTTGGCTCCATCTAGTTAGCATTCAACTCCTTTACATCACAGTCCTTGTTTATCAGTGAAGTGATTTATTGGCTGTACTTGATGGTACAAGGAAGCATACAGGCAGTATATGATCAGTGGACACTACGGAACTACTGCAAATTCAAAGAGTAACTAACTTCGCAAGCAAAATGTTATCATCTAAAAAACGTGCCGTGTTATAAATATTTCTGCAATATTAGAAAATATATTATTCCATGAGACATGAGGTGAGGTAGCATATTTCATAAATAGAAGTTTTAGATCAAACATATTCACAAAGCTGTGTCACTTGTCTCATGCATCATGATGAATTATACCTCCTGAGAATGAGAGGCACCAGAACTTTGACACACGTGCTCAGATTCTTCCTTTCTTAACTGTTCATCATAATTTTTCTTTTTTATGAAATCTGAAAGAACCTGAAATATCTAGCTTATTAGTTGCCTAACCATTGACTGAGCATTTAAAAAGAAAGCAACAAATACTGGTCAAGAGCTCTGTTTCTCTTCAAATGTTGATATTACTTGCCTCATATGCACACTGAAGCTTTTTAAATGATTCACAAGCTAATGAACTGTTTGGATTCTTGTCGGGATGAACAAGCAAGCCCTAGGAACCCATGAACACAAGTTAACTTACAGTACTGTGAATCAGATGACTTTTAAAAAAAATATATTGTTGTTAAACATTATCAAGTTGCATACCTTTTTATGGTATTCTTTCTTCAATATCTTAGGGTCAGAATTCACATACTTCAGGAGGCCCATAACTTCATAATGGTTTGAACTATTTGTTATCCTTTTCATCTCAACTAATGAAGCTGATTCAGTCATGACAACCTTGCTAGAGGAAGCATGCTTATGAATGTCTGAAAGATTTGATGCCTTCGGTATTGTGCAAGATGATTTGAGAGGTGGCACTGTTTCAGCTTCTTTAGATGGAGGGGTATATTCCTTGTCAGCAGAAGCATCTTCTGAAACCTTTTCAGGTTCCTTTTCTTCTTGAACACAAGCGCCTCTGTTGGTACTCTCATATCCTTGAAGCAGTTTGTTCAATATACCGTTGGAAATAAAAGATAGGTTAAACGTCAAAAAAACTCCATGCAATCCAGCACGGGCATTGATGACATGAACAGCATAAGCAGTTGTCATTAAGATCAAGAATCGAGCATGGTTATGGGAGAACATATAACCTGCAAACAAACAAACTCAGTAAGCTTGGAAGTATTACAAATATTAAATTGAAAACATAAATGGGAAAAATGCTTCTGCAAACCTCCGGCCATTAGTAAAATTGCTGTTATCCAAAAGTATCCATACAACCACATAAGTCCAATGCCATAAACCCCAACAATAAGAAGACCAGGTGTGAAGCCCAAATGCTGAATAGCTGTGGCTGCAGATCCCTGATATAAGAAATATACAAATTAATTCCTCATAGTAAACTCAAATACTGTAATCCAAGTGAAAATAATTATTAATGAAAATCATAAACACAACAATAATAACTGAGCATACAAGAGTTAGATACATGGGTAATTTAAATCCCTTTCTCCGATCAGTCAGCATAGTCAAGCTACATAATGATAGGTAATTTGAATCCCTTTGAGTTGTTTCAACCAAAGTTTCCTTGGTCTAATTAATAAAGTAGGTAGAATCTATATCAGTAATCCAACTTTTTAATCATAGAGTGGGTTTGAGTTCTTTGTAAGTTTTCATTCCATCTAAACTATTTTTTCTCAATTTCAATCTATGCAACTATGCCTATTTGTTGACGAATGAGATTTTTTGTATCTTCTTTTTCCTGCTAACTCATAACCTCACAAACTTTATAATTCTGATGAATGCTACATTAATATTGTGTATTATGTTTTAACACTCGGCATACTAAACCTTTATCTGCTAGTAGACAAGCAGGAAGTTTTCAATGCTGAATACTTGATGAAAAATAGACAATAAATAATTGTGACACAATTTCCATAAATAAATTCAGATCCGCTCTGGTAACAGTTTTCAATGCTCAATGTAACATCTTTTGTGTTCTTTGTTATTTGAGAATAAAAGAACAAGTGAATAAATTAAGAACTCTCATTGAAAAGGGATTTATTATAAGAGTGGGCTCACGTGTAGATAAATTATACACATATTTTCCCCAATCAAACACTACATACTGTTAACATATATATAAGAAGTGGTTTTGGGCAGAGATCTAAGAATCCAATGCATGCGGGCAAGAAACGATGTTGGTTTGAAATCACCTTAACAAATTTTGTAATGTACATCTGCATACATTCAAAAATATAACCTGTCAAATTACATCAAATTGTTAAGTAAACTCAAGCTAAAAGATCCAATCTTCACAAGGTCGCCTAATATTTTATTTATAAATTATAATCAAAAGGTGATTCAGAGGATAGCCATTTTAATCCAAATAGCAACAGTTACTGAATTCTTTAACAGTGCCATGAAATCTTTAGATGGAGTAAAGTATCTATTTTCACAAACATGTCTATTTTCATCAATAAGAGAAGGAGCATCACAATCCATAATAAACAATTTTACAGTTAACCTATTCTTGTACATTTATTCAGTTCATGCAAGCCATTTTAACAATTCGCAACCATTTCAATGCAGCTTCAGCGAAGGCTTAATAAATATTTCCCATGACAAATAGCTTCATGAAAAGCATATTATGTTGCCAACATTTTAGTCTCAAACAAGCAAGGGGAGGCGCATTGTGAGCAAGCCACCATAAAGACGTTCAAAATACAGCTCATACACACACAATGTTCTTGCTCTCAGAAAATATGAATCAGACACTGTAACTGTACTACCAATTCCAGTAGGGAAGACAAGAATAGAGCCAGATCAATATATCATTGATCCAAGGTGCTGAGACATGAGAATATGATACCCACTTGACAGTGAACATCTGGCGTGTGAAAAGTTATTCATGACATTGTTAAAGCAAACTAGAGTCTTACTGGCACCATAAAGACTCACCAAAAAGGCATCAGAGTAGCAAAGACTTATCTATACACTAAAAATAGTTATGAACTAAAGATGAGAAAAAGGAAAGGTAATCAAACTTATCCCAATCAAATAGACAGAAATGAACCAGGTTACATGACCACTTTTTGTCCAGAGATGGTAAACTAAAATGGGAGATGACAGCAAAATAAAAGCCTTTGCAAAACACAAAAATAATATGGATAATTGGAACAAACCAGACTTAGAAGCACATAAAAGAGAGAAGTCGTCGAAGTCGAGCAAAGCAAGCAACTCCACATAATGACAAAAACAGCCGCCGAACCCAAGGTAAACAGGGACATCAAACCCCCCGCGACGTAATTACTCCATTGCAAAAGCGATCTAAAAATAAATCCTCCTGCAATCGTGCACCAGCTATAAAACAATGGCCAGTGGCGATCAATCAGAAGTCCAAGTTTTTCCCGTATACAATTCGCAGCAACTCGGACATCTAAAGAAAACCGCTTCTGATATCGAACCCATATCCACCCTTGCTTGAACAAGCCTATACCTCGCATTGAAACCATAATAACAGGAAACAGATCACATTCCTTTGGGGGGAAAGGCCAAAACTGCCTCACCGAGAAAAACCAACGAAAACAATCTGAATCACGTTGCCAGGGTACCGACAATCTTCTCATTTCCCGATCATCATATCTACTCCGAGGATCTTGTATCGGATGGTTCCATTAAACTTCCGTGCTCCGCGACTACTCCCATTCAGTAACCAGACAAAACGAGAGGGAAAACGGAACGAATGAACCCAAAAATTCTCCTTTTTCTCCTTCCACCGACGGAGGGGCCTCGGGTGGCTACCGACAGCCAAATCTGATGGTCTTCCTCCCGAACACTATCAAAAGCGGAAGAATCGTAGAATGACGCACTGGAGTCAGCTCAGCCCTAACTTCACCTGCCGGTTCAACTGCTTCTCCTTCGGCGTCAGACGCTGCTCGTGATACAGCAAAGAGAAAGGAAGGAAGGAGAGCAATGGAGAAGGCGATGAAGATAAAGATGGCCGGATGGACGACACCAGAAGAGGGAAGAGGGGAGAGGCGAAGAGCAAGGTAAAGATCGAAGCTTGGAGAGCAAGAAGCGTAGAAAAGAGAGAAATGATTAAATATGCGCAAAAATCAAAAGACGCCTATTCTGGTTATCGTTAAGACGGTACTTTATATTAAAATTTATATTTTATTAAAAGAGTTTTTAGCGTAAATTTTCTTTATAAATTATTATTTTTATCCAACTGATCTAATGTTAAGCTGTTTCGTATTATAATAGTTTTGATTAAAGAAAATATGGATTTTTTATTACTGTTTTGAAGATATAAGTTAAAATATTATTTAAATTTATTTTAATAAAGTAATAGAGTCAAATTTAAAAACGTTAGCTTACCTTCCTTTATCTACTAGGTGAGTTAGGATTAGATTTGATTCATTTGGAAATTATAAAACTCTTAATTTAAGTTTATTTGATAATTTTACGGTTTTAAATTTTTCAATATATCTAGTTGATTAATGAATATATTTATTTAAAAGTTTTTTATTTTTATTAAGTAAACAAATCAAAAGGATATTTTTTTAATCATAAAAAAACATATTTATTATAAAAGGACTTTCTATCCTCACATTTTAATTTTTAAAAGTATCCTTCTTTTTTTTATATTATTATAGCAGTTATAAGATCACAGTTGCTACACAATTATAATCTCATAATTGTTAATAGCAGCTACGATTTCATAATTATTATAATTATATAATTGTAGTAATCATGATCTTATAGTTGTTATAACATAATATTAACTAATATGGGTAGGAAATAAATTATATATGTTGTAATAGTTATGATTCTCTGTTGCTATGATATAACATTGATCAATATTGATCAGAAATGCTGCTATGACATAATATTAATAAACATTGATCAGAGTTATGAACTGTAATTATTACAAAATAATAATATTATTAATGTTGATAAAAGTTAAAATACTTTTATAATATAATATTGACTAGTATTGACAATAAATAAATGTCCATATTATAGCAATAATAGTAATAGCTTATAGTTGTTACAATAGTTTATTAGTGCGGATCAAAATTGAAGCATCTATGTTATAATAATTATGAAATTATAATTATTATAACCATGTAAAAAAAGAATAATTTTGAAAATAAAAATATAACACAAGATAGAGTCATTTTGATAATAAACAAAAAGAGAGACTCCTTATAATTTTTTCCTATTATATATATATATATATATATATATATATATATATTAAATTTTATCTATTTAATTTAATAAATTATTTAAATTATTAATTTAATTTGAATATTAAACTTCCAAACCA
>JBBUKS010000113.1:16892986-16943873 GCA_038050645.1 Hedychium gardnerianum
TTAAAAAATAATAATATATTACTCGTGTAGATAGAGGATGAAATAATTATACAGATTTAATGTAACGAAGAAGCTTCAAAGTCTTGGATATTGAATACATATGATTATATCATTAATCATTTAAATGAAAATTTTAATTGCAATTATCTTTACTTTTATATATGATTGCGATTAAAATTAAATATCTTTTATTAAATATTAAATTTTATATTAAAAATGAAATAATGAACTATAATTATATTAAAGACTTTGTTTAAGGTTCTTGATGTGCTTGACCGTGATGAGGAGATAAGACCTCGTAGTTTTATAATTTTCAACTAAGACCTTCGTATTAAATAAATATATGCATTTGTATATCTTGCTTGGACGAGGCAATGGTCGACCAATATGAAATCATCATTTGCCTAATGCTTCTCAAAAGTAACAAATCTTCGATCGATAACTATAGATGATAAAAGAATCCGCTTTTAAGTAAAGAAGACTAGTCATTAAAAAAACCTAAGATGATAAAAAAATACACAGGACACTATTTTTATCAAAATAATAATAATAATTAATCACATTAAATAATGTCAGATATGGAGTGATCGATTTGGCTCCATAAAAATTTCTCATCGATCACTAGGATAAATCGGAAAGCGCTAATAGAGATTCATCCAAATGACCAACATTCTTAAACTCGTTTTTTATTAAAGAAAAAATTCTCTGTAATGCACCGTAATTGAGATTCAAACCTTAAATTTTTTGATTATCCATTAGAGAATTTAATCATTATACAATTACTCTGGGGCAAAGTAAACTCTGGGGTAAAGTAAAAAAAAAGGAGGGTCTCCATTTGATTTTTTATAAAAAATGCGCCCACACTAACTCATCTGTGAAATTACATAGCTACCCTTAAAAATATGGTTTGATGCATCAATTCCAAATCATTCAGACGGACTTTGATGTATTCAATAATATTTATATTATAATAATTATAATTTCATATCTATTATAATATATATTTAAATTATTCAAATATATTTATATTATAATAACTATAATTTTATAATTATTATAATACAGATTTAAACTATTCACATAATATTTATATTATAACAATTATGACCGTAGCTACTACAATTTAGATTTATCGTGTTCAACAATATTTATATTATAACATTTACAAATCATAGCTACTATAATTCAAACTTATTTTATTTAACAATATTCATATTATAGTAATTATAAAATTATAATTATTATAGCCGTTATGAAATTATAATTATTATAATATTAATTTATTTTATTTATATAATTTGCTGATCAATTTAAAATTTAATATATATGATAAAAAATAATAATATCTAACGATGCACTTAAGAGACAGCTATCTCATTTTATAAGAAATTGACAGGGGAATGCTCTTTTAATAATCAATGATTCCAAAACATAAGGAGCGCTTTTAATTTTCACCCAAAAAATATATATAGCTACTAACCCCTATATATATTAAGTGAAAAAAGGCTCGACCACGCACCACATTCATATAATAGTTACAATACTAATAATAAGAAAGACAGTGTGGTGCAACCACCCATTTTTGAATCCCTCAAATAATTATTTTGTAGGTAAACAAATTGTCATTTTTTAAAAATTTAATCATTTTCTATTTATTTAGGTATTTAATTGGTTTGTGTTGGTGCTGAGTTGGCAGATAAGTTAGAAGGTAGGAAGGACCGATGCTTTAATTAGATCAACTTGCTTTAAAGATGCTGTTACAATGTCTAATTCATGGCCCATTTTTTCCTTCCTTTTTAAAAAATAAACTTTTCTATTTATTATTCTTCAATAAATTCTAAGCATCAGATTCCATTATTTCTCAATTTTGTTTATTTATAATAAATTACAATTAATAATTTTTCTTTCACTTTAGTTTAAGACTTGACTACTAACTACTACACAAAGACTTCATCTTGATCGTTTTCATAACTACTTTCGATCGATCGATCGTTATGAATTGATTCGTCTTAATTTCTATTTGAGTCGACCTCTTTTTGATGGGTATGCTCAACACTTTCTTTTAAGCATGTTGTAATCAGTGTTTGTTACACAAAAGGAAGCAAAATTTGGTGACATTTCATCTTCCTCCATGGCTTAATTAGTCCTTAACCATGCTTAGCGCACCTAATACTCAATTAAGCGGGGCCACGAATCGCGACGCTGTAGTCTGACCTACCTTCTCTGTTATTGGAAGTAACCGTGGGGCCCACGCTCGACAGTATCGGACGGTGATCCTGTTCCCAGCATCGGATTCCAAATCGCGCCGAATCATCTGGAGCGTAGATCCGTCCACTGGATCAAACTGACGGACGAGATCGATCAATTCGAATCTCCGCCTTTGCTGATCCGGCGGTGGCAACTAATTTCTCGACACAGCTGTCACTGCGGTCGGAGCACCGGGAGGTAGATTCACCGCCACTAGTTGCTCGCCCAGTCGCGTCTGCGTTAGGTCGTGGGTTGCATCGCGTGTATGGGATCTTCTCCAAGTATCGTTTTAGGAAGTGACCGCTTCTGAGAGACACCAAGGACGGCCTGAACGACGCTCATTGGCTCTGCAAGGAATTGTTCTTGTTGGTCATCCGCGAAAGTAAGTTAATTACCGACAACAGGGACAATTTGGTAAAAACAAGTCTACTTTTTTCTTTTTTATAATTTAAATTGCGCACTGAGCAAAAGGAGGCGAAATTTAAGAGGAAACTTCGACAAAGTTTCTTATGCATCTCCTATAATTTAAGATTATAATTTCGGACCTCTTCTCATGCCTTTTTAATATATTAACGTCCTTGGAAATTGAAAAATGAGAGAGGAAATGATAATTTTCATAAACTTTTGGGTCAAAGTGAAAATATTTCTGAGAATTTAACTTGTCTAATTATTTTCCAGTTATTATAACTCTTCGATGCTTCTGTTCGTCTCTCTCCCTTGTTCTCATCTACACACTGAGATTGTACGCTCTTGTTGCATTGTCGATGATGAGTAGATAGGGTTTGTTTCGGCGCCGGAAACAGCGAGCCTCGGAGGTGAGATCCTGCTAGTTCAGTTGCTTTTGTACTTACATTTCTTATATATATATATTTTCTTCTCATGGTGATCGGTGTAGCGGTGTCAAATCCTTCATTCAGGATCTGACTTCACTTGTAAACGCGAAAAATTGTGACCTCGCTTCTGTTTTAGTGTGTTTTCTAGGTAGATTTTGTGTTTGCAGTTGATTTGTGGTTAGACCGGATTTGATTTTTTTTCCTTGTTAAGTATGTTGGATTCGAACTCATATATATATGTTTTCCTTTTTTTTTTTTGATTTATTAGAATGCAAGACGGGTCCTTGTGCCCTAGGGTGATTGTGGCAGTGTTATGAAGGAAGTCGAGTTCTTCAATTCCGCAGTTTTATTTTGGGAATTTGTTTGGAGGAGTTTGTGCATGATGTGTTTGTTTGGTTCTTGAGGTATACTTAACTCTTAAAACGTCAAAATGGTAGCTTTGCGTCATTGAAATTTCTGGACTTGGATTCAAACATCGTTCAACTTTTCAGTGGAAATGGAGGCGCTTGCTGACATCCACAATGAGGATGGCCCCAGCAGGATTCAGCCGTTGACTTCATCGGGGCAACGGGTAGATTCTTCAGCCGAAGTCACCAAAAAATCATCAAAAGTTGTAAAGCCAAGTGGAACGGCCCTGACCTCGAGAGCATTCGATACTATTTCTTCCATGAATAAGCGAACACAAGGAGCTACACAAAATGATATCAGTTCCAGTAGGTCTAAAGTGACTGCAACAAAGGCTGTTGCGAGCTCGAATGTTGCTCCATCACAGAGGAGAAATAGCACAGGAGATGGACCACCAAAACGACCATCTTCGGCATCAAAATTGAAGGAAAATGGAACAGAAAATGGTAAAAAAATTGTTCCTTCAGTTTCTGATCCTGGAAAGAGAAGTAGCCTTGAAAACAGACGCATGTCTCTGCCTTCTGTTTACTCCAAAGCGCCTGCTAGTGTAGCACGTTCAGAAACTATAAAATCATCTCCTGTGTCTCGTTTATCCTTGAAGTCTGACATTTCCAAAACAGATGTAGTGCGGAAGACATCTACCAAACCATCTGTTCCAGCATCAGTTGCTAGGAGGGTTACCTCTTCTTCAGTGGATGGTTCCATTGGCCGCAATAGTTTAACAAAAGTTACTTCTCCGTCAGCAGCACATTCGCCTTCTGCTACAGGCAACTTTAAGCTGCGTTCAATGTCTTCATCTACTGGTAGGGTTTCGTCTTCATCAAGCCGGAAGAAGACTTCAGCTCTAGAGGGTCGGGATTCTCGCTTCATGATGCTTCCACAGGTGGATGTCAAGGCTGGGGATGAATTGGTTAGTGCTGAATATCAGATGGGTTCCACATTCTCTTTATGGCTGTTTATTTTTCTTTTTTCTCAATGTACTTACCATAGGGAATTTCTGGATTCACTTAGTTATTCAATACAGCTCATCTCTAATCTTCATGTTACTGAATTTCAATTTGTTTTCAGCGACTTGACTTAAGAGGACACAGAGTAAAAGCTCTAAATGCCTTGACTTTGCCACCAAGTCTAGAGGTGAGATGCTTAGGCATTTAGTTACATAGACAATGTCTACTCTTTTTGCCATTCTATTTTTGACTCTGAATTTGCTGTTCTAAATATAACTATCTGGATATCATTTCTGTCTTTGCAACCTATAGTTTCTTGTGTATTCTGTTTTCACAGTTCTTCACACTGAATGATGTTAAAAAAACGTTACTGTCTATAGAATGGATATATTTCATTCATAGCATGAGCTTTGTTAGGTTTGTGGGCCAAGAGTTCACCTGGAAATGTTTTTGGCAGACGCAAGAAACTAATTTGTATTGGCTATAAGTCCGATCAAAAACTTAACCTTATCAAGTCAGGTTAGGTTTAGTTAGTCCGAATTTTATTTTTAGTGGTAAAATAAATACTCTCTTAAGTATAAGCTAAATTCATTGACCCATTACCAGAAGTCTTGTAGGATTGTATGTGATTGCCACTGGTCTTATTGATAAAATTCATTGATCAGATTGTGTTTGAAGGTAAAGAATATGTGGGACAATAAGAACTTGATTCAAGTTCAGATATTTGGTTGCTAACCAGCTTATTTAATTCTGTGAGAACCTAATCTTTTTAATAGGACTATAATTTTGCTCTCATGGTTGAGTAGGACTAAACTTTATCTGGTGAACAAAATGCATGCCAAAGGCCTATTGGTTTTGCAATATTACACCCATGACGGAGGATTGAATAAGAATGTGTAACCTAGAAATGCCAAGGGCAAAGCCATATTCCAAACTCATGACCTCTGGAAGGAGCTCAGTTTTTTTTTTATTTATTTTTTATTTTTGTTTTAAGTTTTAACAACAAGCACTAAGTACCCTACCCACATCTTTCCCTGTTCAAATGCGTCTTTGCTTGTCCTATTTGAGGGATTGAGTTAAGTCCAAATTGAGTCCATTAAAGATTTACAGCCTTAAGGCGGTATAAATTATGGGTTGCTGGATGAGAAAATGTGCAAAACAGCATTTAATTAAAGCAGATAAAGAGAAAAATAAAGTTCTGTCAATACAGGGACTGTGTATCTTGATATTTCATTCATACTGGCTTGTAAACTTATTGGTCTTCTTGTTGCATGGAGATTCCTTAATCTAAACCCACCACTTCAGGATGAGTCCAGATAAGCATATGGGGATTTTGCACTTTAGGTGCTATAGATTTTGCATCATAGTCAAATTTATGAAATAAGATTGCAGGGTTCATATGTTGGTAAAGTTACTTGGTTAATATTTGTGAAATAAATCCAAGAGCTCCACTTGAATATTTATGGAAGAATTAGAAGGTTGCAATGATGCAATATATGTCCTTGTTATTTGAGGTGTTTGTAGAAAATATCAACAAGAAGATTTACTGGTTTTGAACCAAAAGCTTTTGTGACAGAGAATATAGCTCAAGTTTTTGACATTTGTTTACTATGTTGTGGAGAATAATTAGGATAATTGCAGATCTAAGCATGCTTATTTCATTGAGGAAATCAGTGATATGGAAGATTGTATCTATCGAGTGTCTTAGGAACCCATTGCTGCCTCTAGAATTGGGATTTGGTCCATTTGGTACTTGGAAAATAAACCTCTGGATCAAATACACTTAAGAATCAGACTGATGTTCATATTCTTGCTACGTTGTGGAAAAACTTGAATTGAGCCTGGTACAAGAATGTTGGCCAAAATTAAGTTTTGTGGGTAAGAATTTCAAGGCATTGTTGGTGCATTTGAGCTAGTAAGTCATAAGTGCATGTGTGTAGCATCTATCGGCAGTAGAACCTATGGAAATGTAGCTTTTGTTGATGGTTGACACATTTTTCAGCTGATAGAAATTTGCACAAGGATGGCTTACCTTTTGGTTGATATCTTATATGATCTCTCTCTTTTTATTTTTTATTTTTTGAACTAATAGTATTCTATAGTAGGGGATCGAGCTCCATGACGTAGGAGGATCCATGTAGCCGTTCCCACTTAGTGGGATAAAAGATTTTGTTGTTGTTGTTGTTAAACGAATAGTCTTCTTTTGTTTGAATAGATACATAACTGTTATCTTTTCATTTTTATTATTGTACTGTTTGATTAAATGATGTAAAGGTATTTTTTGTACCAAATCATATTTGCTAACAGATCCATCATGGCCTTTTTATTATAACATTATTCTTTTAGATTGATCTTAACAAACATAAAATGAAGAAAATCCAAGTTCTCCAATGATCGATTTGTTCTACATATAATAATATTTCCATTTGCAGTTTGTTTACCTTAGGGACAATCTTCTATCATCAGTGGAGGGAATTGAGATATTAAAAAAATTGAAGGTACTAATTTGTAATTTGTCTTTCCATCAATTTGTTTAAATAAAATGAGGCATTTAACTATTTGGCTTGATCTCACATCTTATCGGATTATTATTGAGTGGGTAATTTCCAACTTATAGGTACTTGATCTGAGTTTTAATGATTTCAAAGGGTCTGGTTTTGAGCCTCTAGGGAATTGCAAAGGTCTCCAGGTGTGACAATGAGTTCATATGTTGTTTTTCCCCTTGAAATTAATACATTAACGCAAGTGGCTTTGTTATTACTTCAGCAACTCTATCTTGCTGGAAATCAAATAGCATCACTTGCTACTCTTCCTCAACTTCCAAATTTGGAGGTATCTAGATATCATCACAGTCAATTAATACATGTTATCTCTTCCAGTAATTTGGGGTTGTTATCACTCAAAATAGATGACTTCTTTCCTTCCAGTTTCTTTCTGTTGCTCAAAACAAGTTAAAATCACTTAACATGGCTAGTCAACCTCGACTACAGGTGAGCTGAGTGTAAGGCTTAAGTGTATCATTTTTCATGTTACAATTCGATCACTGTTTTTTTTCTCTTTCTTTCTGATACTTATCCAGGTGTTAGCAGCTAGCAAAAATAAGATATCAACTTTGAAGGGATTTCCATATTTACCTGTTCTTGAGGTGAGGCCTATCCATTGATTTTATATGGCTTCTTTTAGTCATTCTGCTTTCCTGACTGGAATGACTGAAAGATAAAGTAGATGGTTCCTAAGATGAAGACTGCTTACATGAGAATTGCCATTTCTTGTTTGACAAGAGAACTTTTTTCTGTTTAGAGATGCTGTTTTTCCTTCTTTTCACTTAAATATTTCATTCTGTTTCATCAAAATGCACTTTTCATTTATGTAGCTACCTCATGGACATTACCTTGCGAAAGTAAAGTTTTGAAGATGGGATTTGAGCCTAACACCTTGCATGGAAATAACTTAGTTTTTACCAGTCTTACTAGTTGGCATATCCATTAGTTGTCATCTGTATAGTAACTAGTGACAATGAAGGGATTTTCTTTCTATCACTCAGGAAGCTTAGTTGAAACACCAGCACATTTTGAAAAGGTCCTTGACATATATTTTCAACAAAAGCTTAGATTTCTGACGAAGTGAGTTTATGGTGTTTGGAGTCACGATGGTTTTTTTTATATAAGTTTCTGATCAACACTTTATTGGATTTTATTACTAGACATTATAAATTTCAATATTTTCTGTTTGTGCAGATTATGATTGTTTTCAAATGATCAATCAAATTTGTTGCAACTCTTAGGATGCATGTAACAGTTTTTTTTCTCATATGTTTGAAACTTTGGATAAGCAATACTTAAGAGTGAGTTAGGTGAAATTTCAAAATGCATTTGCAGCATTTGCGTGTGGAGGAGAATCCTATACTGGAGATGCCTCACTTAGAAGCAGCTTCAATATTACTCATTGGCCCTACATTAAAGAAGTTCAATGACCGAGGTATTTTGCAAATTTTTTAATCTTAGTACTTTGATACATATCTTGCATGGTCTCTTCTTTATCTTATCAGATTAACTAAAATTTCCTTATAACATATTGGAAGATGCCCTGTTTGATTTTGTATTACTCTTACTAGTCTGCCTCTGGTTTTCTGTTTATTTTGCATTATTTTCTTCAGTTTCGCTGAATGCTAATGTCTTACATTGAATGCTTGCTTGCCATCTTCATCATCTTATTTTCCTTTTTATGGCTTAATTCAATGCTTAAACTAAAATGCAATTAGGCTAGTTGATTCTGCCTGTCACCATCTCTGGTCTTACTAAATTATGCATATTTTCCTTCAGCAGCTGTTTCCATAGAAATTTCTCTAGTAGGTTGTCTGAAAATCTAGTAAACTTTTGTTACTTGCGAAAATTCGACTGTTGATGCATGGTTGATCAATGACCTGGTTGGCTATTCGTTAATAATGGCTAAATGTTCATAAAGTGCATGACTTGATGTTAATTAATATTAAAGACTAAAATTATTCTTTTCTTAATGATCTGTTCTACTTTTCTACATACATTACAGATCTTTCTCTTGAAGAAATAGAAGTTGCAAAGAAATACCCCGCTCGTACAGCTTTGTGCATTAGAGATGGTTGGGAATTTTGCCATCTAGAGCTTGCTGATGGTATGAATTATTTTATTTTTAACTTCTTGTTAATACAACTTTGTGAGGCTAACCTTAGTCATTGGTCCTATTTAGGATTATTGAGCAACTTTATTTATTTTGGAAACTTGTTGGATAGTGGAAACTGCAGTTCTAGATATTTTCCTTTATCTATTAATGCTCTTGGATTAGCTTTATTTTGTATGTTTATCCTGGTGCCGAAAGATTTCTTCAAACTGTAGGTGGTGTTTATCTAGTAACATTTCTTTTTGAAGTCTTTAAAAACCTTCTCTCTGCCATGTTTGCCTATATTGCTGGTAAATAGTTTGAAATTCTTAACCAGACACTTGCTGAAAGACTGCTTAGACAATGTTTGTATAACTTTGCTAGCATATTTATGCTTTCCCTTCTGTATAACTTTTTTTTTTCCTTTTGGACAGTATCGACCTTTTCATTCCTAGTGGATAAATGGAAGGATAATATTCCTCCTGGCTACATACTTAAACAAGCCTCTATTGACCAACCATTTGAAGAAGATATCTGCCATTGTCACTTCAAGTTTGCAAACATTAGCTCTGACTCTGAGCTTGCCCTCAAGTATCAGTGGTTCATAGGAGAAAGAACTCTTTCTAACTTTGAGCTTATTGCAGATGCTGTGGGCGAGGTACAAAGCTGATTATTTATGACTGTTTTAATCTCTTTTCATATGTATTTATCTTGATGTAAAATATTAACATTTGGTGCCTGTAATAATAAGGTATACTGGCCAAAGCATCATGATGTTGGAAAATATTTGAAGGTTGAGTGCACTCCAATTCTGAATGGTGTTCAGTACCCTTCTGTTTTCGAAATATCTTCACTTGTTTCCCCTGGTATACCTCCTGTAGTATAATATTTTTGTTTAACTTTTCTCACCCTTGCACTTGAGAAAACTGGTCCTCTACTTCTATACGTAATGCATACTAAGAGAGTATGGTTCTTCTCTGTTGTGATTGAACAGAATTTTGAACGTAATTTAGTCATGGTTCCAGGTATCATCTATAAAATATCTTACATCTATTCAACTTCATTTGATACTTATTATGCTCTGATGTAATTGCAACAAAAGCTTTGTTCATAACGGAGTAGATTTAAAATATGACACTTGAAAATATGATATACTTCATCTTTAATAACTAATATATCTAACAATTGAACTAGAATGGTTCAGCCTGTGTCAACTTGTGCTTTTGGCAATTCTATGAACAATGATTGACTTCCTTTTCACAATCCAATGAAATCCTCTTACATATCTGTTTGTAATTCTTGAATCCAAGATATAATTGTTATTGCTATTAAATTTAGCAATGTTTCATAATCTTGTTTCAATGCCACACATCATTTGTGTTGCCATGACATCCTTTAATTACATTTCCTTGTCCAGGAACTGGATATCCTAAAGTTTTAAATTTGAGTGTGCATGGTGAGCTTGTGGAGGGAAATGTGATAAGAGGTTCTGCTGAGATTGCATGGTGTGGTGGAACTCCAGGTAAATGTGTTGCAAGGTGAGCAATATAACTAGTATAAAAAAATGGTGTTGCTATAGCACTGATGTTGTTTGGATATTTTCCTGAACCTTTTAACCTATTGGACAGCTGGTTGAGAAGAAGATGGAATAGCAGTCCAGTAGTTATAGTTGGAGCAGAAGATGAGTATTATAAATTAACAGTAGATGATATTGATTCAATTTTGGTGTTTATGTACACCCCAGTTACTGAAGAAGGTGTCAAGGGAGAACCACAATATGCAATGACAGACTTTATTAAAGCTGGTATTAAATATATCTTATATGTTACTACCATGCCATGCTCTTTCTCCTATGATTTTTATATAGGTTGGCCTGCTAGTATAGAGTACAATGTTGCTGTACGGTACATGTGGATACATGTTATCTCGTTTTCCATTTTTGTCTATTGCTTGACTAGATTGTGCTGTTGTTACGAATGACAGTCATGTGGTTGCATATGCACTAATATGCAACACTTTATCAGATCAGATGTACAATGGCTACTAGCATATTACTCTTTGGTTTGCAATTGGCTTACCTAGGCTGCAACACTTCACATGCATGCTACTGTAATCTTTATTTTTTCAGCCTAACTTATTAAGAATAAAATATTTATGAGGAATGTTACTAATCTGCTTTACGGTCGATTTAATTCAAATATAGTCTATCAGCTAGATGATAAGGAATGATTATTTAGTGGTTTGAACTTTGAAAAAGAATAGGTCATACTTGGTTTGGGTTGACACTTGTGAGAGTTGCAAAAGCTTCAAAAACTAATTAGCTATCTAAATCAAGTAGTAGAAACTCCATATTCATTAATTTGTCATAACTGAAATTAATAGATCACAATGTTATTCACATGAAGGGAATGGAGAGGAATCCAATGATTATGAGGAATTCAATGATGTCTATATTTATTAACAAGAGTATCAATTCAATATCGTTCTTGAAGTTTTCCCCCCATCCGGTATACTACATGTTCTGCGTATTGGAAGTGCCATAATCTTAGATTCTATTTCCATTTCTTATCTTTTATGCTATCAATTATGGATATAGTTGATGTTAAATACTTTGTCGATAATGATAATGATAATGATTGCACACGCATCAGTATACATCTACATATGCTGCTTGGCTACTCTTCTTAAAATGTTAGTTGCATGCATGGATTTAAGTAGCTGCTGATATTGTTTTAGGGCTATGGGGGATTCAAAACTCTCATTTGCAGAACTGGCAGTTATATCATAGTTGTCTGATTGAGGTTTAATTAGATTCTTTTGTTAATGTCATTGTTTGCAACATTTTTGTTATTGATATTCAACATATTACTCTAGTTCTTTTATGTTTTAAAAATCTGTAATTCATAATTAGCAAATAACTTAAATATCATTTGGCTTTATGTTTTTCTTGCACTTAATTTTCAAGCTGCTTGAAAGGTAAAAACTAATGAACTAAATTCTTTTGCTTGTAGCTGCTCCATCAGTGAAAAATGTGCAGGTTATAGGAGATGCTGTTGAAGGAAATATAATAAAAGGTGTTGGAGAGTATTTTGGTGGTAAAGAAGGTCCAAGCAAGTTCAAGTGGTTGAGAGAGAGCAGAGATTCAAGGTATCACATATTTTGAAATTCAATGCATTCCTGATAAAACTACATATTATTGCATTCCTTCTCGTGCATTTTTTGAATCTGTGGTTTTGAAATAGATGTACTTCATTATAAATCCTAGTACACTAGTTACATTGCTAGTGTAATCTTAATTGAGGCATGTTAATCTGATATTCTAGGTTAACAAGTCTGATTACCTATTTTTAGTATTTGCAAGAAATTTTTCTTCAACTATGCAATGATTATTTGGTGTTGCTTTTGGCTTGACTTGGGCAGTATTCGTGAACTTGCATCATCTGGTACCAATGAGTATATTGTAACCAAAGAAGATATTGGAAGAAGACTATTGTTTATTTATATTCCCATTAATTTTGAAGGTAAATTCCTGGATTGTTTTTCTGGCATTTTATTTATTCTTCTAAATTATGATTCTCTACAGAGTCTTACTGATTTGTCTTCTTTTATCTTTTAGGCCAGGAAGGAACATCAGCATCTTCCATAACAGAGATTGTTAAGCAAGGTACATGATAAGCTTCATCTTTTCTAAACACTTAAACAGCATACTTTATATTAGTATCAATTTTCCCTATAAACTTACCTTTCTTTTGCAGCACCTCCAAGGGTAACCAATTTGAAGATTGTTGGAGATCTTAGAGAAGGGAACAAGGTGACTGTTAGTGCCGCTGTTACTGGGGGAACTGAGGGATCTAGCAGAGTCCAGTGGTTCAAAACTACCTCCCCGAAGTTGGAAGGTGAAAATGGTCTTGAACCACTTAGTGCTTCTAAAATTCCCAAGGTGAGGTTTTTCCCAATCACTGATTATCTATTGCAAGTGAATGGTTTTTTCTTCTCTAGCTCAAATCATGCCATCAGTTTGTCTACAAAGATTCATCAGTTTGCTTTCGCAGGCATTTCGTATTTCACTTAGTGCTGCTGGTCATTACCTTGTTGTGAAATTTTCTCCTATGTCGCCTGATGGTGAAGCCGGCGAACCAGCATATGCCATATCTGAAAAAGTTGTTGAGAGTAAGTTGCATGGTATATATGATAGCTTTATTTTCTTAAATAATTTATTAGCTAAAACCAAACCTTGATGTATGTGATGCTACAAACTTAAAATTGTGTCGCATCTTGAGATCATGATGCAAATCAGCTATGCTAAAACTCAAGCTATTAGGATCTGCATCTGTGCTTTTGTGACAGCATTGGCATACATGTTTGGTCGGTGAGGTTCTTTAGTGTATACATAACATATACGGGTCTGGTGGCTAATTGCTATTTATATTGTGCCTATCCATGCCAATCAAGGTAAGATGGTTGGCCCCACATAAGGGTATTAGCTGACTAGGAAATACAATTACGTTATGTTACCATTCTTTCAAGATGCAAGTGCTCGACTTTTATTACTGGAATGTTGAAATTATTTTGAATTGTAACTAAGAATTGAAGGAGATTAAGAGACAGTGGAATAAGTAGGTTTGAGTCTGAAAAATCCTGTAGAAGAGTTTTCTGCCTGTATTGAAATCGAAACTTTTATATACCTAGTTATGGACTAACCAATAGCAGCACAAGTGCTAATACTGCTGGAAGCAATTGCAACTTCATTTGCAAGTTATAACTGCTTCTAACTCCAGTTAAAGTAGATCATATCATAAGCTACTTTGATTTTAGCTAATGCATTTGGATTTTCTTTTTTAAAGAAGTGTAAGATTGGAGAGAATTTAGAAGGTGAAAATATCCATTACATTTTTTTTGACAATGGAACATCAATTTGCATCTGTCTTCTACCATACAGTGCACTTATACAAGGTAAATACTTTACAAAGCTTGTTCCTAGTTGTTAACCAATCTATTGGAAGTCAATTTCATCCTCTAGAGACCTAAATGGACTTTTTCTGTGACAATCATGGTGGGAGTCAATTTGGTTTTCGGCATGGGCGAGATGTGTTTTTCTACTCTAGACTGAAATCGAAACTAAATGGACATATGGAGAGGCCCTAACTAAAACCAATTAGGTTCAGATTTATGCCTAAATTCATTCAGATTCGAATTTAGGTTGGCACATCCAGCCCATGCCAATTCGTGTTCAGTGTTGGCACAATATGATACTGAGATGGTACCATTCTGGATTGATACTGAGGTTAAAACTATCAAAATTACTAAGTATTATGTGTTGTGGGTTCAGTTTCACATGGGTATTTAGATTTAGGATTTTATCATTTCCTATATATGCCTGAACTATTTGTCTTTTCAATAAGATGCAATACCTGTCCTCATTTTTTACAATTGAAACCCAAATTTTAAACCTTTCTCAGCGGTATCTACTCTGTAATATTGATACAACAACACTGGATGCATTCTGTAGTAATTAGTGTTGAATCAACCATTTCCAGTAATGAGTGTTTAAATCTGTTGCTTTTTTTTTTCTTCTGTTTATTTAGTATTTCTGTACGTTTAGAAAACATCCTCAAGTGCTTGCTTTCTTTTTGATGTGAGACATTTATGTCTAAGAACATTGAACCATGTTGCATGATTTGGATCTACTGTAACATGGAGCTCAGTGTTTCTTGCTCCAATTGCAGAAACATTAACATAGTGTAGATTTGTGTAATCAACATTATTTATTTTATCATGTCTTCCTCAATCTTTTGTGATTTAATGCTTCATCATGGTAGATAATTGAGTTTATGATTTTGTTGTAGCTCTTCCACCAAGTCTAAATTTTCTGTCACTCACTGGTAACTTCTCTGAGGGTGAGATAGTGACAGCATCATATGGTTATATTGGAGGACATGAGGGGAAAAGCATATACAGTTGGTATCTTCATGAAGTATGCCTTTGCTTTCTCTTCTTTTAATGTTTTAAGAGCCTGGATATTTACTTGCTTATATTCTGAATTAGAGTCAGTTTAGTCTCACCTATTATATATAGCATCGTGTTCAGCAGCTAAAATTTCTATATTTTTATTTGCTTATTCTTTATTTTTATTTTGGACCTTTGCAGAATGAAACTAAGAATGGTTCGCTAATACCAGAGGCATCAGGACAACTTCAGTATCGGATTGCAAAGAATGCTATTGGAAAATTTATTTCTTTTAAATGTACACCTGTCAGGGATGATGGTATCATTGGTGAGCCACGAACTTTCCTTGGGCAAGAAAGAGTTCAACCAGGTGCATGGATTTCTTTTGTTTATCGGGATATACTTAATTGATGTGTTATGTTTTGTTGAAAACTTACAACTTGAAACCCATTATTTGGGACAATGAATGGTTATGTTATGTCTACTACTAAACCTTGAAGGTGAGCAAGTGTGCAAATAGATGTGTTGTTGCAGAATGATGAATTTTAAGGATAAAAATGCTCACTTGATCCTATTCATAGCTGTTAATTTTATTGAGAAATAGTTAACAACTGTGGATATTCTAACAATTATTTCCTTGCTTGCTACAAATTACAAAGAGATATTTATTGAACTGAGAAAGCTATAACAATAAATGCTATAAGCCAGGATTCTAAAACTGTTTAATTTATAGGTAGTCCACAAGTGATTTCTCTGAAAATAAGTGGCGAGGCTATTGAAGGAACCACGTTGGTCGCTGAGAAAAAATATTGGGGCGGAGAAGAAGGGGATTCTGTAATACAATGGTTCCTGGTCAGTGGATCACTAGCTTTATATATTTTAGCAATCTTACACAAAGATATAGCTTTCTCTTGGGACTTCTTTTCTCTTTGTGGTTTAAATATTGACTTTCACCTCTTGCATTTTATTAAGTTGCTAATCAATTTGCAGACTAGTCCGGATGGAACGAAAAATGTAATTGAAGGTGCTACAACTTCGTCATATACACTGACAGTCAGGGATATTGGTTTACTTGTATCTGTTTCCTGCGAACCTGTTAGAAGTGATTTGGCTCATGGCCCTATTGTTACTTCAGAATATGTTGGTCCTGTTATACCTGGTATGCTTATTCTTAAAAATAGCAAACATGTATTGTTTTGCTAGTTGTTTTTCAACATACTCAAATTTACATATAGCAAGGAAAGAAGTAATTCAACTTGCATTGACACATTATTCTCTTACTCTTTTCATATCTTGTATGAACCTTGAGATCAGAACAATCAACCTAATTGGCTTTGCTATAGTATAGAGATGTTTGTTTCTTGTTCTCAGAATATTCCAGAGACATCATTAGATTTATTTTGCAGGCCCTCCATCTTGTCGATCACTGGAGTTTGTTGGGTCAATGATTGAAGGAGGCTGCATACGATTCATTGCTGAATATAGTGGAGGGTGCGATCATTTCTTTTATTTCCATTTTGACTTAAAAGCAATTCCCTTTGGTGATATGTTTCTTCTTTGTTTGGCAGTGAAAGAGGAAATTGCATCCATGAATGGTTTAGGTTGAAGAATACTAGCATGAAGGATAAAATTGTTGTAGATGGTGGGTTGCTAAGAATTCCAAGGCACAGTCAACATCACCTGAAATTTCTTGAAGCTTCGGGCTTTGACTAATCTATGAAATCAAATTTTGTTTCTACAGATTATCTGGATTTAAGTATTGCTGATGTTGGTGCACGAATTGAGCTTGTCTATACACCTGTAAGGGCAGATGGACAAATGGGCTCTCCAAGGAGCATCATTTCAGATACTATAGTTCCCGGCAAGTATTAAATTATACATTGATTGCACTAGTTCAAGAACAGGCATAAACTTTGAAAGTTACAATTTGCTGGCACATTTAATCATGCCTGTTTATACTGATCCATGCCAGCTCATGGTATGGCTCAAGATGTATCATATTCATTACAAACTGCCCTTTCCCCTTTATCCCTAAACGCCTATTTACTGATTAAGTTTTAAGTTTATATTGAATGAATTAGAAAGGAAATGAGGTCAAAATGCCATGGATAGTGGATAATTTATCTTATTGTAAGAGGTTTTCTAATGGTAGCTAATTTATAGAAATCTGTCCTGTGGTCAGTTGACAGTGAATGACAGAGTCAAAAGTTCAAGCTAATAATTTTTAAGGTTGTTTTAGAATTTATTGGCCTTTAAAAACTTGTACTGTGGGTGAAATTGTTAATTCTTTTGCCACACTTGGATCATCATGATGTAAGCTGAATCACTTATGTTCAACTCAAATGAGCATGTACTAACACAATGTTGGCTAGAGGTTCCATATACTGATTTGTCTTAATTTTAAGTTGGGTTACTGTTACCCTGTTTGAATAATTATCAGAAATTTAGTCCCATATGGACTAGCTTATCTCTTGTATTGTTAAATTATAAAGGTGCAGCATAACACCTTCTGTTTAATGACAATAATTTTCTTCTCTCCTTCTCAGTGTGATACTTCCCCTTGCTGTTCTACAGGCATTTCTTGTGGGTGTCCTTGATTGAGAGAATAGGGAGCTAAAACTTTAACATCTTAGATTTTTTTTTTAGTTTGGATATCACCCACTAAGACCTTGTGACGTGTAAAAATTCTTACTTTATAATGTGTTCGTTTCATCTATTCATTTCCTCAGTTCAAGGGGATAAGTGATTGGCCGAATCATGTCGAGTTACCCGTGTCTTGTATTTATCATCCTCTTCTACTTTCTGGTTGGTGTCTTCATCTCTTGAAGCATCCCATGTCCTTTGAAGATGCTATAAGACTTGCATTTTCTTTTATTTTTTTCAGTATCCATGAAATAAAATTCTTGTAATTGGCTTATGGTGTCTTGTTGTTTCTTTTGTACAGCGGATCCTAAGGGCATTGAGCTTGTCTTGCCAAGCTGTTGTGAGGATAAGGAAGTTATTCCTCAGAAATCATACTACGGTGGGATTGAAGGAACTGGGAAGTATATTTGGTACAGAACTAAAGAGAAAATAGACAAATCAGAACTTGTGAACAAGGCTGCAATTTCTGATGGTGCATTGGTTGTTGGAGAAGCTTTGTGAGTCCTGCTTTAGACAATATTCTTCACTTCTCTCAAAGAATATGTTGCAACAATTACAATTAACTAAATCTTTAAAATGTGGAACTAGAACATATACGCCCTCAGTTGAAGATGTAGATTCCTATTTGGCCCTACACTGGGTGCCTACACGAGCAGATGGCAAACTGGGCGATCCAGTTGTTGCATTTAGCAGCCACCCTGTCATGGCAGGTATTCTTATCTTAATTACGCTATTGTGTTTTCTTCTATGACTGCCTCTCTTATTTGAGTCTTCATTCCATATTTGAAACTGATGATATATGCAGCTCACCCATCTGTTTCGGAAGTATGTATAAAAAAACTTAGTTTGGGTGTATATGCCGGTGAGGGAAAATATTACGGTGGATATGAGGGATCAAGCCTATATAGTTGGTACAGAGAAACTAAAGGAGATATAATTCTTATCAATGGGGCTAATTCCACCACATATGAAGTTACAGATTCAGATTATACTTGCCGTCTGTTATTTGGGTACGTTTTTACTGTTTTTTATTTGTAGGAATTTCATATGGTGTTATTAACTTGTATCCTGAACTTGAGAGGCTTGATATCACTTGTACTATTCTATGTTTTTCCAATTTAGTAATCTTGAACTTATGAACTGCCAGTGGTTGTCGGTGGTTACAAAATCTATTCACGAAAAATTGGAATACATATGTGCCTTTTTAACCTATGATGAATAGGTACCTTACTATCTAATCATTCCATCAATTTTGTTAGGTGCAATAAGTGCATGTCCCTCTTGTAAACGCTTCTGGTGGTAAACTGGTGGCATGATCAACATAGTAATCCGTGCAAGCATTTTTCTTTTTTCCTTATTGCATTTGGTTGTTTATTGTTCTTCAATTGTGATCACATAGTAGATAGCTGAAACTTCATCTTTTGGCACTTGTGGAAATTGAAACTAATGGTACTATATATGTATATTTGTCAAAATATGTTCATTGAGGTGACTAATTTGAATTGAGTGAATTGGGTATATAAATTGATCGTAGTCTAGTTGACTTATTTGTAAAAAGGCACAAGCCAAGATTATCAGTTGATGATTCATAAAGACGGGTCTTTATGATGTGTCAAAAAATCATTTGTTCTGGCCAAGGTGTGTAAATAAGGTTATAGCATTTTGTTCTTATAGTTCACGCTACAAATTGAAAGCATGCAATGAACTTGTTTGAGAATAGTGGAAAAAAAATCTAATATATTCGAGTGTGTTCTCCATTTACCTTAGTGGAGTACTCCAGGAATAGACAATCTGATCTTTGAATATTAATCCTAAAAAAGTTGCTTGGCAGCTATACTCCTGTTCGGTCTGATGCACTTTTGGGAGAGCTCAAGCTATCAGAACCCTCTGATATTATTCTTCCAGGTATGTTATGTCATGTCTATGGTGCAAATACAGTTTCCAACTATTTAGTGAATTCATATGCTCTGCTGACTTCCCAATCAATTCTCATTATTCAAGCCATGTATCCCAACTATTTAGTGTCCCTGCATGGACCCACCCTTATCTCTCCATTAAACTCTACTAGTGATTCACATCATTTACAAGTGACCATCTAGCCATATGACAAATACAGTTCAGAACCATGCTCATGGTACACTTTTTACTACTTGGCTAGTACTAACACAATGCTGAATCTTTTTCGTTTTTAGGCTCAGAACTTGGGATGTTATCAATAATTTTCTTCACTTTCCAAGAAATGAACTTTGAAAATGAAGGAGGAGTTGGTGTAGCATAAAATGAATTTTCGTTTTTGTGATATCATGGCTATAGCTGTAAAATTGTGAAATAAACAAGCTTTTCGCATATAAAATTTTCTATTTTATTGGCTTCAAAGTTGTATTAAGTTTTCAATTTGCTGAAAATTGGTAATGTTGCTATCAGCCTTCCATTTGCCCAAGCAGCTTAAGTTGCTCAATAAGCATTCTATTTGCAGATTCATGGTTTGACATCTCATCATGGTCAAGCCAAACTAAAATGAAACTCTGAACCAAATTGCAGGAGAGTGCAAGCCAAAATGTATGGGCTTTGCATGAACAATCATATTGTGGATGGTTAATGACCGGCAATCAGGCTATGCTTGTTTATAGGTTGATCTAATAGTTGTAAAAGCTAAACCTGTTAGGGAAGCACCCAATATATGGTATGGTATAAGTTAACCATGTTGTTGACTTAACTGTAAATCATAGATTGAAGTTGTTGTAATTCTATAAGAAAGTTGCTGCTTCTGTCATCTTATTCTACAGTTAGCTTTGAATGGTCTATTTTAAGCCTCCATATTATATTCTTGCGGATTCTATCTCAACCTATGTGGGCTTTTGATATGCCAGAGGTCCAAGCAACAATTGTATCCCATGCAGCTTGTAGTTGTTTAGATATATTTGATCCCTATCATAATATGCTGTGCATCAGCTTCGCTTTTGTTTGTTTTAAAGTTACCTTATGAGGAATCTTTCCATTTCATATCAGGTTACAAATGGAAAGTGCACTATTGTCCTTGTTTTATTAAATTTGTATTATGTTTAGGACATGCAAAACTTAAATTGTTTCTATTCCGATATTTAATGCTGATTGGATGCTCATTTTCAACTATTAATAAACACATTATTTCTTTCTGGCAGAGGAACCAAAAATTGAGGCACTTTGTTTTAGAGGGAAAGAAGTTGAAGGAGAAATACTTACAGCTGTTGAAGTAATTCCTAAAAGTGACATTCAGCATCATATCTGGAACAAGTACAAGAAAGAGATTAAATATCAATGGTATAATTCCGGTTCAAATTTTTGCATTTTACAAATTGATCCACAAGATTGTTAACTAATAACTTGATAACAGGTTTTATTCAAATGGAGATAGAGAGCAGAAGTCCTTTGAACCACTTGTATCTCAGGTGTCTTGCTCGTATAAGGTGCGGTTTGAGGATATTGGCCGAAGTTTGAAATGTGAATGCACCATCACAGATGTGTTTGGAAGAACAAGCAATACTGTTTCAGCACAAACGTCTTCTATATCACCAGGTGTCTTTTTTACTCTTGGCATTTATTAAAACTGACAGAAAAATTGCCTTTAAATTTGATATGCGTATACAATGATGCCTGAATCTAAAATGCTGCTGCCTTTGACCTTGCACTATTAAAGTGATTGCTTGTAGCTCGTATGCCATGACTTTAGCTTTGATGCTAAGTGATCTGGGAATAGTACCTCAGATGGCAAATAAATTTCTGAGATGAGTTAATTTATATATTTTCATTAACCCATAGTTTTGCTCAATTGTATTTCATACTTGTTTTAAGCACTGTCGGGAAAAAAAATATTATTCTTTTATTGGCAGATTTATTACTATTTAGAGTTTGAATATGACATTCAAAAAACTCTTGACCATTTTCCAGTTCCTCATTGTTACTAAATTTATTTCAACAAAATGAAATAATGTTGTCTGCTACATGAGCACTACTTTGCTGTTTCTAGGGATACCCAAGATTGATAAGCTGGAAATTGAAGGAAGAGGCTACCACACAAATTTATATGCTGTTCGAGGTATATATAGTGGGGGTAAAGAAGGCAAGAGCAGAATCCAGTGGCTTAGATCAATGGTTGGAAGTCCTGATTTAATCTCCATACCAGGTAAAACCAAATATACTAAAGAAAATAATTGAGTTCCCTCTTTTCAAGGATCTGTTTGTTTCATTGAAAATTATTTTATGAAACATAACTTCTGTTTATTATGTTGTATTTGGTCAATGAAAAATGTTAGGAAGAGAACATCTTTAGCCAAGTGAAATATTTGCACTAATATTTTTCAAAATAAATCTTAAATTATTTGACTATTTTAATTGTTTTTTCATTTGATTTGGTTCAACCAGTAATGATTTGAATCGTCCAGTTACAGAATTGTTGAATATTCAATTTGGTTCCACCAGCTACTCAACCAGTTGTGTGAAAAATGTCTACAAGCTTTATATATATCTGGAATTGTTGAGGACTAAATGCTTATGGGATTTTTCAAAGTTGTTTCCCTCTGTGAAAGACGAGTACTATGTTGTAATTCTTCTTAGTTTAGGAGAAGATTATGGAGTATTGGTCCTTGTTTTGTGACATTCCTATGCAAGCGTAGCAGTAGGTGTTGTCTGCAATGCTGCTGAAATATTCTTTATTTTTATTTTAGTTTTTCTTTAATCATCTTTTTCATTTGAGCATCCCTCAATACAGGGGAGACAAGTAGGATGTACGAGGCCAATGTTGATGATGTAGGATACAGGCTTGTAGCAGTTTATACCCCGGTAAGGGAAGACGGGGTCGAGGGACAACCTGTTTCAGCATCAACAGATCCAATTTCAGTTGGTATGCCTTGTGCAGTTCAATAGAAACATCTTTTTATTTCATTGCCCATACTAACTAGTGTCAATTACAGTTAGTCTCTCAGCATGTCAATTATGCATTTGCTATTTAAATTTCAGCATAAATGTTCTTTTATTTTATTGCTCATACTTCGATTACTAACATGCCGATTATGGTTATTTGCTCAACATGTCCATTTTGCATTTGTTGTTTGCATTTCTCGTATTGAGTATAAATGACTTGGAGATTGTTCAATTAATGACTAGTAGAGGTAACTTTGATCCTTATTATCGTCACTACTTTGCATCATTTACTAATAGACATTCACCAAATTGCCTCTAAAAGAAAATCTACTGTATCCTTACTATTGTCACTACTATGATGTCCAAACACAATGATGAACGATACACAATTAAATAAATGAATCGTGCTCCTAAAGTCCCTATCAGTTGTGTATAGATAGCTGTTTACTTCTTTCTGATCGTTGTCTATGTTTCTCGAGGGTTGAAGGAACAAACTTTCAGCTGGACCCAACACTAATTAGGTACTCCAGTCATGGGAAAGATGGATGAGATAAATGATAATGTGCTTTTAGCTGTAGACCAACTACTATGACTTGAAAGTTGATCTCCCAATGAACTGAAAATGACTTGCTCTCTTATGCCTGTGACGTTAATGTTAACACAAATGGAAAATATGTAGATGATTGTTTATCATGGCGAATTGAGAAAATAATATCTGAGGTAGGTGGAGAAATAATTGGGAGATGAATTGGGAAGGAATCAGACCAAATTGGATACGAGGATCAGAGTGAATCTGATAGGTGATTAAAAAAATAATATCCTTTGATCCTGTGAAAGTCGAACCTTTCTTTACATGCAATTATTGTTTGTGGGACACTGGAGTTTTGTTTCTAACATCCAGCATCGGACCTTAATATGTGATTTGAGGTATCTTTTTTCTAGAACTTCTTTATTCTATACACGAACCCACCCATCAATATTATCTTAATCATTTTTTGATTCTCTTAATGTGCAAAACAACAATAATCTTTTCTTCTGGGAATGACGAAAGAGTGTTCTATTCTGACCAAGTTGCTACTCTCGTCATATGCTGAAATACTCTTTTTCCATTTGCAGAGCCTGATATTTATAAAGAAGTAAAGCAGAAACTGGAACTAGGATCTGTGAAATTTGAGGTACTGAGCGTCATGAGTTTCACTCCTGAAAATTCTGTCTTATTTCCCTCAATCTTTTTCTCGATTAGTACGTAGCATGCAATCATTTGGCACAATAGAAGATTGAGTTCTGAATTTACCGTTCATAACAATTAACTAAGCAATTGCCAAACATGAGAAAACACTGCAAGAGGCCTTTCTTGGTTCATTTTCCATGATGTGATCAGCAATACTTCTCAAGTCATGATTGCTTATAGATTTGTTTTCGGAGAAGTGATAAAAAAAAGGCAGATTTTTTGACTTGCCTGTTTCATTTTTCCTTTTAAAAATAATTCTTCAGCATACATGTAAAAAGCATCTCGAACAACTTTCGAGTACTGCAATTCACACATCATACTGCGTTAATTATTTTTTGACAATGATTTTTACATATGATTTTTACATATCAATGATTTTCAATCGTTTAAGAATACTTTTTCTCATCATAGCATGCTTTGGCCTAGTTTCTATTACGAATCTGTTTTGTGGACATTTTGCTTTGTTTGAAGTTGACTCCCTGCCTGTCTACTCGAAACAGGTACTTTGTGAGAAAGACAGGTCTGCAAAGGAGGTAATTGCTCACTTCGAGATCCCTACTAATGATCATCTTCCTTGGCTAACTGTTCTTTCATCAAATTGTCACTCTCACAGGCTCCAGGTGCAGGAAATCTTGAAAGAAGAATTCTAGAAGTTAACAGAAAAAGGGTCAAAGTTGTTAAACCTGGTTCTAAGACTTCATTTCCAAATACCGAAATTCGCGGAACCTATGCCCCTCCTTTTCATGTAAGTCCTCAACAGCAAGGTTGATGGCATGTTATAGCAATGCTTATACAAACTCATCGATACTAGCCATGTTTCTTGCTCTTTAATGAACGATACAAAGGAACACTACTTTCTCTAGAACTGATAATTGACTGTATAATAAATTAAGCAAATGATGAACACACTTTTGTTTATGGTTAACAATCTCATCGTTCTTTTGCAGGTTGAGCTATACCGGAACGACCCGCATCGATTCAAGATTGTAGTCGACAGCGACAATGAAATGGATTTGATGGTGCAAACTAAACACTCGTGCGACATCATTGTCCTCGTTATAAGAGGCTTCGCCCAGCGATTCAACAGCACTTCCCTAAATTCACTTCTGAAGATAGAAACTTGATTGTCTAGTACTCGAACTAATTTCATCGTACAGTGGTGATCTTGTTGCCTAAGGTTGTTGCGGGTCGTGAGCATCCGTTGGCATTGCGGTTTTAGCTGTAGGGTTTGGATCTTGTGTATGATTGATCGATTTGTCTGTGGATGCTTCGACCCAAGGGATGTGTTTTCTTTAGCAAGAACTTGCTTTTGGCGGTGATGTGTGTATATAGAATGTCTAACAATGGAAGATCATGTTTGTGAAGATTTTAAACGAATTCTGTCCATTCGAAAACTACTAGTTTCATATCGGTTATGCATTGATCAACTTAATGTAAGGTATCTGTGACTTTTTCAAATAGATAGTTGCGATAAACATTGCTCGGCCATTGATAGTGAGTTGGTTTGTAGCGCGAGCAATTTCTTCAAGTTTGATATGTGGTTCTGATCATGCTAGTCGTTCCAAGTTCGTGCAATCAATACGATATGCCTCATTGTGTTCGCCCTGGCATTTATTTCGCAGATTCCTCGCTCGCGACTAGCCTCTATTCATTGTCTTCTTCGATCTCTTTTGAACTACTTTCCCTCCAATATAACTCATATGAGACTGTGAGTACACCAAATTACGAAAATGCCCCTTACCTGCTGACTGCGGTTAGCCTGTTAATTAACAACAAACTATAATTAATCTCACTTAATTAAAATCGGCCACAATCCCCCTTGCTTTCTACCTCCCTATTATGATGAGTAAATCAGATGGGAACCACGTCGTGATTGGTTGATTATTCAGGTGGGTATACGAGTTATGATGAGTTGATATATTTATTATTTTATTTATTTTCTAAAGCGTTTTTTAAAATTTTTATGAAATTTCAATTTTTAAAATTATTTTATTTTTACATTAAAAGATTGTAAAGAACCTTTTTTTTTTTTAAAAAAAAGTAGACGTTATAGTTTCTGAAAAAAAATTAAAACCCCCCACCTTAATTGCATAATTAAAGACTATATAACCGCTTAGTCCATCACCTCCCTTAAATTAATCTTCTTTGGTTCCGTCCTTTTCCATTTCGCCTCCTTTCCTTTCTCTCTGCCCTTCGAATCCGATTCCCAAATCCCTTCTCCGGCGGAATCCATGGAAGCGGTGCTCTAGATCCGACCACCTCCTCGCTTCCGGCGCCAGCGATGAAGCGGAGCAAGAGCAGGGACTCCCTCCTCACTCGGCGCCGGAAGTTCTTGCTCTTCGTCCTCGCCGCCGCCCTGCTCTACTTCCTCTTCATCGTCTTCAAGTTTCTCCTTTTCCTAGACGTCGGCCTAGAACTGCCGGTAGATGATGTCAGGAGTGGACTGCATGGCTCGTCCTACCTCGGCGCCGCTCAAGAACGGAAGTTGGAGGATGGCCGGAACTTGGACGCCCCTCGGAAGCCACGCGAGCACGACGCCATCTACCGCGGCTCCGACCAGGCGTTTCGCGAAGGGTATGGTCGTATCAGCGGTGGACTGATGCGGCAGTACATGCGGGGCAGGGGTCCGCAGCGAAGAGGGAATTTCTCGGAGTTGGAAAGAATGGCGCAGGAAGCGTGGGCGGTGGGACTCAAGGCTTGGGAGGAGGCTGAGAACTACCACCCCCGCGTTGACTTGAAAAACACCGCCGTAATTGAAGGTAACCCGGCATCTTCTTGCCCACCGTCGATGTCGATGAGTGGAGATATGGACGCGGCGAACAGCGAGCAGGTGATGTTTCTCCCCTGCGGGTTGGCGGTGGGGTCGTCGATCACGGTGGTGGGCACGCCGCACACCGCCCATAAAGAGTATGTGCCTCAGCTCGAGCGACCAGGAGAAGAGAATGGAACTGTCCTGGTTTCCCAGTTCATGGTGGAGCTGCTTGGGCTCAAGTCAGTAGAAAATGAAGATCCGCCCAAGATTCTTCATTTCAATCCGAGGCTGAAGGGTGACTGGAGTGAAAAGCCGGTCATTGAGCACAATACCTGCTACCGTATGCAGTGGGGAAGAGCACATCGCTGCAATGGCGATGCTTATAAGGACGATGATGAAACTGGTAATGCTTTATAGCTTGTATCTTGCTCTCTGTTTTACAATGATACGATTATTTTGGTTGTATTGAGTTATCTTGTGAGATGCACTTTTGCCTGCACAGGAATATTTTTTCTGCTGTGAGCTTCCTTTCCTTTTAATGATTCACTCAGGGAGGTATTGAGTGATTTTATCAGATATAGCTTCACATCTGATACAGTTTTACCTGTCCAAAACCTTGTTTTTTTGGTTTATCTTCATATGGGTATTGAATTGTAGTTTCCAGCATTTTGTTTGTTCTGTGCTTATAGTATTTATTTTTCTTCAACTTAAATGTTTTAAGTTTCTAAGTCAGAGGACTATGACTAGTTAATTTTGCCATGAAAGGGCATTGCATTATTGTTTTCTAGTTATGATGTTTGGTGTTGATTTGGTTAATAGGACAAGTATGCAATTTTAATTTTCCCCCAAATAATGACTTATTTGTTGAGGATGATATCAAAAGTTACTATTAACCATTATTTCTTACCACAATCAAGCACAGTGTCCAAGCACTGACAATTTAAGATCCTGCACGTTCTCCAGTGGAAAATTGTAGTAGTCCTTAAAGATTATAATTCCTTTAGTGTTTGTCATTGCTATAACTCATTCCATGATTCATGTTCTGTTGCACTTTCTAAATATTGTTGTGGTTAGGCATACTCCTTATTTCTTTCGGCTAAGATCCGCAATGTTCATTTATTGTTTTGTAGTCGATGATTTTGTCAAATGTGAAAGTTGGGAGCATGAGGATACTACTAACCTGAAAGAACCAAAGACAATTTCATGGTTGAAGAGATTCATTGGACGTGCGAAGAAGCCAGAAATGAGATGGCCTTTTCCATTCACAGAGGGTAAGCTTTTTGTTCTAACAATTCAGGCTGGTGTTGAAGGATACCATATTTATGTTGGTGGCCGACATATTTCTTCTTTCCCATATAGGACGGTATGCACCTTTTGTCTTTCTTCTTCATCTTTGAAGTTATTATTTCCACTTGTAATTCTTGGCACAAAAGATTTGAAGGAACTAGCTTTGCTAATATGCTTGTTTCTTGAATTGGATCAATTCCTCTAGTGCATTCTATTTATGAGATTTATCCATCTGGTGTGTACTGGGGACAGGGATTTTCCCTCGAAGATGCAACTGGTATAGCAACTAAGGGAGATGTTGATGTACACTCAGTTTATGCAACTTCTCTTCCAATTATTCATCCTAGCTTCTCTGTTCAACAAGTATTAGTTATGTCAGAGAGATGGAAGGCCCCTCCATTGCTACAAAGCTCTGTTGAACTTTTCATTGGTATATTGTCAGCGTCAAATCACTTTGCTGAACGTATGGCTATAAGGAAAACCTGGATGCAATATCCTGCAATAAGATCATCAACTGTGGTAGCCCGCTTCTTTGTTGCACTGGTAAGTTGTTTTTTTTTCCTCAGAATTTGTGCATACTTATGTTATGGTAATTGAAAACAGACATGAAATGCTCTCTCAATCTAATCTTATACAAGTGAACTAATCGTCGTTTAGACAATTTGACTTTCACCTACTAAGAGGCTGAGAAAATGGTTAAATGTACTTTCTTAACATTGCATTCCAAACTATAATGTGTACAAGAGATACAAACCAATAATTATGGCTCTACCCTTCCATTGTTTTCCTTAAGATTCTGCTGAAGCCTCTACTAAGTGTGTTTAAATAAATGAAAATTGTTCTGTTGTGCAAGATTCTATAGGCTTGTCACTTAATTGAATGGCAGCTTCTTGTACTAAATTCAAGCATTATGGTTTCCTCATTTTACTTTTCTTTGTTTGTTTCTTCTTAGAACCTGTTGATTCAGAATTGCCTGTAGTAATCTTACTTAGGCTCTGCACTCTTTCATCAGTACTTTCAATCAAAGTTTGTTATGCTCTTCATTTTCTCAGAAGAAATTGGATCTTTCATCGTAATATGTGCTTGTCACTGATTCCTAGCAGTTCATCACATGCTTCATTGCTCTTTAGTCTTAATGTATTACAATAAGTGTTTCATGATCATTTCTCATCCTGCGAATACTGAGAGTTCAAAACCATCTCATAGGATCTATGACAACTAGATTTATATACATTAAAGACGTATGGAAATTGATGAATTTTCAGTCACCAACGAATAGAGATCTACTAAAAGAGGATTTTCACTATGTTAAGCTGACTAATTTTTGGAGTGATTGTGTTCTTCAGTTGCTCGACTTATCCAACTAAAAACACATGTATGCATGATGCATCACATTAAAATCATTTTTTTTCCTGATGCTTTCTATGAAAAATTGCTTCATCAGAGTCCAAGGAAGGAGGTAAATGCAGCATTGAAGAAAGAGGCCGAGTATTTCGGGGATATTGTGATTTTGCCATTTATGGACCACTATGATTTAGTGGTTCTCAAAACAATAGCAATTTGTGAGTTTGGAGTAAGTCAAAACCCTTCTCTCTTTAGAACATCATGCATCGAGTTTGCGTAGAAGATGCTATCTATTATAAGGTTTTAATTCATCTATCTTCGTTGTGTAGGTCCAGAATTTGACAGCACGATATATCATGAAATGCGATGATGATACATTTGTTAGGGTGGATGTCATCGCGAGAAGACTTAAAGGGGTTGCTCCTCATGCATCTCTTTACATGGGTAACCTAAACATCTTGCATAGACCACTCCGAAGTGGAAAATGGGCAGTTACATTTGAGGTAAGTGCCGATATTTGTGCAGTATCTTCCCTTTGTGTGGGTGTGCGTGTGTGTTTTACCGAAAAATTCCACTGTCAAAATCTTTCCTAAAAGTTATTGAAATCCAATCAACTCGTGCGATTCTGATGATGCATTACAGGAATGGCCAGAAGAGGTATATCCTCCATATGCAAATGGACCTGGATACATCATTTCAAACGACATTGCCCGATTTGTGGTATCTCAACATGCTAATCAAAGCTTAAGAGTAAGTTTGATGACTCGAGTCTCTACAATTCCATATCGTTTGATACTTTGAACACCTTTGATAATGTTTCACCTAACACTTGCCATCGGCAGCTATTCAAGATGGAAGATGTGAGCATGGGCATGTGGGTCGAAGAATTGAACACCACAACATCCATTCAGTACTCCCACAGCTGGAGATTCTGCCAATATGGATGCATCGAGAACTATTACACAGCGCATTACCAATCGCCCCGGCAGATGCTGTGCTTGTGGGAGAAACTCTCCCGCGGTGTAGCTCACTGTTGCAACTTCCGATAAGTCACCGGTCGATCGATCAACATGCGAATGTGAGCTGGGCATTTTTTGCTGCGATGCGCGAATTTTGGTACGTTCAATTTTCTCTCGCCCTAATAGCTAGTTTGGCTAGTATAACCCTAGCTATTGTATAAACCTCTTGCTCTCACATGATGACAAAAGATGAAACGCTCGTTCCAGTACTCTCGTCAGTCCGTCCCAAGAACCTCTTGCTCTCACAATTACTACAAGTAGTGTATATTCATTTTTTTATCGATTAAAAGAGCCTCCAAATCAGTTTATACAATTGAAGGATAAAATTTCATCCATTTTGGTTCTCCCTCGCGAAGGGAAAAAGGTTTTTGCTCGGTCGAGATTAGCCGTCATCGAGTTCGGTCTTTGCCAAAGATCCACCCAACTTCCTCATTTAAGCTCACCTCATCAAGATCACTTCGTTGAGTTGTATGTTCCCTGCCTCTCCTTCTAGCTCCCATGAGCATGTTCACCTCTTTTCAACACTTTTTAGACCATTAGTCTGTTTACCACCAAGGACGGATCAATTTTTATCCATCCAAAATCGATCGGGACAACATGTCTCTACCTCCCCGAGCAGATTTTTTAATAAAATTTTAAAATATAATATTTATATTTTCCTTACTTTTAATTCGAATAAAAATAATCTAAAATGGAAAAACAAACAAAGAATTTAAAACCACTTACAAACAGTATGTCCTAACCGAATTGAGAACCTTGTTCGCCATTGTTGAATGTGCTGGATAGTTCAATCAATTGAGACGATGCCGAATTGAGATCCTTATACGCCACCGGCGTCCGCCCTCGCCGCCGCTTCGACACACCGTATCCAGCAACCGCTCCGGCGAACAAAACGCCACCCACCACCAGCATCGCCGTCTTCACTCTCCTTCTTCCGCCGCTGCCGCTCACCCTCACCTTGAAATACCCCACCTTCCTCTCGTTTGCCGCCACCAGAGTGATCGGGTAGTCCAGTCGATAGCAGTACCCCGACGAGTTGTGGTAGATTGCGCCCCAGCAACTGCAGTTCCGCTCGCAAGAGTCCTCGCACTGCTCCAAAGACGCCACCTTTCGATGCGGCGTCAGTTCGTCGTTCGCCAGGTCGACGCCCTTCCTTCTCAGGATGCCGAACACGTTCGATCCGGCGGCGCAAAAGTCGCCGGCGACCGCTGGCGGGCATTCTCCCTCCTCCCTTAGGCAGCCGCAGCCGCCATCGGCCGAGTTGCAGAGCCCATAGGCGCCGCAGGATGTGGGGATCTGGCAGTGATCGGCGATCGCCCGGAGATCCTCGATCCAGATGGAGCCGTTCCAGTAGTAAGCGCGGAGGTTGCCGTCGGATTCCAGAGTCAGGCGGCGCAGCCCGGTGATTCGCCGACTGAAGGTGTTGAAGGGGAGCACGTCGACGGGGGCCGTCTCGGTTTGGTACATCCCTAAAAACCCCTCGCCCACCCGCGCGTAAATCGCTCCCTCGCCGGGGACGATCTGAGCCTTGGCTTCCAAGACGCCGTGCTTCCAGTACATAATCGACGGCGTTCCTCCGGGTAAATCCATGTAAAGAGCGAAGTAGCTCTCCCCCAATTTCATCGAGAACCTTCGATCCCTAGAGAAAAGATCGCTAACAGAGGAAAAGTTTTGACCTTGGACGAGTGTATCGGACGGAAAATCGAAGCTCTGCCAAAGAACCATGACGGATTCCGCCACCAGCTTCTGCACCTGGATATTCGACGAGTTGAGGAGAACCACCCGGTCTCCGGCATCGACCGGGGCAGTCGACCAGAGCACCCCTGTTTCGTCGTCGGACAGGACGAGGCATCCGTTGAAAGATAGAGAAACGGAGTCGGCCCAGCGTACGCGCCGCGACACGGAAGCGCGCCAGAGCGCCGAGGAGGAGGCAACGTGGAGGACTGCGAGGTCGAGATTCGAGATCTCCGTGCGAAGGAAGCCGAGGGCGAAAACGCCGGTGGGATCGGCGAGCAGGGGCTGGAACTGGGAGTAGGAGGAGGGGTCGTGGGCTGCGGAGAATCCTCTGTGGATCTCGTTGGGCGCGGCGGACGCGAACCCGGACGCCATCGTGAAGTAAAGCAGCAGAAGGATGGAAGAAGGAACTGGAAGTCGCATTCCGGTCGCCATGGCGGAGGCGAAGAAGGTCACCGCTCTCTCTCTCTCTCTCTCTCTTTCATCGTCAATTTGACCAAAACAAAGTGGTGCGGTAGTGGAGAAATTAGTCCAACTCATTTTTATTTTTTAAAAAATATTCAAAAGTTTTTTTTGGTCTTTCAAAAACATTTTTTTTGAGTAAAATAATTTGAGTGAATATTATTTAATTTTTTATAGTGTCAAAACACCTCTTAAAATTTCTATTTCACTACTAAGATATTCATTATTATCACTTATTTAATTGTTGACTCCTATCCTTTTCTCCAATCAATATATTTTTCTACTTGTTTAAATTAGTAATTTGACAAATTAAAAAAAAAAGATTTTAGATTTAATCAAAAATAGCATTATACAGTGTGCTGCATTATACGTTTTCGTATATACTCAACGGACGCGTGGCGTGCATCTAACGGTCGAGACGATCGTGATTCCTCCTCGATGCGCGACACGCACGGTAAAACTAATGCCAACCACCAAAGAGTAACGACTTAATGGCCACCTGCTCGAAAATGATCCAACGCCTCCTCGATTCGTCTCTCTGATCGCGTCACTAGCGCGGCTCTCGCGTCTCTGTCCCTCGCCCCGCCGCCTCGCTCTCCTCCTCCTCCGCCCCTTTCTCCGCCTTCTCAACCTCCTCTTTCTTCCGGAGCCAAGCGGCATCGTTGAGCACCACCACGACGAATCTGCGGTGCCGGGGACTGTCGCGGCAGACGTGGCGGCGGAGGCATCGGAATTGATGCGGTCGAATGAAGATAGGGCGAAGGAGGATTGCAGCGCGTCGACGAGAAGGGGAATCACTACTGGATCCGCTTTCGCTGGCCGCCTCGGCGGTCGTTGATGGCTCTGCAGATGACATGGCACGCGCGCTTCCGCAAGGGGGGCGCCGCCCCTCTCGGCCTCAAAAACCTGGGAAACTCCTGCTACCTAAATAGCGTTCTCCAGTGCCTCATCTACACTCCTCCCCTCGCCCAGTTCTGCCTCTCCTTCCGCCATTCCTCACTCTGTAAACCCTAGCCCCCGCTCTGCCCCATCTGTTTGCCCTAGTTTTCTTTCGGAAATTTTATGCAAATCCTTTGTTTGTTTGTTTGGAGAACTAATTATGGTTTTGTTTGCTTTTCAGGCAAGTCGGTGTTCGCGAATCGGGAGGAGTGCCCGTTCTGCATACTCGAGCGGCAGATCTCTCGATCCCTCACTCTTGACGGAGCGAATACCACCGAAGCGCCATCCAAGATTCTGAAGTGCCTATCCCTCTTCGCGGAGCATTTCCGTTGCGGCCGTCAGGAGGACGCTCACGAATTCCTTCGCTATGTGATCGACGCATGCCATAATGCCTGCATCAAGATCTACAAGCAAAGTGGTGGTGGTGGTTGTGGAGCCAGTGGAGGGGTCGTTAATGGAGATTCTAAGGTGGATGAACGCTCTGGGCCCAGCACGGTGATGAAGGAGATTTTTGGAGGGGCATTGCTGAGTCAGGTGAAGTGCCTCGCTTGCAAGGGGGATTCGAACAAGGTGGACGAGATTATGGACATCTGTCTCGATGTTTTCCAGAGCAATTCCCTGAAGGATGCTCTAGCTCGATTCTTTCAGCCTGAAGTATTGGATGGCAACAATAAATACTGCTGCAGCAAGTAAAAGAGTCATTAAGTCATTTATTTTCTAGCATAATACTATAAACTATGTCAGAGATATTTATTTGTTTTTTGTTCCTTCCTTTCAGTTGTAAAAAACTCTCGGTAGCCAAGAAACAGATGTTTATACTTCGAGCACCAAATGTTCTAGTCATCCAACTTAAGGTGATAATTTTGTTTTGGTTCTCTACGTCAAATATACTAATTCTATTACATGAGAATCTTAAAGGTAAAATTCATTTTCCTGTAGAGATTTGAAGGCATACATGGTGGGAAGATTAATCGAAACATTGATTTTGATGAGCTTCTTGGGCTTTCAAAGTTCATGTCCAATACAAGTCAGGTTAGTTTATGCTGCACTTGTAGTTATATTCAATTGTGGCAATTGAATGAATTATTCTCAGTAGTAGTGTCTTTATGTAGAGTTGGTAGTGACCAATGTAAGCACATAAGTGAAGGTATCCACAACTTCTCTCAAACTATTAGATTATTGCCAATCAATGCTAGTTAAAATGGTCTATCATGCTTTTAGCACCGATGGTTCACCCTACTGCATGTTGTGGATTGTTGGTCTTGTTACCTATACATACCAATTTGGTTCAGACTTCATACATTTTGTATGGCTTGATCTACTTTCTGAGATTTGATTGATGCTTGAAAGGTGTCTATAACCCTTGAACAAGCACAAACCAACTCTTGGATACTCATGAGTCTAGTATTTCTCATGGAGTGTTTCTGATATGATTACCATTTCTTCCATCATTTGTTTCTAGGTCTATAGTAGCACTTATCTATTAGATAGAATGCTGCATCTCTAAGTAATTCTGGAAAGTTTCCTCTTATGAAAGATATAGGATGTTGATGTTAAATTGTCAAAACATCCTATTATGATATACAATTTCTTCTTGATTTAATCATTCCCACGTTTCATATTGTCCTCTAAAGTTCCATGATTCAAAATTTATTCATCTGCTTTTTTTCTGTTTTAAGCTTGATTCTTTCAATGTATATGGAGATCTAACTAGTCAGATGTTTTACTAGCCTTTTCCACTTTAACTTTTAGGGTCTTGATCATGTGCCCAATAAATTGGGAAATGTTAGATTGAGCACGGCCAATCTGTATCTAATGCAGGCATGCCAATTTTTCCAACTACAATCTAAACCATTTATAATCTTGCAAACCAGGCTATTCTTTGTACACTAGTTTCAAGTTCTGAGCCAAAGTTCACCAAATTTTTTAGCATGATCTGCATGTTGGAGGTGCTTCCTATTGGTGAGAATCTTTTGCTACTGACTAACAAATCAAGTCTCCAGTTGTTGGTTCTATTTCAAGAAACCTTGAGAATTCCTTTGATTACTAGGCAGTGGCATCACATGCCTCTTTCTAGGGATAAATTTTGACTATGTGGGCCTTGAGACTTCATGAATGTCTGGAATCTTAAGCATGGAAGATTATTACTGAGTGTCTGAATGACAATTTTAATAGCAAGCTGGAAGTGGTAGGATGTAGTCATTAAGATTGGTCCAGGGCTTAAGCTTTGTGGATCATGTAGTTCGAGACTCCCTAAGAATTGAGTTTAAAATTGTCTATGAATGGGACATAAACCTTTAGCTTGTGAGTTATAAGATATACTTTTCCTTTTAGCATAGAATTCTGATAGCAGTGCTTTTAAATGGTTAACTATCTTTTAGACAACATCAAAGTGTTTGTTATGGAAGTTTATTTCAATAATAGTTAGGGCTATAAATGAACTAAGAGTTTGTGAGCAAGCTTAGTTCAATTTGGTGAGAGCTTGTCTATGTTCGTTCAATATACACTAGATCAATTAAATGAACAAGCTTAAACAACTCATTAAACTAAATAAAAAAGCTTGAATGCATATGTGTTCAGCTCATTAATATTCGTGAATAAAAATAGTGAATTGTATATGAATAATGTTAATAAACAATATCCAGAAATAAAGCTTGTCAACCATATTCATCAATAAATTTCTTATTAAACTTGTAAATAATCAAAGAAACTGTCAAAATGAACAAACAAGCTCACAATATCAGGATCACTAACCAATCAAGAATGTTTAAAAATGTAAAATTTTTAAACAATCAAACAAACTTGAATTATGAGCTCAATAACATCTAAACAAACCAAGTTCAAGCCAAGCTTGAACCAAACTTGAACTCAAGAAAAATTCAAGAACCCAAGCATGAACAATCTTCCAGTAGCTTGGTTGATTTTAGGCTTGACTTAGTTACTTTATTAAACAAGCTTGAACAACACAAAACTCATTTATAGCCCTAATAGTAGTGAATACTAATATGATAGGGCAATAAGGTTTATTGACCAATTTTCTTCTTCAACCTCTCAACTTTTCCTTGTGCAAACAGAAGGACAACTCTCTAGCTACTACATTCTCCTGCAACTACTTCAGAAGATATCTTCTGGTCTATTTGATCTTTTGCAAAGTTTCTCAGTGGTTTGAACAATTAGTTTCCTAAGTGGCATCATTTGGGAGATGCAATAGAGGAAGTATCCATTAGTGTGTAGATTACTTGAACTGTATGGGTTGGTATGCTAATTCTCATAGAACTTTTCTCCCTTTATTTTTTTAGCTAGAGCAATGACCAATTGCCCTTCTGCCCTTTCCTGATGGGCTATGAATATATACCTAGAAAGCGTAACCTTTAGACCAAGCATTTTTATCAAGCTTTTCATATTTCTAAACTTGAGTTATCAAATCACAGGATCCGGAGCCAGAGTACAGTCTTTTTGGATGTATAGTACACTCAGGCTTCTCACCAGAATCGGGACATTATTATGCTTACATTAAGGTAGCAACTTGTTAAATTGCATATTCAATCTTTGACATTCTATTGGATGTGTATTAGTGATAGCTTTATTTATTCATGTTTCATTTTATTTACCTCAACAGGACGCTTCTGGTCGATGGTTCTGTTGTAATGATGCCCATGTTTCACTTTCAAGCTCACAAGAAGTTTTGTCTGAGAAGGTTTACATGCTTTTTTATATACGCACTAATTGTTCCCCAAAGCCAAACAAATCTGCTTTGTCTTGCAATGGATTCAAACCTTCTATTGTAAATGGTAGCAGTGTTGAAAGCCAAAAGACTGCAGAAACTTTAAAACCAATGGCTGCCAATACCAAAGGAGCATCTTCTACGAATAATGGTTCTGCATTGCTGAAGAACAGTAAAGCATTTTCATCTCCACAATTTAAGCCCATTAATCTGAAGAACCTTGAGACAAAAAGGACTTTCCCAAATGATAATGAGAACCTTAATATTCAGAAAAAAAGACCTATTGCGGAAGACACAACAACACATGCATGTAATTCCCTTAGTGAAAATAAGATGTTATACAAATTTGAGACATTGACAACTTCTAATCTCGATGCAGCTAATGTGGACGTATCTCCTGATATAGTCAGGCAACAAAATAAGCATCATCCATCAGATAGACACCCAAACACAGAGGACACTGAGTCCGCAGCAGCAAGAAAAGATTCCAGTAATTCCAGGTCACCTAAACTGATGATTGATAAGCATCATAAAGTTAATTCAGAAGTTCACAATATGAAAAGCAGAGAAAATCCAGATACAAGCTCTAATGGTTCCGCCACTTTGCCAAGGAAAAATGGTTCATGCAAGAATCAGTCGTCATGTGAAAAAAGGCATTCTCGAGAAATTGAAAAGTTCAAAGAACTGTGAGTATTTCTTCTTCGATGACGAAACTAAGAAATTTTAGTTATCATAAACCATTTTAACTGTTGTGCCCTTGATTTTCATTTGTTAGTGCCATTGTTTGTACCATCATAAACCAAAATATCTACTAGTTGGAACCAGGTGTAAATATTTTCAATATTGTTGGTCCAGTGGGATCATGAAAAGTTGCTGATGCGATACTTGACCTTGTTTTTCTCATCTTTTCTGCTTCCATATTGTGCTTTCATTGTGTTTACTTATCTCTGCTTATCATGATACTGCTTTCTAGGCTTTCTGAAGAAGCCTCTTCCGAATTGCACTCTTGTGGATGGGTAGATAAAGTTCAAGACTTTATGCGAGCTAAAAAAAGACTATGCATGCAAGCGGCAGACACATCTTACGATAAGAGTTCAATAAGGTAAACATCTGCTGTAATTTTGCAAACATGAGTTGGGATATCTATTGAGGAATTTTCCAATTTCAAGATGATATTGTTTATTTTACACACTAACTCTATTGCGACTGTGCTACTACTCAATGATGCCTGTTGTGATATTTAACACATTATATTCATGATTTGTTTTGTATGTTACTACTGTATTTATTGTCAATCTGATGGTTGTAAAATATTTTTATAGTTATTCGATTGCTAAATACAATGATTTAACACATACAATGATTTTACTTTGCTATCTTAATGCAGGAAACAATTGATAAGTGATGCAAAGAAGACTTTCATATTGCAAATTCCCGAATTGCTAAAGGAGCGCCTCATCGAACGCCTCAGATTTTTTAGTCAAGAGACGCCTCTTTTGGATCCTTGAATATGAAATAAGGTACGGTTCCTAGTACCCAAGTCTGAAACTTTGCATTGAAAGTCTGTTGTGTTTTTATTTTGTAATGTATATTTTGATTGGTAATTTATCTATCTTAAATCTAAATAAATTTTTGGTTATCTAGTCTTAATATGCTGCAACTGGATGATGGTTGGACATAAGACGACTATTCCAAACCCAAAGGATTACATGCGCCAATGGTTATATATTCTTTTGATACCTGGAGAATGTCAACAATTTTACGGTAAAACTCGACGGAAACATCACCTGAAGCTTCTAGTTCTTCAGGTCTTCATTAGTAACTCTTCCTCCCTCCATCAGTGAGATTCACAATTTTGACATCGATTTTTTTTTTTTTTGGTACTTGGAGGCGTCAAATGCAGAGTTACTTACCCCATGTAAAATATCCTTTTTGTTAACTTTGCCTATCATCTCTTAGAGGAACTCCTTTTCGAGGATCTCCTTTTCGATATCTTGAGCTGTTGAATGTTTGAATATAATGAATGTAATCATTGAGCTACATCAAGTAAATTCTCCATGTATGCTCTCTTCTCTTCCTGTTAGTGTCGTAATGTTTGTATCCTCACCATTTTAAGAGCATTCGAACTAATTTATTGAATGTCTAGTTATTCAAAGAAAATGACTTCTGAGAAACATGATTAAGCGCAAAATGTAGTGGGTATTTTATTTGTTTTGTTGCATGTTAAACATCTATGGAATGATAAGGAGGCTTGTGATGGGTACATTGGATTGTCCTTCCTCTAAATAATAATTATTCGGATCATTTAAATTAGTATTGGTTCCTCCTATCGGAGTTTGTGTTGTAGGTAGAATTTATTAGGTGGTTTAGGACTCGGGAGTATTGAATCATTTTTTTCCTCCTCTCCAAAAGCATTCTCCAAATGTGAATAATAATAGATTTTCAAATTGCTCCTTTTACACATCATTTTTCTTCTTTTCCTCTACTTTGATGTCGAAGGAATAAAATTATTATCATGTGTGATTTTGTGATCATGAATTTGAGTTGCTAAGATAATCTCTTATAATATAGAATAAAATTATATATAATAAATTTGATATGATTTAATTTTTTTTGAAATCTTATATTGATAAAATTTTCGTATATTAGACCATGAGTGCAAATGAAATGAATCGAATTGAATAATATACAAATAATGATATTTGAATTAAGTTTGAAAAATAAAATCCAAATCAGTTTGAAATTCGAGTTATTAAAATCTTAATTTGAGTATATTAATATTAAAATTATATAAAAATAATTTAAGTTTGAGTTTGGCTCGCTCATGAATAATCAAACATATTAAATTGAGCTCGAATTTTATAATTTTAAATATAGATTAAATATTTTTTGAACCGACTCAACGTTTCAACGCAGCTCTCTACTTCAATAAATACAACCCTTAAAATTGTGGATAGATCATACATGTCATCGCAAAATTTAACTTTTAAAAAGGGAGCCTAAAAATCCATTTAAAACACAGGTATAAATGCTTGAGTTGAATTTTCCATATAAAAAACCCGCACCTGTTTTTGACTCATTCCGCGATGTCATATCGACACATTTGACTCCAACTGCTATCCGCCATTCTCGACCTGCTCCTTAAATCTAATGCCAACTAACCTCAATCCAAACAATAATTTATGACAAAGTAATCCTCACGACAACAACAACAAAATTGAAATTCAAACGAACATGTTCGAGCAGATATTACAAGTTCATCGAACATAATTGATATACACGGAGAAGAACCAGGAATATAATTTACATTTGTACAAGGCTTCACATTTTATTGTGTCATCATATACATATCAAGCATACAGAACCTGAGTACTGGATGGTGTCAAGTCGCTGAACTCCGGCAGCGCATCGACTTCTCGCCACCGAACAGCAAACTTGTGCTTCTTTGTTCTTCCGCCGGCCGCATAGAAAACCTCATCATCCACTTGGCCTATAGCCACATGAAGCCTTCGGCCAACAACCACAATCTTTGAACCAATGGAGGTTACCGACAGCGGCTTGTGAATTCGCTCGGGCATGGAAGCTCCGTCGACGGCGTCCCAAGAGTCTGACTCGGGATCGTAGACCTTCAATCTCATCCTCTCGAGCTCAGAGATCACAAACAGATGCCCGGAAATGACGACACTGGAACCTGTCCACCCTTCTCGCATTCCGACGGACATCGTCTCCCAAATGTTGGTTTTTGGATCATAGACCTGCCCTCGAGGGAAGGACACAAATGGCCATACACAACCTTCAGTCACATATAGTCTTCCGTCGAACACGGCGGAATCATAGGAGGCCATGTTCATGCCCATGCTCGCAATGGGACACCAATTCCCGTCGACAGGATCAAGTGCCTCGGCCGAGTCAAGCTCGAATTGGTCCGTGCTATACCCTCCGGCGACATAGACCAGTCCATCAATCACTCCGCCCGCGAAGAACGATCTCGCAGTGAGCATCCGACTCATTACTGTCCACCGGTTTCGGTGAATCTCATACTTCAACACCAAGTGGAGGGGACAATCCATGTCAGAGACCAGCCCTCCGCAGACAAGGAGCGTTCCGTTCGGTGGAATGGCAATGCACCCGAACCCGCGAGGGCAAACGCGATCCCGGCACGGCATGGCCGGAATAGTGTGCCAAGACAAGTGAGTGAGGTCCAAGACCTGCCATTGGATCTTCCCAGTGCACCTGTGGAAGGCCAAGGTGAAGAGCCAGGGGTCACTGAACCCTAGAGCCTTCCTCTGGCTAAAGAAGCATTCTTTGTTGGCGAGCAGCCGGTGCCACCGCCGGCAGACAAGACGACACGACATATGGGCGGCCACAGGGAGCCTGAGGAGGCAGTTCAAGGCGACATCATCGGGAAGGCCAGGGATTAGGGGAAGTGACTCCGCGGCCGGTTCTTCGGACACTTTCGATATCGCCGGAGTCGGAAAATAGGGCAAAGGTGAGGGGGTCACGGCCAATCTAAACTTAGGAGTCAACTTCATTTGGGAATCCCCAAGCTTGTGCACAGGAGACAGATGGGATGAAACCCTAACCCTACGCATGTCTGCCTACCCTCCAAGATCAACAATCCAGAAATCCTGTCCTTGATCTTGGAGCTCCAAAACCCTAATTTCTTTTCTGAATCCTCAACAAGAACACTCTCTTCTTCAGTCAACTACTACCAATTTGAGGTCAACAAACCAGAAATTTCAGCAACCCTAAATTCTTCGAGCAACATAGAACAAGAAAACCACATAAAAGGCGAACTTTTTAAACTGCTGCTACTAACTGAAAAAAAAAAATTGCAGCAGAAAATAAGAGGAGAGGATCGAATCTCACAGGAAAATGAGAAGGCGGAGGCTCGCGGAAGATCAAAATCACATCTTGGGCTCTTGTTCGTGCCAAAGGAGGGATCTTGATTGGAAGCGCGATCGAACCTTGAAGAATAGGGGGAGAAGGAAAAGGCCAAAGGGTTTGTTGTAGTTGATTTCTTGCTGGAGCTGTCGTATTTATAATGACACGGTCTTCTTGTTTGAGCCAACCAAACTCTCTTTGGAAGACAAGTATTGGTTATAGAGAATACATAGAAGAATAATGATATTTTGAGGCGAGGAAAATGTTAAAATATTCCAAAGGATCATGTAAAATAAATAAAAAATAATATTCTAAAAAACGGTATTTTTTAGAATATTGATATTTATATTTATATTTATAAACAATGTTCTAAAAAATATTAGGTGATAGACGGATGGACACTCATAATCTAATGCCTAGGTGAGATAATGCCTTTTAGAATATTGATAAAAAAGCATGAATCCTAAATTTTTATTTTTTATATGATGATATATTTTTGATTGGTACTAAGAATGAAGTTTAAATTTAATGAAGATGTCTTTGTGGAGACTTGTTTGTTTTAATTTTTATAAATTATATAATTTTAAAATTTAAAATTTTACTAAAACCATATTAATTGATCTTAGTATTGAAGTGGAGGTAATTCTTTATTCAAATTTAAAATGAATGCTTTATTGTTTTATTCGGCTCAATTGCATAATTATTTTAGGATGACAAAAATATTTAATGGTCACTGATAGTTCTATCTAATTTGGAGGAATTTGAAATAAATTATTTTTGCATGAAAAGAAAATGCCAAAAATAGATCCATAATTTAATTTATTTTTCCACCGTATCAAAACACAGGCAATTAACATTAATCCCAAAAAGGTTGTTAACCAATTAAACTTTATATACATCCGTGAGTCAGACTTGCAAAATGAAGACAACAAATGGTGTTCTTAGTTGTTCTTCAGACTTGTTCTTCACTAGCAAACCTATTTCACTACACAAAATGTGTGTATATACAACCACCATAATAGCAAAAGTTTACCCTTTTTGTAAGTTGGGACATTCACGAGCCCAATGGCCAAGCTTGCGACACTTGAAGCACTTGTTCGAGCCAGAAGAATTTTTTCCCATGTCAACTGAAGCATCAGTCGATGATGAAGACAGCTTCTTGGGGCAATCCCTGGCCCAGTGACCGTCTTCTCCGCATCTGAAGCACAAGTTTGAGGAAGTAGAAGCAGGAGGCTTTCCAGTTGTGTTTTCAGAGGTATCAGATGAAGATGGCAAGCGGTTGGGGCAATCTCGGTACCAGTGACCTTCCTCTCCACACCTATAGCAACGTGAGTTGTCTCTCTCGTTAGACTGTTGGGTGCTCGAGTTCTGGCTAAGCTCCTTGCTAGTCTCTTGATCTATAACAGTAAGTGAATGTTGAGCTGCCCGATCACAAAGCCATTTGAAGAGATCACAACTCTTTCCCTGAGTTGAAGAGAATGCCACAGATAACATTCAGATGGAGAATAAGCACAAATGACATTGATACAGAAGCAGTTTATATCCCAGAGAAATATCAACAAGGGATAGATTAAGTCTTCGTCTAAAAAAAAGAAACTAAGGGGAATTATTGAATCATAACTGGATGCATCAAAACGATAGTTTCTTGCACTAACACTATTGACAGCAGTTAGCAGATCTAAAGTGGATTATGTAACTAACAATACTGAGAAATCATCATTCTGTAGAAGCAATAAGTGAGTCAACAAAAAAAAGAAGCTTATAGGTCTATCCTAAACGAAAATTCCAAGTACATTTTGACAAAATTATCAGGACCTGAGTCAACTTGCTAATCAGGTATACACAGACAAATATCCAGGTAGAGAACAATTGGCAGGATGACTAAAACAAGTGGCAAATATTCATTGAGGTTATGTCACAGATGAGTCATGTTAACTCATTTACATTATCTTGTTTGTATTTTCAGTTTTAAGCTTGGTTTTATTTGAGTCCAAAAAGTTGTGAACTAAGCCATGATATATTCTCAATATAATAGACTCAAATAGGGCTAAATCAACAAATTGGTTGATATGTTCCAACACACCTAGCTTCTGCAGGTTTCTTTTCTTTAGAGAGCTTACCCAAGGTCACATTAACCCTGTTCCTCTAAATACAATAATGCCTTGTTCTATTTAATGTAGAAGATGTTAGTATTTTTCACTCTAGGGTTTTAACTTATGGGTGAATTCTTGGTTCTTGAAGTGTTAAGCCTAGTCACCTTCTTCGACAGCAAGTTTCCTAATTATTTGAAGCATACTTTCCCTTCCCCCTTTTCATCTAGCCCTAGATTTGTTTATTACCTTAAGTATTTATGTTCTCTCGCTTGATTGCTTATCATGAATGCCTAGTTGAAATATTGAACTCTTTCACATGGAGCATGCTCTTGCTTCAATCCAAGTTTCCCTCTTATACATCAATAATAGCAACATTTTCATGCAGCAACACATTTGGAAATTTTGAATCTATTAAATGGTGCAAAAACTTCAAATCTCTAACTAAAAATTTTAAGCTAGTAAAGGTACAATTCTTGCACAGATCTTTGATTATATGGAAGCAAATTTTAAAACTTACAGGTTAAGGATCAAAACTGTAGCCCTTTTCTGATATCAATTTAAGGACTGAACAAGAATATTCAATAGTTAGCTAAAGAACCAAGTTCAAATTGTGCAAGTGTTAATATCTCAAGCAGATTGTTAGAAACATTAAAGAATCCTTGCATTCTTGATATTGTTCGCACAAAACAGACGAGAATGGAGAAGAAACACAGATTTTGCCATCATTGAACTTAACTAATATTGATTCATTTTCTGCTACGTCTTTGAGAGTTAATGAACCAGAACGGAAATTTTTTTTTTTTGGGTCTAACCAAATACTTTAAAATTTAAAGGAAATTTTTTACAAGTAGCATAATTCAGAGACAATCTCCATATATTTTTGTTTACCAAAAGTCAACTGCATGAGATGAACAAAGATTGGAACAGGATATATTACCAAAGTTTACTAGATTTAATAAAATTGGCAATTGATATAGCAAACCAGATACAAAAACTGAATACAAATGATTTTGGCATACCTTAAATACTGGTGTAGAATACTTGTTCGAAACCTTTTGAGGAGGGGCAGGGCCCGGGTTTGGTTGATCGCACCACTTGAAGAAGTAGCAGCCACCATTATTCTAGATGAAAGATTAATCAGCAAAGAACCAACTATTGAACAGCAATTAGGGTTCATAAATTGTTGTTACGCTACCAAGGAGTTGGTTGGATGGGAAAAAAAGACACCTTTTGAATCAATGGCAACAAAGAACGAGCTTTTACCACTGAGTGTGTTCTTGTGCCTTTTGCAGAGGATGAAATGTTATCTTGGAGAAAACATATTCATTTTCAGTAAAAGTTTATCTGAGCTTTCATTTCCGATTCCTAACTGGAACGTACCTTAGAAGAGAACCAAGAAACAATAGTGAAGGAGAAGCTTGGGGAATTAATTGATACTCACCGGTGGGAGAGGACAAGAATAGAACTTCCGGCCAAGGTTCTTAGCCGTGTTCGAAGTGAGAACCAAACATTTCCCAGATCCACAAGGGCACGCAATGTCCGGCACGTTGCAGTCCTCTGTGATTACGGGAGCCGATCCTCCTCCCATCTCCTCTTTGAGCCCGACATCGCAATCACGGTCCCAGTGCCCTCCGAGGTCGCGCCTAGAGCAAGGACCTTTATAGAATTGGGGGCAAAGCACAACCTTGTGTGCTCCCTCCTCGGCGGCCGGGCCGCCCGCGTCAGAAACGTCGGAGGAAGAGACAAGCTTCCGGCGCTTGACGCTCCCTCCGGAGGCCGTGGCCTCACAAGCCTTCTCCACCAAAAGGACGGTGACATCGTCGTCTTCGGCCGCCTCGATCACCTCGGCGTTGCCGCTGCTACCTTTCGTCGCCATAGATTCCTGCATGATTTTGTGATCATTGATCCTCGCTATATAAAAGAAAGATTAGGGTTCGCGTTTACCTGGGGAAGCGGAAGCGCCGCACCCTGGCGCCGGCTTCGAGGCCGACGACGGCCCTTCTATTGTTGGTACGTCTGCTTTACGTTACGAAAAGGAGCTTCCACTTTCTGCCAAAGTAAACAAAGCACGAGCGTTTTATCCATTAAGCCGATACATCGGAATGTATCGGTCCGAACCCGAAACGACAGAATATATCGTGTCGTCGTTGGCTTGTCTGCGGGGGGAGGCCTCGGTGGCCTCTTCGCGGCCCAGTGAAGCAATTCCACATTCGCCTCATCCCCTCCCACAGAAGGCATCGCCAGACCTCGATCAAATCGCCACCGATCCCCTCCGCACCCACTCGTCGCTCTGCAGACTCTCCGCCAGAGTCCACCGCCTCACGCCGATGAGCGGTTGAGCTCGTGCGTGTTGATGGGCGCGCAGAAGAGCATTCAGGCCGGTAAAGGTTAGTTCTTTGCTCGACCTCTGCATCTTCTTCGTCGTCCTTATGGAGTTCCAAGTTTTTGTTTTGTTTTGTTTTTAATATTTGGTGCTCGTTCTGTGAATCAACTCAGCTAAGATTGATTTCAATGTGGATCTCACCCAGAAGCTTTGTGGAGCCATCTTGCTGCCACACATAAGGTGCTAATCTAGTCGATTTTAACTCGAATTGCACTACTTGTGAACATACATTGATATGATGTTATTTTTTCTTTGTTTAGGTATTCTAGAAACCCATTTTCACAGGTTATTGCAAGGTATTTTTCGATTGTTTTGCAAAAAAGGTTGAATTTACTACTTGGAAAGTCGGCTAATGTTATAGTTTTAATCTTTTGGACTGTGTTTGTTGTTTTAGGCTTTCATTGAAGCACCTGAACCTCTTCGGAAGAAATGAAAAGTTGGATATATTGTGGGACAAAGGCCTCGACGATTCAAATATTCTCATTGCATTCAGGCGCCCAAAGCCTGATTGGTTTTGTCCGCAGTCATTTACCTTTCAGGTCAAGTTTTACTTTTCCCTACATTCTCGATCGAGTGTTTTGTGATTCTATATGTATGTTTTGCTTGTCAAACTTAAAGGTTGTGCCTAAATCAACAACAATAACGAGCTTGTGACTCCCAAAGTATTTGGTAATAGTGGCATGGAGCTTATCCTTTCATTTAACTCTACTTAAGACTTAGTTAGAAAAGGGCAGCCTGATGCATGAATCTCCTGCCAATGCAATATTAGATCTATTGAACGAAATCTTACCCCGACTCGAACCCATGACCACAATGCGCCAAGGCTCCCCTCCACTTAGTTAGAAACATTCAAAAATTTAAAAATCACTTATAATTACATAAAAAAGAGTTTTCTTTGGTCCTCTTCTACCTCACTTTGTTAACCTCAAATTAATTTAATATTTTTGACTATTGAATTTTTTTGGAATCTTTGAACATGTCCATACCACTTTTGAACAAAAGATGATTAATTTGGCATTTAGTCATATCTAAGTGTTGAAAGTGCTATCTATTATTGTGACACCATTTGGGTTTTCTCTTCATTTTTGGATATCTAACACTTTATTGACCTAAACATTTTTTTTGCTTAAATGTGATTCAGCATTCAGTGGCTCCTGAGATTGCAGTTCATGGGTTGCCTGTTGATCTTTTCTCTCGTTCAGGGAGTGGTGGTGTCAATCTTTGCCGCTTCTCAACAGGTGTAGATTTCAATGAGCCTTCTACTTCACATTGGAGCAGCACCACAAGCATCAAATTTGAGGTGTTTATCAGATATCATTCTTAAAAAAGAGGATTATTGAGATTTAAAGTATATAAACCAATTAAAATCTAATTATTGCTGCTTTGTATGTTAGAGGATGTGACACCTACTTAAAATTGAAGATATTTCTATCAATAATGATGGATAACAGTATCAGTTATACTTTTGGACTTTATAATTAAGTTAGGATCCATGTTCAGCATAAGAATTTTCTATTCTTCCTTTTATTCCTATATTCATTATTTTGTGTGGAGAACCCAGGACAATAGTATCACATATTATTTCTGATTCATATCTCTATTCAGCACGTTCGTCCTCTCAATAATGAGGGTCGCTCCATAAACATGGATCTTGATGGTTTTCCCATAACTTCCAGGTATCTGAAATTTCCTTACAAGGCATCACTCTGGAACCTAGGCTTCATTTTGCTCATCAGTACTTCCTTGTTATTCAGTGGCAGGTCTTACGATAATATGGTAGTTTTGAAGCAAGAATCACAATATGCAGTTGTTAATGACAATACTTTTACAAGAGTGAGTTAGGTGATATTGTCATCTATTTCTTCCAAAATGTAGTAGTCATTCCTAATAGATACATTATCTTATGTTGGTCCCGACTATTTGGGCCATCCTAATAGATCTAATATGCATCAGTTAAATTTTCAAATGGAACAAGGACTACCTCTTTTGTCCAAATGGCTCATTTTCAATCGATTCAAGTTTGTTGCATCCAAAGGATTTAAATTGGGACCTACTTTTTTGGTCACAAGGTATTTAATTGTTTCACTACCTTTTTTCTTGTTCAGACTTGTGGATTATCGCAAACAAATCTTAAGTCTTCTTTTCAATCTCACAGTCTGACAGGTGGTTCCATTGTAGGGGACATGGCACCATATCAAGCATTCGCGATCGGTGGCATGGATAGTGTCCGAGGTTATGGCGAGGGTGCAATCAGCTCAGGAAGGTCATGTCTGGTTGCTAATGGTGAATTTACAATTCCTATGGTACGCGAATCATCTTTTCTATACAAGAAATACTTAGCATTGTAGATTGGGTTCATGTTATAAGCAGAGGAAGATTCTCAGAACGTAATCTTCCACTCTATTTGTTCATATTCGTAAGCTTGGCTAAGTAGCTGAGCTAACCTAGAAGGAAGTTTTATTGAGCTAAGTACAAAAACACTTGCAAGAACAAGTGGTCGGTTCATGCACAGCCCTGCCTTTGCTAGGTTCATCTGGATTTTAAGCGCAAACTGTATATGTACGTTCCGATGCTGGAGCTATCCTTTGCGGCAAAATTCATGCGATTATGATTCACAAGATGCTATCTGATTGTTTTATGATGTAATCATATGATTACTGTCACTTGGATTTTGTTAATTTCTTGTTGCGAGCTCTTACCGAGAACGCTTGTTTTTTATGGTAGACCAAGGAATTGGAAGGTGCTGTCTTCATGGACTTTGGAACCGACTTGGGATCTGCTCGTCATGTCCCTGGTAAGTGTTTGCCTTTTCATATCCATCACTGCAGTACAATGGAAAACAATAATTCATGCATTCTAGCAGACTTATCGATGTTTTTTGTTCTTTTTTTAGAGTTTTTTGTGAATCCATAGTGGTGTTTGTTGTAAAGAAACCATTTGTTTCATTAAGAGCAAGGCATCTTTTCCCAAAACAAAGGAGAATGAGGAAAATCGAGAGGAGATAGAGAGACCAGAGGGGAGATATAAGTAGAGAAAGAAGATATAGTAGCATTAAGTTGTATTATTGCTCGATCAATCCTCTAATGTACATCATGTACATTTTCAAGATAAAAATACAACTCGGTCAATAGTGAAAATTTATTTTCTTGGTCCCGTCGCTGGTATTCTTGATTTCTATAGATTGATTCTTTGCTGAGAATGAGATTGCATTTTTATCGCTCGGTCCAGGTTGAAGCCTTCCTTGATGTCTTCTTTCTATGAATGTTTAGGTAATCCTTCGCTACGACAAGGAAAACCTGGCTCTGGTCTGGGTCTTGGCTATGGCATCCGCTTCAACTCACACTTTGGCCAATTCCGAGTCGATTACGCTATCAATGCCTTTCAACAGAAGACCGCCTATTTTGGCATCAACAATGTCGGATCCTGAGCTCTAACACAATCGCTGAAGCAAACATTCCTTCACCTGAAGCCCCGAGTATCCAATGGTTGATCTTTGGATACTCATTTCAACTTGTCGAGCCACAATCTCATTAGTTTTCTACAATTTAAGTGAGAAAACTGTTCGTGTGATGTCTTATATCGTGAAAAAGAAGAAATTCCATGTCTCGGCAAACTGTAGCTTGCGAGCATTTCTACAGAGGGAGGAAAGGAGGTTGCTCATTGAAGACTCGAGTTGTTATGCAATCTGCTTTAGATGTGTCTTCTTTTGTGTAATAGATAATCAAACTGTTGTTTTCGCTATATATTGGATTCGATAAGTTCAATTATGGTGGATGGATTTTTTTTCGGTTGATTTTACATTGTGATTTATGTTATATAACGTTGAATGTTGAATTATGACTCGAATATTTGAGTAGAAGATCAGAATTACAGAGTTTAGGATAATAGGATGAATGAATAGAACGTAGAAATTATGATAGAGTTATTGTTCATATGTTTACTTAATTACATATTCAACTTTTATAAATACATATTTCAAGAGGAATAATGTATTTGAATGTTAATATTAATAATGAAATAATTATAAATGTATATATATATATTTTAAATGGTATATTATATTTAATATATATATATATATATTTTAAATTGTATATTATATTTAATATATATTTGTTAACTATTCAATTAATTTTCATGCTTTCATTTCAGTTACTTAGCTTTAGGATAGGGCACTAATTTCAACTTCCACGTGTCAATATCTTGACCATCTCATGGCTGTTGGTCGAAATCCTGGCCGTCCGTCGATATCTTATGGCGCATACAAATACCCTCGCGATCCTTGGACCCCTCTCGATTCTTCTCCCCACGCCTTACTCCACCGCTCGCGTCGCGCCGGTGCCCTAGATCGCCATCGCCTCGCCTCTCGATCGCCGCCTTCCTTGAAAAGGAAAATCCGCTGTTGTTTCGACGATGTATAGATCGGAGCCCAGGGAAAAGGTGAGGAATTTCACTTTTCCTTTCATGTTTCAGATCTGCT
>JBBUKS010000113.1:16953635-16966005 GCA_038050645.1 Hedychium gardnerianum
CTGGTTATTTTTCTATATTTTAACCTTCCTGATTCGATATGAGATTTTGCTCATTAATTCCCAATAATCCTAAAGTCCCATCAGTTTGTACCTCTTTTTTATGCGGTCTGAAATAGCTTTCATAGTCCCCACGAGATAAGCTGTAGGCTAGTGCATCAGGTGTTGTCATAATGAGGTTTGAGGATCAAATCCTGGCTAGTAGTCAGGTTCCTGCCCTCCCTTATGCATTAGTTACTGTTTGGACTAGCTAGACTAGTCCCCGTGATTTATCTCTTCCGTGTTGATCCTGGGACGGATTGGCGGGGGCGTTGGGACAAGCGTTTCGCCTTTTTGCCACAATGAAATAGCTTTCACATAAAACAAATTATAAGCCATTATTAAATTTCCGAAAAGAAAAAGTGAAAAATGTGGTTGCTTCTCTCAAATGTTTACCTTATTGTGTTTATATAGAACTGGATGTTTGTTTATTCCTTCTTGTTTACAGTTGCTGATCGAAATTTCATCATTTTACGTGCATTGATTTTTTTTATACTATTTTTAATAATTTTTATAAAATTTATGCTTTTCTCATCTCTTTTAACTTTGTTCTTTTTCTTGCATTTTTTATATGCATTTTTCATAGGAAGAAACAAGGATTCGATTTCAAAAAAAGCAAAAATAAAGATAATACTCATTTTCAAATTTGATATAACACCGTGCACTTTGTGGATTTCATTGTACTCATGCATGTCTGTATGAGAATAATTTTATTTTGCTCCTCACTCTCGATTTTATTAGTTGAGTTTAATATATTAATTATGCAAGTTTGCTTATTGTCTTGAGTATAATATATAGATATATCTCTCGTTAGTTTATTGTCTTTGTCAAATTTATTTATTAGATTTAATGTATTGATTATATAAATTGGTTCATCTTAATTATAGTGTAATAATTTAATATATTAATTATGTGAGTTATTTCATCTTAATTATAATGTGGAAAGAAATTGAAGGTGGATTTTTTATTTTGTTTACTTATATATTTTTGAGAAAATATAATATTATCATAAAGATTCAATCCAAGAAGCAAGATATGTTGAAACGAATATGCATATTTAATATATATGATTTTTGCTTTTATATAGATTTAATATGGATTCAGTTTATGGATTATGTCTATATATTTTTTGTTTGAATTGTATGACACATTTTTGATTCAATAGTAAAAATATTGATCAGTTGTATTTTTATGATATTTTAATTGATATTATTTATAAGCATTTAATTAAATAATTTATGATGTAAATATAATAGACAACGATTTTATAAATAGAAAAATAATAATTTTTATCTTTTGTTAAAAAATTATATTTTAAAAAATATAATATTTTTTTATTTATTAAAAATATTGTTTTTATTAAAATGATAATATTTTTTAAGCGTTGTAAACATGTTGTCTTTACAAAAGACGATAATATTTTTTTATGTATTATCTTTGAGTGAATTTTTAATAATAATGTCTTTAACAATACTTTTTCAGTCACTTAGACAAAACATAAAAAATATTGTCTTTCACTTTTTTTTAGTGATTTTAGAGGACTAGAAAAAATTAAGTTAATTGAAATTAAATAGAATAATTGTGTACTAAAGAAGTAGTCGCTGATTATAATTTCAAATGGACAATTAAAAAAATCATTGAGGATAAAATTAAGATTTTTTTATAATCTCAAGGGTTTTGCATACTAGAGAATAGTAATTCATTTTTCTATTATTCTTTTTATCGTTATAGCACATGTAGTATAAATCATATATTACAATGTTATTTTCTTTACTCATAAAGATTGTAGATTTTTTAATAAATTTAACATCATATAAATTTTGATCTGACATATTTAATGTCTAATTTTTAATTCAACTCATGAATTCTTATATGATTTTCATTAGATTTAGTAAATGATGGATATATTTACTCTGATCAATATCAATTAACAAATAATCTCATCTGGATACCATTATCAAGGCGATCCCAGTTTACATGTAGGTCTTCATTTATAGCTTCATTAGCTATTCCATAAGTAATAGTCTTATCTTTATTTATATTTAACAAATAAAGATGATTGTTCATATGAGAGGATTAATCTTAATTCACAAATATGTTTATTGAGATTTTATCTATAATTTAATAATAATATATACACTGAATATATTATGATATTTCTCAATCAAACATCTTATAATATTCGATTGTCTTTATATAATACACCACATTTTATATGTCCTTGTAATGATTTTTTATTTAATGACTTAATAAAGAATCGATAAACATAACACGTATAGGGATATACTCAAAATTTATATTTTTTTTATCAATTATATTGTTTATAAAATTATACTTAATAGATATATGTTTGTCTTTGTTGTGATATTTGGGATCCTTAGATAAAACTATGACAGCTTGATTGTCACAGAAAATTATAACATGACTCTCACTATTCTTAGCAATCTTCAGATGTTTCAAGAATCTTCTCAATTAGACAGCTTCTTGCACAATGACTGTGCAAGTCACATACGCAGCTTTCATTTTTGATAGTGCTATACAAGTCTGTTTTTTATTGTTTCATGAGATGATACCACGATTTAGTAAGAAAGTGTAGCTATATATGAATTTTCTGTCATCAAGGTCCCTTGTATAATCTGTATTTGTGTAGCCCTTCAGGTTTATCTTAGATTCTTAGAAACAAAAACAATAAATTGTTATCCTTTTAAGATATTTGAATATTCCCCTTCAGGTTTATCTTTGATTTTTAGAAACAAAGATAATAAACTGTTGTCCTTTTAAGATATTTGAATATTCTTTTTATCGCTTTTTAGTGTCTCAATCCTACGTTTAATCAAAAATCGCTAGCTAAGTCAATAATATAGTTGATATCAGGACGTATACATAATATAATGTACATTAAACTACTAATGTCACTGACATATGATTTTTTTTTATCTCGATTATTTTTTTAGGAATCTTGGGACATATTTTTACTCAGAATAATATCTTTTGCTATATGTGTTTGTTCAATGTTGCAATATATACATTGAAGTGTTGTAGCATCTTAGTAATATAAATCTCTTAAGACATATTCAAAAGTTTTTTTGATCAATCTCTCATGATCTTTATTTCTAAGTTGTATTCGATTTCTCCTATATCTATTATGTCAAATTGTGATTAAAGTAATGATTTGATTTCTATCTCGAATTTTATGTCATTTTCAGCTATTAGCATATCATTAATATATAATGATGAGATGATATTTTTTTTTCTTATGTAAATATAATGATCCTCATTGATCATTTTAAATCATAAGATAATATTATTTTATTAAATATTATATTTCATTATCTTCACATTTTTTTTTAAGATCAAATATAAACTTTTTATATATTTTATTTTCTTTGTCTTCAATAATATAATTTTCTTACTGTGTCATATAGATTTTTTAGTAAAGGTTATCATTAAGAAAAATTATTTTTTCATCAATCTGATATAATTCTAAATCAAAATTTACTACTATAACTAAAATGACACGAATTGATACAAATTTTATAACAGGAGAAAATGTCTCATCAAAATCAATACCATTTAGTTGAGTATATCATTTTGCAATTAAACGAACTTGTTATCGATTAATCTATTCATTCGTTTTCTTCTTAATTTTGAGAATTCATTTATTCTCAATAACCTTTCGGCCTGGAGGAATATCGATCAATTTTTAAATTTGATTTTTTTCATAACTCTATTTCTACATCCATTACAATTCTTCAATTTTTTCTAACTGAACATTTCAATATTTCCTCAATCGTTTGAGGTTCCTCAATGTCAATTGGGAGAAACATAAATGCCTTATTTTCGATGTCAAACCTCTTTCGAGGAATAATTTTATGATTCTTCATAAGTTGGACTGTTGAGAAATTAATTTATTAATTGATAAATTCTTACACTAGGTTGACTAGATTCAGACATCCCTTGTAATATCTCGTTCGTTGATAAAATAATATTTTCTTCTTTGCAATAGAGGAATTATTTTAATAACGTCATCTCTCACTGGGAACTTAATTTTGAGAAAGGTTGCATCTCTCGATTTTATTTCGGAGATGGTTCTATCCTGTTGTTCATCAATGAAAATATAATCCTTAGAGGTATCAAAATATCTCACAAAAATAATTTTTTTATCGTCCTAATTTTTTATATTTATGAATTTTATCATGAACATAAACAGTTGATCCTCAAGGTTTAAAATTATTTAAATTTAATTTTTTACCTGTCCAATGTTTATATGAGTTAGATGAAACATATTTAGAAGATACTCGGTTAAGTATATAAGTTGTCGCTAATAATGCATGTCCCCAATAAGAAATTGACAAATTAATTTGAGTCATCATAGACCTAATCATATCTAGAAGAGTTCGATTTCTTCTTTCAGTAATCTCATTTTGTTGTGTAGTTTTTGAGATTATTAGTTATCTAATAATTTCTCTATCATTTTATATTGTCTTGAATTGATCAGATAAATATTTACCTCCTTGATCAATGCGTAAGATTTTAATCTTATGATCTAATTGATTTTCAATTTTGCTCAAATAACGTTTAAACTAATTTAATATTTTAAATTTATGAGAAAACAAATATACATACTAAAATATATGAAGTGATCAATAAATATAATAAAATAAGAAGTTTCATGTCTAGCATTCACATTCATTCGAGCACAAATATTCGAATGAATTAATTGTAATTATGATTCAGCTTTAATAGCTTTATCAAATAGTTTTCTAATTATTTTTTCAACAAGATAATGTTCACATACATATAAGTTAATCTTAGCTTGAGTCCTTAACAGGTTCTTTTTAGTTAATCTATCCATACATTCTTGTCCAATATATCTTGCTAGTTAGAGTAATATTTGAAAAACAACCATCAATACCATAATCATTACCCGATTTTACATCAAGAATCAAAAATCAAAAATCATTCGTTAAAAAAATTATATTCAATTAATACAGAGTTAATACGAAGTTGTGCGACAACGATTGTAAAAGTTTGATTCATATCTCAAATTAAGAAGATAATTAATAGAAATTAAATTTTATCGAATTTCAGGAGCATAAATAAAATCATGTTGGAACAAGGTATATTCACCACATATGTTGAGTTTGCAAGTGTCAACTCTTTTAACTTCAATCGCTGTATTGTTTCTTTTATATGTTCATTTGTTGTCAGCTATTATTCGACGGTACTCCACGAATGTAGTTCGTTCACGAGCTAGATGATTTGTTGTTCCTGAATTTATTATCCACAAAAGATAAGAATCAATTAATAACACGGTACTAATAGCATGATACTCATGATTAGAAGATAAATTATTGATCTATCTTTTTTGGTTTGGTAGATTTTAGAGCAAAGTGATTCTTCTTGTCATAGTTATAGCAAGTTAGCTTGCTTTTAGATTTCAGTCAATGCTTCTTTCCTTAGATTTTTTTTAAAAATTTGGGCCTAGCCTAATAGCAGCAGTAGTACCAGTTTTCTTTCACTTGTCCTTCTTGAACCATTTGTTCTTACTCTTGGATCCAACAGAACCTTCAGTTATAAAATTTTATCCTGAAATTCTTGCGGATTCTATCCTCTGTCTCCAGCTCAACATGTGATGTGATGCGTACCACAAGTGCATGGTGTATTGTCATGTGATAAAAGATTAAATTCATAGGAAATGGTGGTTAAGTACTAGTATACTAAATAAATACGATTGTCTAGACTAATTGTGAGTTTGGGTTGTGAAAGAACAAAAAAATCAAGGGAAGAAAATAGAGAAATAAATGAGAGAGGGAGTGAGCTAGAGTAGAGAAAAAAAAGAAAGAAAATGATCTAAGAGAAATTGATAGGAAAAGTGATTCTAAGATTTTGATTTCACATAAATGATTATAAACACTTAATCTATATTTGATTTTCTTTCCTTAATATTGTTTATGTAGGTAGATTATCCTATGTATTTGATATAAATTTTTTGAATTACATTGGCGTTTCTATTTCAATTAATCGTCTATTTTTAGAATAATAAAGTTGAGGAATTATTTTCCTAAGGAGATTTCTATCACATAATTTCACACTTTTTGAGATGCCTTTTACTGTATGGTAATAAATTAGAACTGATCCATTAAGATCTATGATAGTCTATTGCTCATCGTGATATATCGATCTACTTTCGTAGGCGACTCTCCACGTCTCGAGTTTCTACGGGACGAAGGATTGGATTCTCCTTTCGGTTCATCTCTAAATTCTTGTGGGATATGAATCTTATGCTTTTGATATTAAAATTGTGTTCAACTAGTAGATCCGGACCATAAACATATATATCATTGAACAAAAATAATTCAAACTCTATAGATTAAATTAATGTCTACATATCAATAAGGTTATTCCCTAATCTTACAATCAAGAGTCTACTCCATGCATTCGGAGCTACAAACAGAAAACATCATGTATATAAGTTGCAATCAAGACAATTCAGAAATGAGGAATGAAAAGTCTCGATGTAATGGATCGTCTCTCGTTGCTTTTCGATTTGAAATATGAACGTTTAAGCGTCGAAATTCCCTTGAAATCACTCTCTGAAGTCTTCTTGGGTCCCTTGGATAATATTTAATCAAGATTTCCTCTTCAGATTTGAAATTCTTCTTTTATACTAAAGTTTCAGGTGCCCGATACGGGTCGTGTCTGTCGGCATGACCTCACGTGTCGGGCGTTGTGGCTGTTGGCGGCCGGCAGCACGGGTCGTGCCGGCTGACACGGTCTGCCCGTGATGGAAATCAGGAAGCTTTATAAATTTGGCACGGATCCCCTATGGCGCCTGTTCAAAAATTTGAGAAATCAGGCACAACTGTGTTGGTTGGCACGAGTTGTCCGTGGTGAGCTCTGAGGTATTTGGGAAATTTGGCACGACCTGTGCCGAATGGCATGGGCGGTCTGTGTTGATCGCTGTAAATTTTTAAGAATTGGGCACGACTCGTGTCGGCTGACACGAACCCCCTCGTGGTGAGCGCTGTAAGCTTAAGAAATGGAGCACAATCTCATCAATTTGGCCACGGCTATGACAATTATCTTCTCTTGGCATGTTTTTGAACCTCGTTTTGATCCCTTTTCGTATTTTATCAAGGAAAATAAACATGAGTAATTCTTTGAATTATTAAAGTATCAAAATAAAATATGAATAGATTAAAATTTGAAATATATACTTAAGAAATGAGATAAAATATGTGTCAAACTATGATAAAAATCAATATAGCGTGAGATCATTAAAAATTTTGATACTTTCACTATAAGTAAGATTTTGTTTCAAAGTTTCCTAAGAATTAGATGGGGAACGAATTATTGTCTGAACTTATTTTATATTTGACAATTCATGACCAACATTCTTTAGTTCTCGAATCATAGTTGTCATTTCTCTCAGATGTTGAGCCATGATGATATTTGGATGCTTCTTATAACTATCAAATTTAATAATCAATTGACGAAACTTGTTCAGGCTCACTCCATTATATTTTTCTCTAAAAGAAATTCATATAGCATGAGCCGATGTAAATCCTTAGCAGTAGAAGTTGAGTCCTTCCATTCCTTATAGACACTTAAATTATGCCTGTGCTGTAGTATTATCAATAGATTATTTTATAATCTAATGGACCATCTCAAGAACGTCTTGTTCCTCAAATATAAAGTATATCTTGAAATGTTATATTTTATAATTATTATTTTTATTTAACTCAGATAAGATATTTTTAATAGTCATAATAAATATATTATTTAATAATTCAGTATAATTTATGATTGATTTCATATTAATATGATTTTATTTATAAAATCAATTAAAAATATTATTTTTCTTCATCATTAGTATGATTAAATAAATTAATCATATTATCTATAATTCATCAAATAAATGAATTAATCATTTATAATCAACGTGGAGTTAACCCATAACATTCATTTATATTATTCATAAAAAAACATAAAAGATAATAACATAAATTTATAAATAATTTTAAGACAACAAATAAATTATAATTACTCTCATTATGACTGATATTAGTATAATAATAGTTAACACAAATTTTATATTTCTATTCTCAATTGGAGTAGCGATTTAAGGTAGATTGACATTAGAACTCTTTACAAAATTTTCAATTTGATCCTCCTATGGATCCTCCTTAATTGTATAGAGATCTTCTCGTGGAGGATGGCCATAACCATCTACATGATATAGACGATGAAGTAATTTCTTTTTCAACTCCACAATGTGATATACTCTTCAAAACGTCTCTATATATGATATGTTATTTCATTGAGGTGTATCAATAATAATCGAATCAATATCTAAATTTGATAATTATTCAAGATAGAAAATTTTTATTACTCGAGCTTCTAAAATAATCTATCCAGTTTTTAAATTTATCTTCTAACTTCATAAACAGAGTAGTATATTATCTCTTAAATAATCTCTCAGTTTATTTCGTCGATGAGTTATAATGTATACAGTTTTCATTATTTAAAATTAAAATTAATAAAATTAATTTAATTTAAAATAAAACTAAAACTAAAACAAACAATCAACGGATATAATTTTTTTTTTCATTTAAATTTATTATTTTACAAAAAAATTAATTTAAGAATCTTAAAAAATTTAAAATATTAATCTGAACTGATCTATGATCATCACGCGCTCATACGGGTCGTCATATGTTCACGTGCAAAATGCATGTGCTGATTGAAACTTATTAACTATACATGTGGACAGATCAGTGTGGATCATACTGTCCGATTCATTTTATTTATTTATTTATTTATTTATCCCATGTATTTGAGCATGCATGCTCATTATATACGTAGACATGAATTCTATAAATGCAGTAGCATGTCTTAATTTATATTATTATACAATCATAGCTATTGATCGGGTTTTCTATTATACGTAGCTATGTTTTTTTTAAAATATATTTTCCACTAAGTAATGGGAAAAATAACAAACTGTGTTCCAGAATCAATTATACTCATTGCATAATATTGCAAATCTGCTGTAATTGGTTCAACATACATTGTCCCAGGGTTACAGTGAAACGATAGAGAATTTATTTTGTCATTCAAATATTTATGATTAGTTATTATAATGTATTTGTAGGATTTTTTTTATAAATAAAATATGCAATCAAAAGATGTTTGAGCTTTTGTTCACCGTGAGTATTTTTTAATTTATCTTGAGGGTCGATGAAATTTTTTTTGTGAGATCCGATCCGTCATCCTCAGAATTAGTTGGATATCTTATTTTTTTTGTCTTGGGGTTATGGTGTAATAATAGGACGCTCAAGTTATCATTCAGACACTCGCGGTTTGATTTTAAATTATGATATATTTATAAATATTTTTTTTAAATAAGACGTGTAATCAAAGAATATTAAAATTTTGGATCGATATTTTTTAATTTATTTTAATAATTAGTGTTTTTTTTTTATTAAGTAGAATCGATCAACTTAGAATTAACTAAGTATATCATTTAATATACACCAATTTTGCAAAGCATAGTATGTGTTGTAGTGGATTGATATTATCGGAAAAAAAAAATATACACGCACACAAACATTGGAGCAAACATGCATAGCAAATCTGCAGCTCTGATGCCAATATTATTTGACGATTGATATGCATGAACGATAAATTAACGTGTAAACACTTAAAATCCGAGGCCTTATAAATTATTCTGTTCCTGCTTGTCGTCTAGCGGATGGTTATAACAAATCACCTTTGGATTTCACAAATCAAGTTCCTCTCAAGGTGGGATGTTCTCTGGAAAAAAAAAAAAATTTAAAAGCTTCAGCCCTTTTTTTCTTCTTTTTTGAACGTGATATATAATAGAGCAAATGTGAGGTAAGTGGACGGTAACTGTTACACTACCAACAGGTATTGCACCAATATAGGTATTCCTTGGTCAAAATTTTCTCTTTACCTTCTTAAAAGAACATATATTTCTAACAATAAATTTTAAAACTTTTTTCAAAATGAAATATTTTCAATATATTTCAAAGTCATTTTAAAAAACTTTTTAAAATATTTTCAAAAGTATCTATTTCAAAAGCCTTTTTCAAAATTTTAGGTCATCTGGAAAAACCTTTTCAATAATAACTTTTAAGATATTTTCAAGAAATACATTTTCAGAGATATTTTCAAAAATTTTGAAAATATTTTTTAAAATAATTTTAAAGATAATTTCTAAATAATTAATTTTTTATCATTTTTTTGAAAATCTTGTAAAAAAATTATTAACTTTGAAACGTGTGTTATATTTAATTTTGAAAAAAAACTCTTCTGTGTAAAGATTGGTCTTTGAATAGGTTTCTTCTTAACTTAACACTCTTAAAATATTTTTATTAACTATAAAGAAGGTTGAACTAACGTGTCTAGGAGTTTAGAAGTTTAAGGTTGAACAACGGTTGTTAGTCAATAATTTTTATTTTTAAGGTGTATAATCTTTTTAATTATATATTCAATTAAATACGAAATTCATTAAATACTACTATGTAATTGACTATTTTGAATATATATTTTTAAAAATAATCCTGTATATTTAGTTTTTTTTTTAATTTTTTTTAAATTAATTGTCCAAATGTTTCATCTATATGATGTGTCTCATTGTGGTAAAAGATGAAACTCTTGTCATATGATGTGTCTCAGTACACAGTATGTAGTAGCCTTATGAGTTTTTTTAATTTAAATTGGATAATTTAAAATTGATTTGTCTAAGGTATTTTGATTTTATGTTAATTTCAAATTTAATTTTAGATTTGCTTAGTTAATGATTTTAGAATAAGTTTTTAAATTATAATGAGTCACAAGGGACATCATTAGAGTAATCACACATTTTAGATAATTTTTTTTTAAAACATCTAGTCCAAGGGACTTAATATTAAGTCTTGGTCTAACCAGTTTAGATTTGACTGAACTAGTTTTAGTTAGATCTATAAAGTCGATTGCACTAGATAGAATACTCATCATTTAATCTAGACATGCATCGACAGAGTTTTATTAGCCGCTCCTCCGGGGGCATCACATTATTATTATCAAAGGGGGAGAATTGATGAATGTTAAGTATATGGGGATGATTAATATTGCAAAATTTATGTTGTGCTTATAAATTTTTATTTTTTTAGGTCCTTCAATGGATAATCAAGAAATCTAAGTTTCGAATTTTAACTGTGATGCATTGAAAGAGATTTTTTTCCTAAAGCGGACCTAAGAATGTTGATCATTTGGATAAATCTTTATTAATGCTTCTCAATTTATCCTGACGGTTAATGTGAACTTTCGTGGGGTTGGGCTAATCGTCCCAAGTTGGATGTAACTTGGTTAATCATTTTTTATAAATTTATTTTTTATGCAATTTCTTATTTGTTTTCCCTAATGTAATTCGGGTTGATGCACATTAAAAAAGAGAGATTGTAAGTACCCCAAGTTAATTTTGATGTTGATCAACTGAGTTAAATAAGATCCTCTGTTGTTTTGATGTCTTGTGTCTAAGTATACAGAGATTTAGGAACACAAGTCGAGCAGAAGACGCAACGAGCGAGAAAGATGACATGAGAAGGGAGCCGATGGGCTCGGTGTATCCGAGAGATGAGGAGTTGCGGAAGAATATACCGATGGAGAGAGAAAGACGCGGTCTGAGGGACGAGAAGTCGGGAGGAAGTTTGCTCGAGAAAAAGGTCGGAGTTAAGTTCGGGTGAGTTCAATTCTGGACGATCGGAGCATCACCTAAGCGATTAGAAGGAAGAATGATCAATGTTGAAATTGACCATTCAAAGCACTTGAGGCGCCTCGGTTGACTTGTAGGCGCCTCAGATGTCAGTCACTAGAGGCGCTTCAAATGCATTAGAGCCTGTCAGTCATTGGAGGCACCTCAGATGCAATGGAGGCGTCTCGGACGCTAGAAATTCATTGTGGAGTAGATAAGCAACAGTGATGCAGGAGGGGATCCAAACCAAACACAACATGACAACGAGGCCTAACTTAAACCCAACATGACATGACTTTGGTCATGCGGGCAATCATGACACGGGCTAGGGGAGCTATGAATCCGCATCTTTTGAATTTTTCTTAATTGGTTATTTATTTTATTAAAGTCCGTTAATTATTTTCTTAATTATAGCTAGCCTTGTCCTTATCCCTAGCAAACCTTTTAAATTGACTTTTTCTAGGGGACTAAGTCTCGTTAGTTATTTTCTGTTTAAATTTTTTCTTGAGTGTTTTGAGAGTTATATAAACCTATGCTTAGATGATGTAGGGAACAAGTTTTTTGATATTGAAT
>JBBUKS010000113.1:16992583-17029161 GCA_038050645.1 Hedychium gardnerianum
GTGAATCATGTCTTATTTCTTTCACTTGTCTTATACCCACTTGATTCAAGACATGACCTATGTGTATATCCCCACTAAGTTGACTATGTCACACCTAGCCCAAGTAATACTTACTCATCCATTGGATTCAAATTACTCGTATATGTTTCCAAGAGTACAATACTCTTAACACGTGATGTTTTGGCCAAAGACTTTGAGTAACAATCCTGACAAGCGGCCATATGATATACATCTCCTCGCAATGAGCGATAAATCCTTTGTAGGCTATCCAAACATCTTTGGGTACTTTGACTTATATCCAAATATCCTATGGTCACACCTCTAAGGAGATGCTTGCTTATAATGTCAAAGTATAAGTCTCCATAACCAAGGTGACTTGAATACCTCAAGTAGAAAGAAACTTGCACTTAAGCTACAATAAGAGCTTTATTAATATATCTATATATATGTAGAGAATTATATGAAATCTTACAGGAGGTCACCCAGATGAACTAGTTACCATAACTAGTATCCAAGTTTAACTCTTGACATCCCAATGTCTCCAGCTAGTGAGGAACAACTGCTTGGTTAGATCAAAGAGTATAACCTGTGCTAGTCTCACATAATCGATGATGTTTAAACACATCAATTCATCAACTAGGGAAGATTTTAATATATTCATAATTACACATGTAGATATGTTCTCTAGATATGATCTAATCACAAGTTCTCTCATGCTATGAATCGTATTACAGACATTCAGTAAGTGAGTTTAAGATTTAATCATATACACAAAATATGTACACTCAAATAGTGAATCTTTAGTTATCTAATAAATAGGTACAAACCATAAGACGATTGCCTTAGGACATCTCTCAGATATAATAGAGCTGATCTTGGTGTAAAGACCCTCTACATCCGTGGGGGAAATCAGACCCGAGGCTATTACTAGCTGGCTAGATTCAGCTCAGGTCACAAGAGGTCGATGCCTCTTTATTCTCAAGGGTGCCCTTGACTCCACTGAAGGAACGCGATCCAGAGGTGCTGAAGGTGATGTTGCATCCAGTGGCTCAGCGGTAAAAATGGGAGGGGTGCACCCTCTAAAGGCACAGTTGCGTTGATTATCAAATCAATTAGCTCTGTGCCCCGGGCCTCCAGCTCGACGTCTGTCAACCTAATAACCTTGTTGAGATAGGACCTCAACATGACTTTAGCTACACAAATGACGAAGTTTTTAGTTAGAAATCACAAATCGAGGATTCAAAAATTCTTACCAGAAAAAGACTGGAGTGAGGCGTCAATCGAGCTTAAGCCAAATCGATACAGCAGCCCCTCTTGAAGTAGTGGTCCGCTATCATATTCCAGGCCCTTCGCCCTCTCCAAAGATTCCCAATAGGCGGTCTCCACCTTGAAGTTCTTCGTAGAAAGGGGTTGAGGCAGTTCTGCTCGTCATTCAATGGACCAAGACACTGGTGAAGGAAGTTTGATAAAAAAGAATTGGGATTTCCACCCCTTGTGAGATTAAGGTAGTTTCTTTAAGAAGTTTTATCTTGATCGGACTATGAAATAGAAGACACCATCTTTCATCTTCTTCAAATAAAAGAAATAATGGAAGACTCGAGGGACTAAAGGATTGCAGTACAAACGAAAAACTATGACAACCCCACACAAAATTCAAAAGGAGTTGGGAGCCAACTGGGATAAAGGAATGTTGAAATACTAGGGGACATCAGAGAAGAAAGCGGGGATCAGGAACCAAAGCCCATTCACCAAATGACCCCGGAAAAAGGTGACAAAGCCTGGAGGAGGAGGATGCAGACGATCCATACCGCTCAAATTATTATGCGATGATTAGCCGGAACCTCGTATGATGTTCTTATTTGGTCGAGGTCTCTCATATTGAAATCAGATTAAAGGAAGGTTTATAAGAGAATGGGTGTTGATTCTTCAACCATCGTTGGAATCAGCGCAGAAAGTCGATAATCGACCAAGAGAAGGGGAAGAAAGGCAAGAACTTACAAGGAGATGGAGGTTGAACACTTGGAGGCAGAGAAGAGAATCACTACAAAAAAAGACGAAAATGATAACCAGTGGCGTCAACCCTCTCTAAAACCTAATATACCTTCAGTCATTCGCTAGTAATTGTCGAATCAAAAAGGCGAGATCAGTTTTCAATCCTTGGATCAAGCATGTTGATTACCGCCACCCAATGATCATTACAAATCTTGCCGACGCTTCGATCTGCGCCACCTATCACATCTTATTAATGAGTGTTACCATGGAAACGTAGGGGCAATGAATGTTTCACTCAGAAATTGAAGTAGATAGCGCATGACCCACATCACATACATTAAATAGCATTTAGGGCAAGACATCATTAAAATTTTCGAAAGATTTGTCAAGTGTCCCTTAGAAGGCTCAGAGATTGACGTCCTTGGATAAACGCTACACAACCACAATAGTCCAGTTAGTCGGACTTCTGCCTCCTTCGACTAGATTTGAGGAGGAGACATGTGACACGGGTGATAAAAGGAAGTCATTGGAGATATCCACGTAGACAAGGGAGGTCAACAATCCGTCCAAGGGGATAAGGAAGTTAAAGGGGGACGCTCGTCGACCGAGAGACGCCCGCCGACCAGGAACGCCTGCCGACCGGGAACGCCTGCCGACCGGGAACGCCTGCCGACCGGGAGAAGCATCACTAGTCGGGCACAGAGCTCCCTAATAGATCCCTAGTCGACTTGAGGCTCCTTGCCTCTTATCCCCAGGTTAACACCCTTAATGGGCCAAACCTTTTAGTCGAACTACTCAGTAGGCTAAAGCCTACGAGGAGCTCACGTCGCCAGAACACATGACCTTGCCAAGACTGTCAGAGCGTATGGAGGCGGTATGATGCGTATTATACCACATGATGTGATAAGACGTTTACCTTACTGGTGTATGATATACGTCACATCAATAATTAATATACACAGAATGAGAGAAGTAACAGAGACAGTAGTATAAAAACACCATTGCATCTACATACGAAAGTACGTGATCATCTACATTGCTCTCTGGCTCCCGCGCGCTATTACTATTTTCTCTCCTTTTTCTACTCCGCTCGATCAACTACTGACTTGTGTGTCAGAATGACTGCGCCAGGACACCTCCGGCCGTCATCCTAACCCTCAAGCTCTCCCCTCCTCCTCTTTAGGACCGATGGACTTCGCTTTTCGAAGACGAAAATTCCTCGACGTTCGAAGACTAGTCAACGAAGACTCCAGCTCACTGGTGGCTTATCCATCAGCGTTCTCAGGCAGGAACACAAATTAAACTCAAGTCAAACTTGAATCAAGTTCATGCTTATAAAAAAGAAATCAAATCAAGTTTGAATAATTATTTTAATGAGTTGATTCATTTTAGGTTCCATTTAATTTAATTTAATTATCTTATTAAATAAACTTGAATATCTTATAGTTTAACTCATTTTGTTTACCACCCTATCTATTACAATCTAGTTTCCAATCATGTATGCATATTGATTGATTGTAATAACAATTAATTAATGATGAAAATTATCAAAAAAGTAATTGTTCTTGATTGACAATAGATTTTTCATTTTTTTTATTTATAATAGAAGTCAAATTGATATGGCACATAAAATCATATTGGATTTAGAAATTTCGATTCAACTAAAACTTCAGTTATGTCTATTTAGAAGTTTATTTTTTTTAAAAAAATATATTTATTATTTAAGTTATATCGGTTCGTTTGGATTATGAATTTCAAAAATTGATTAAACCAATATTTATTAAATAAAAAATTAAAAGAATATTAATGTTTTTAATTTATTATTAAACTGATTAAAATTTTATTTAAAATTTAAAATTTGTATTTTTAAAAATAGTTAATTTGATTACCGATCCAAAAATTAACGTTCATTGGTCATTTTTTTTATTAGTTCCGTTTTAACCAATTTAATTCGATCGATATTAATCGAATGCTTAACTCTAAAATCATCTTAATTTGAATTTTATAATCAACCTTGTAATATTATATATATAATTATTATCTTATACATTCATTTATGGATAATTTGTGTGTATTTAGTATTATTTTTTTAAATATTTTTTTAAAATTTAAGGTTAAGTTAAACGAAGTGAAAAAAAAACCCATAAAAAAAAGTGTGAATAAAAAAAAACTATATATATATCTTGTGAGCACCAAATTTATTTATTTTTAATTTATATTTTTTGAAACTAAGGATTTAAAATTTAAACTTTAATGTTTAAGATTTAGATTATAATATTCAAGTTAAAAAAAAATACACAGATTGCACACCAGACGTGCAGGGTGTTTTTCTTCTTTTTTTATGTTCAATTTTTTTAAAATTTTGGATTTAGGATTTAGTATATAGGATATAGTATTAATTGTGTGTATTTTTTAATATTTTTTTAAGATTTAGGGTTTAGAATTCGGGATATAATATTTAAGGCGTGTTTTTTTTTTAAAGTTTTGGGTTTAGGATTTAGTGTTTAAAATATAATATTTAGGATATATAATTTTTATATATTTTTTTAAGATTTAGAATTTAGAATTTAGGATATAATATTTATGATACATAATTTTTTTTAAAATTAAAATTTAAAAAAAATAAGAAAACTGATATACTAAGTATATTCATAAAAAATTTATTTAAAGAAACTGATACGAAGGCTCCTAACAAATTTCTTTAAGTATAGTGCTTTTTAAAGTGCTTTCTCACTCTCGATCCATTTTATAATGAGACAGTAACGGGGTGAGCATTGAATCGACGAAATCTAATTTATTAAAATCAAACTAATTATTTATTTTTTACCAATTGAATCGATGGATATTATTATTAAAATTGTATCGATAAAAAAAATAATTAATTTGATTGGTAATCAAATTAATTATTTTTAAAAAAAACTTTTAATAAAAATTTAATCAATTTAATAAAAAGAATTTTGAAAACTTTAATATATTTTTATTTAATAAAAAATAATTTAATTAATGTAACTGATTTTGAAAATTAATAATCGAAATGAATCAATTTAATTGAAATAATTATTTTTATTTTTTATAGAAAAAGTAAACTTTCTAATATAAAATTTTAAATTAATTCAGTTAAACAATGATTAAAATAAAAAAATAAAAGCATCATTTTAGTAGCTCCTCTAGAGTGATCTTAGATTTTAAAAAAATAATAAATTATAAAAAATATTTATCTTGATCTTTTATATGAGGAGGTCAAACACTCAGATTTCTTTACTTGTAACAATGATCATATATATAAATATTAATTGATTTTAATAATAATTAATTAATGATGAAAATTATCAATAAAGTAATTGTTCTGGCTTGACATTAGATTTTCTATATTTCTTTTTTCAATTTATAGCAAAAGTTAAATTGATATGTCACATAAAATCATCTTGGGTTTAAAAATTTAGATTCAACTACAAATTCAGTTCCGTCTATTCTGAAGTTTATTTTTTTTTAAAAAAAAAATATTGATTATTTAAGTTATATCGGTTCGTTTGGATTATGAATTTCAAAAATTGATTAAACAATTTTTATTAAATAATAAAAAAATTAAAAGAATATTAATGTTTCTTTAATTTATTATTAAACTGATTAAATTTTTATTTAAAACTTAAATATTTTTATTTTAAAAAAGTAATTAATTTGATTACCGATTGAAAAATTAATCGTTCGATTAGTCAAATTTTTTTATTTCTTCTGTTTTAACAAATTTAATTCCATCCGTTTGATTTTAACCAAATGCTTAACTTCAAAATCATCTTTGAATTTTATAAAACTTAATTATATATATATATATGAGCAGGAATTTTTTATTTTTTTAGTTTCGGAGTACGTCGTTTAAGATTTTGCCTTTAAAATTTATGAATTGAGTTATAGTGCTCGAGCTAAAAAAAAAAATTTAGATGCACACAAATGTACGCACGGAAGGTGAGTATGATATCAATTCTCTCTATATATAGAGTAATGTTATTCTGCTTACTTCTTGTATACATCTCCGTGTGCACCATGTGTAATTTTTTTAGAGCTTAAGGTTTATAATTTGAGATTCAGTCTTTAGGGTTTGGGTTATAGTATCTAAACTATTTTTTTTTATAAAAAAAATTACACATGGTGTATATGGAGGTGCGTACGAAAGGTGAGCAGGATAACATTCTCCTCTCTCTCTATATATATATGAATGTTATCCTGCTCACTTCCGTGTGCACCAGATATCTTTTTTGGTATTTTTTATAAAAATTTCTTTAGCTTGAATACTATAATTCAAACCTTAAACCCTAAAGACTAAGCCCTAAATTTTTAACCTTTTGTTCTAAAAAATATAATAAAAAAAAATATATTTGGTGCATATGGGGTGCACACGAGAAGGTGAGTATATATATATATAGCATGTACACTCGTTCCATGGGCGACCCTCATAAAATTCAGGCATCTGGATTTATCCAAGCGCTTGGATCATTTTTTTTATTTTTAAGTAACCGGTTGTGCCAATGAAATTTTGCTTTTAGAGTTTAGGGGTTGAGTTATAGTATTAAGCACACAACTATTTTCAAATAAAAAAAATTTCAAATTTTTTTTTGGGTGTGCACGGGGTGTGTAGGATAAGTGTGCAGGGTATCAAAAATTTTGTATGCTTAATATTATAACTCAACCCCTAAACCCTAAAGGTAAAGTTTCATTGGCACAACCGGTTGCTTAAAAAAAATAATCCAGGCCCCTGGATTCTGTGAGGATCGCCCATAAAACGGATGTGCAAACTATCACACCTATATATATATATATATATATATATATATATTATATTGTTCACCTCCCGTGTGCAACAAGTATATATATATATATTGGTTTTATTTTTAAATTTTTTTAATTTGAATATTATAAAATACTAAAGGCTAAGCCTCAGATTTTTAACTATTTACTCTAAAAAAAATAAATTATACTTGATATATACAGAAAGGCGAGAAAGATAACATTTCTATATATACACGTTGACACTCGTTCCGTGGGCAACATGACCCTCACAGAATTTAGGCGCCAGGCACCTGAATCATTTTTTTAATTTTTTTTTAAGCAACTGATTGTGCCAATGAAATTTTGCTTTTAAGATTTAGAGGTTGGGTTATAGTATTAAGCACACAAAAAATTTTAAATCGGAAAATTTTCAAAAAAAAAATGGATGCACATGGGGTGTGCAAGATAAAGTATGCATATCAAAACTCTCTGCACACCCGTTGCATGGACAACCCTTATAGAATTTAGGTGCTTTGATTTATCTAGGCGCTTGGATCAATTTTTTTTATTTTTTATTTTTAAACAATCGGTTGTAATTTTTTTTTTTTTTTTTGGATATACGGATGTATAGAATATAAAAAAAAACTCTATATATATACCAATTGTTAAACAAAGGATAAGTATGATTAGGAAAATAATAAATGATGCATAAGCTTGAATATTATGCAAATATTAATTTAAAATTTTACCTTTTTCCTTTTGAGTTTTTAATTAATTAATTCGTTAATTATTTTCTGCACTCTATTATTAATTGTGGGGTCATTCAGGTAATTTAGTGGAACCAAGGGGCAAAAATCAAAAGATAGTAAGTTTTAAAATAAACCCCTATTATAAGTAAATATAACAATGCCGTCCTTCTCGTCTTCCGTATTAAGGTAACGAAGAGGAAGCGAACCTCTTCCTCCGTTGGTGCTTCCTTCACAACTCTCTCCTAGCCTCACTGACGCCATCGGAGGGCGACCACCACCACCAGCAGCAGCAGAGAACTCTAGGGTTCGTTCATCCCAACTTCAAGGTCAGTTCTCCGGTTCTATCTCTTATCTTCCTGCTTCCTCGCAGCGTCGAATTGTTGCCTCTCTTAAAATTTTTTGAGCTTAATCTTATACTGCGTACAACGTAGCTCAAGGAGTCTGATTTCTGATGCTCACAGTCCAACTTCGTTCCAAAAATATCATCTTGATGGTTTTTTTTTAATATGGTGGAGATTGTTTAGGTTTCTACAGCGTCTTTTGTTAGAACAATTTGGTGGAGATTGCTTGTTCTTCATTTTGATCTCTTATAATCTAACTCAATCATGTATTTGTTGCGTCTCAATCTTCTAATATTTATTATTTTCAGCTTTAAGTATGGCTAGATTCTTAGGACGTTCTTATTATTTGCAGTTTGGGACTTTTCTTATTCCACTGTTGCCCTAAAAATGGGATTTTTAGGGTTGATTTAGAGCTGTGGTTTTGAGATGGAGGAGGTGGAGAAAGCTAATATAGTTGCTGTGGAGAGTTGCCACAGAGTCCTGAGCCTCCTCTTCCAGCCTCAAGATCAAGCCCAGTCTGGAAGTTTGTTGTCTGAGACAGGGGATGCCATTGCAGGTTTCAGAAAGGTAGTTTCTTTGCTAGACAGGAGTTCTGGCCATGGCAGAGTTAGGTTTGCCAACAAAGTCATATCCACCTCCAATCGTAAGCTCCTCTCAGACCATCAATTGTTGCCCAAGATGGAGCACTGTTCTAACCCACCACGGCTCCTCCAAAGAAACATTTTAGAGGGAAAAATACAGCTCTTGGATTCAAGTGCCATGAACATGTCCCGAATATCACAAAGGTGCTTCCTCGAGAACCAAGGACAACAGGCCTCGCCTTCGAGTCCGTACCAGTTTACTCAGCTCCAGCCACAAAATGATCCAAGGTTTCAGCTTCACCAGAAGATGAAGCTTCAGGCCAACACGTTTCAAAGGAGTAATAGTGTCATTAACCTCAAGTTTGAGGGTTCTAGTCACGCACCATCCTCAACGATGACATCCTTCTTGTCGTCTCTAAGCATGGATCATAGTGTGGCTAGCTTGGGTGGCAAATCATTCCATCTGATCGGTGGACCAGCATTATCTGACCCAGTGAACCCGCACCATCCTCCCAAGCGGAGGTGTGTATGTAGAGGGGAAGATGGAAATGGAAAATGTGCCACGAGTGGCTGGTATCGTTGCTCAAAGAGAAGGTAAAGTTATGGATGTCATTATCATTCAGAGTTGAAATTGTAGTTGAAGCCATTCAACTTAAACATTTGTCAAATGTGTTATCTTTAGGAAACTAAGAATTAAGAGATCCATTAAGGTTCCTGCTGTTGGTAATAAGCTAGCTGATGTCCCTCCCGATGAGTATTCTTGGAGGAAGTACGGGCAAAAGCCAATCAAGGGTTCCCCCCATCCTAGGTATTCTATCACACATCAATCTCCATTCATCTACTTGTTTTCTTCTCTGAGCTACTATACTCATTACAAACCAAGAAGGTTATAGGCACAATTGACAATTGGAGTTTTTTTTGTTTCATCAAACTTTAAGAATTTTCGCGTAAAGTTTCTTTTAACTTGAATGTTTTATGTTGTAGTAGTGAAAAACTGCTAATTCTCTGTTTGTATAATTTTGCAACTGGATTTTATCTTTAAAAAGCACAAATTTGCATTTGCAGGGGATACTACAAATGCAGCGGCACGAGGGGCTGCCCTGCAAGGAAACATGTTGAAAGGTGCTTGGAAGACCCTTCGATGCTCATTGTCACCTACGAAGGCGAGCACGACCATGCCCAGTTGCTTACTCAGTCACCCCAGACGTAACAATTTCAAAAGGTCTCATCATTCACATTTTCCTCCTTTGAACATTTTCCATATCGCCTTCCTCTTTGGGTCATCACACCACCGATCGAGGGTTGGAACATGAGCTTCTCCAAGTTCCAGCATCTTCCTCCTCGCGTGAGTGCCAATGTATAAATGTAAAACAATGGTCCAGAACTGCGATGTATAACTGATGTCACGAAAGCAAAACTTGTGAAGTCGACAATGGAGAACAAGTCAGGCAGTGGAATTTTGTGGTTCTGCATTCCACTTTATTTAGGTAAGAGTTTCCACTTTGTTTGCAATTTCGTTTGTTCCACTCATGTCGTCCACCAGAAGTGTGATAGAGCAAAGATAAAGGCCATGTCTCCATGAACCTCTTCCCATGTCGAAGCTAGGATGTTTTATGCCAATTGATCCCACATTGACAAGTGTAATGGATGCTAAGTGACTAATCAGACTGCAATCGAACAGGTTGTACTTCAATTCAACATAGTATTAGAAAACTTATGCTCGTACCGATTAGTCATAATGGATGTTAGGGGCTTGTTGAATCGCCTTAAGGCACCTTTACTTGTGAAAGAATAAGGTCATGGTTGATTGCATCATCACTTCCCGTGATGATGGCTACCCATAGAAACTAGTTGGAAGTGTTTCTCAAAAAGTAGATGAGAGGATTCCACTAAGCTTTTCCACCTTCACCAACTTTGTTTGTTGGAAACCATGGAAACCCTAGTTTTTTGATCTTGTTTGAAGTAGGATTTAGTCATGAATGCTTTGGGGAAATCCATGAAACATCTGAAAGCAAACCTTTTGTTGTTTTTATTATTGTTGTTGTTGAAATAGGACAAAGAGAGAAATGTTCCAAGGTTTGGTGGTGGTGATGGCATAGGAATTCCACTCTTTGCCTACTGCCATTCTCCTCATACAAATTCACTGTGTTTCTTAACTGAAGCCCGGTTAATCCTGGAAGTAGATTGCCTTCCCTCCTAGTTCACGGTAAATCCGACGCATAATTTATCATCCTTAATGAAATTCCAACTTATCCTTTAGACCATCACTCAGATGCTTGTTGTTCCTGCTCTCTGAAGACAATGGAGAACGACAGGCAAGAGTTTCCGGCATGCTAATGAAGCTCCATCGCCAGTAATCTTACTGTAGTCGTGGAACCACCATCTCGTCTCTTTAGGAGATTGATCATTCCTACAGTTCTTCACATACCGGTCATACGATAAGTAAATCGACATAAGAGCTTGTACCAATAGCTTTGAGGTTGAGCTTGATAACATGGATAAGAAGCTGATGCAAATAGAGCTCACCGTCATTGCCGGTGACCAAGATTCGTAGAGTATATCTGCGACCAGAAACATCAAAGAGGGTAACTCTTAGCGAAAATTCATCTATACATAAACATTCTACAAGTTGAAATGTTAAAACTTACAAAAGGCAATGTAATGTCCAATGGAGAGACAAATATCAAGTGTATCACATTCATAATTCATCACTTGCGCGATACAGATGTTGTAAGAAGTCAAAAGGTTTCGATATTTTTTTTTTCTCCCTTTCATAATTCATCACTTGCTTTTATAATACGCATTGTGGTTGATTCATATTACTTCGATGCTTTGGTTTCTTGAATATTCATTCATGGAATCTCAATTCTTCTTGTTCTTGGTGTTCTACTTCACCATGCTAAAGTTAGCTTTTTTATTGTATGGAATCTCAGGAGGTTTGTAGACTAAACCTTCATTTCACATCGTCGTGTAGATCAAGTAAATAGCATTCCATGCTCTTGTGACTTCTTATTGCTCATGAAGTTCATCGAAAGTTTAGCGAGTTAAAGGGTTGTTTATCCTTCTCCTCGGACCTTGTTCGATTACGATAAACTGCTATGGACAGTTACTGCATGGATTTGCTCTTGTTTACACTCTTTCTGAGAACAGACTACTTAGAGAATGATACAAATGGCACAAACACACACATATATGTTCACCTTGATTCATTATTGATGGCATTGGTCTGTAAATTTGATTCTTCAATGTATTACTAACTCTGGTTCGACCGTAACTATTTGTGTGATTGAACCAGTTAGGCCGGTCGAGGAAAAATTTAAAATTACGGGTTATTTTGTGCTATAGATTGATACGTAAAGATTGTCGACTGTTTTTTGTTTGGTTATTGTGAAGTCACACTCATGAAACCTGATTCATACAATGTAATATCTATCACATCTCATTGATTTGTTCATCATCGAAAAAAACAAATTTTGGCATCTTAATTATTTTTTGGAAAAAAACTTTTAGATGGAATTTGTATTGTGTGAACTCCAATCAACGGAGAACAAAAGTCTTCCGGAATCGACAAATTATCCTAAAATTGAGGAACCCTATGGTATTATTCAATTTTTTCGTATCTCAAATTATTTTTTTAAAAAAATTATAAATTGGACTAAAGGATTATTTTAAAAATAAATAAGTTGTGTTTTTATGTGGTATAGCTTATGTATTGAATTAATTTATTATTTATAAACAAAATTAGGCCACTTTCTAGTTATTATAATGATAAAAATTGAGCAGGACAATTTTATCTGAAATTATGTATATAATTCTAAATCTATTTAAATTAAATCTATTTCTTTTATCAATCTTCCTTCTAAATAAATATAAAACCTAATAATTTTATCCTTTTGTTCTCCTATTTTTTGTTCCAAAAAATGAAATTAAACTAAACTTTAATATTAAATAATTTAAGGCATTAAAGCTTTCTCTCCTCCAAAACAGAGCATAAAACAGAGAAAGCGCCACTGAGTCTGTGTGAGAGATGGACTTTTCCGGCGGCAGCGCCGCCACGGTGTCTGGAGACGGCATGAAGCTTGACGGCTTCCGGTTCTCTGCTCAGGTGGTGCGCGGCCGGTGGTTCATGTTCTTCTCTTCGTTCCTGATCATGGCGGCCGCCGGCGCCACCTACATCTTCTCCATTTACTCCAAGGACATCAAGACTTCCTTGGGCTACGACCAGTCCACCCTCACCACCATCTCCTTCTTCAAGGACCTCGGCGCCAACGTCGGAATTCTCTCCGGCCTCATCAACGAGGTCACGCCGCCGTGGGTCGTCCTCTCCCTCGGCGCTGCCATGAACCTCTTCGGCTACCTCATGATCTACCTCGCCATCACTGGCCGCACCGCACCACCCCGCGTCTGGCTCATGTGCCTCTATATCTGCGTCGGCGCCAACTCCCAAACGTTCGCCAACACTGGCGCCCTCGTCACCTGCGTCAAGAACTTCCCGGCGAACCGCGGCATCGTCATCGGCCTCCTCAAGGGCTTCGTCGGCCTTAGCGGCGCCATCATCACGCAGCTCTACTACGCCATCTACTTCGACGATTCCAAGTCACTTGTCCTCCTCATCGCCTGGCTCCCCGCCGCCGTTTCCATCGTCTTCGTCCACACCATCCGCATCATGAGCGTCGAAGCTTCCTCGCCGTCGGGGAAGACTCCCCGCGCCTTCTACTACTTCCTCTACATCTCCCTTGCCCTCGCCGCCTACCTCCTCGTTGCCATCGTCGTCGAGAAAACCGCCGGCAACTTCTCTCGCCCTGAATACGACATCAGCGTCACAGTCGTAGTCCTCCTCCTTCTTCTCCCCCTCGCCATCGTCGTCAAGGAAGAACTCAATATCTTCCACCGGAGAAAACAAGACCTCCGCAACCCTGCACCGATCAACATAACCGTCGAGAAAGCACCATCGCCGACGGTTCCAGTTGTCATCGCCGAGGGGAGTGAAAAGGAAAGAGAGCACGCGGTGGTGCGGTGGGCGAGGGAGATGTTCCGGCCGCCTGCGCGCGGCGAGGACTATTCGATTCTGCAAGCTCTGGTGAGCCTCGACATGCTGGTGTTGTTCTTCGCCATCATCTGCGGCGTCGGCGGGACGCTGACGGCGATCGACAACTTGGCGCAGATCGGGGAGTCGTTGGGGTACCCGAAGCGGAGCGTCGGCACGTTCGTCTCCCTTGTCAGCATCTGGAACTACGCCGGCAGGGTTACCTCCGGCTTCGCGTCGGAGGTTCTTCTCAGCAAGTTCAAGTTCCCACGGCCACTGATGCTGACGGCGGTGCACCTCCTCTCCTGCGTCGGCCACCTCCTCATCGCCTTCGGCGTGCCCAACTCACTCTATTTCGCCTCCGTCGTGATCGGTTTCTGCTTCGGCGCGCAGTGGCCGTTGATCTTCGCGATCATCTCCGAGCTCTTCGGGCTCAAGTACTACTCGACGCTGTACAACCTCGGCGGCGCCGCCAGCCCGCTGGGGTCCTACCTCCTCGGCGTGAGGGTGGCAGGGCACTTGTACGACGTGGAGGCGAGGAAACAGAGAAGCGCTTTAGGCATCGCCGGCGATGACAGGGACCTGACCTGCATCGGCGTGGAGTGCTTCAGGAAGTCGTTTCTCATAATCACGGCGGTGACGGTGATCGGCGCCACTGTGTCTCTGGTGCTGGTATGGAGGACGAAGGAATTCTACAAAGGAGACATCTACGCCAAATTCAGGAAGCAGAGGGAGGCGGCGGAGCAGGAGACGGCCACGGCATGGTTCAGCTTCGAAGGAGAGCTCCATGACCGAGATAGGAAGAAACAAGCTGCTCCGGCACCGGCGCCGGCGGGTGAGGAGAGCCCTGGAAATAGCAAAACAGTAAAATTAAGCGAAGACAATTAAAAAAGATTTCTTGTAAACTCTTTTACTAATTAAGTACTTAGATTTTGTTAGAATCAAATTACTTTACTAGGTAAAGAAAATCTATCAATCCCACACAAATCTAAGTTAAATAAACATGTAAAAATAAGAAAATAAGAAATCTTACCTTATATTTTTCTCAAACAACTAAAAATATTTCTTTTAATAAGATTTTTTTTGTACGAGTTTAGATGAGAATAATGAAGTAAGAAGATGTCATATAATCTAAAACAATCTCATCTTAATTTTTTAGATACTTCATTTTTTTAATCTATGAATCTAATTTTCACAATTCTATTAATTTAAAAAATGATTCGATTCTATAATTTTTTTTATTAATTATCAAAATAAATTAAAAAGTATAGATGAGTCCAATCCTAACGAATAATTTAACATCATAAAATTTTTATCACATTCTTCTGTCCTTTTCTAATAATTGAAGGTTAAGATTTGACTCCAACTTCGATATATAAAAGTAGTGTTTATAAATTAATCTTCACATTATTAAGTAGGATTTTTGTAAAGCATACTTGATATTAAGAAGGTTTTTAGCTTAGTGTTAAAATCACTATTTTTAGAATATATTTTAAAAGAGTATACGAATCTTAACTATGGAAAGATCCCTCGGCTTAAATATATAAATTAAAGTTCCTTCGAGAATGGATGATGTTGGGTCATTTGAGCTTGTAGTCATTCATTATTGGGGGCCCAATGTTGTGGGCTTTGAGAACAACATGTGTGTTATGCAAGGGCTTTAAGGCCATCTTTTAGCGGTAAAATTTTAGGGTTTTAGAAGACAATTGTTTTAGAAAACCCTAAAATTTTAAGATGTGTTAGATAGTTTTTTTTTACAAAAGGGGTTTCAAACTTTAATACATGGAAGACAAATTCTTATTGAATCTATAAATTTGTTACAAAATCATCCTCATGGTGTAGTGTAGTAGTAAAGTACTTAGGTGAACAAACATAATATTAAAGTTTGAATTTCAATATGAACGAATATTCTAGAGATCAATCTCTAAGTGTGCATAAATTGTGCTCCAAATTTATCTGATAGACAAACCAAAAGAAAGATCGTCTATCTCCAGAAATAATCGAGTGAAACTTGGATTACTCAAAATAAAATGCTACAAGATTAGTAAAAAGGGATTCAAATTTTACTATATATGGAAGAGATTTTCTTATTGGATATACATTTTGTGTTCAATTTAGTAAGAGTTTGTTTATGTTTAAGAGCAACATGTGTGTTATGCAAAGGATTTAAGGTCATCTATGGCAGTAAAATTTGAGGGTTTTAGAAGACAATTGTTTTAGAAAACCCTAAAATTTTACAATGCGTTAGATAGTTCTTTTTACAAAAGGGGTTTCAAACTTTAATTCGTTGAAAATAATTTCTTTTTGAATCTATAAATTTACTACAAGACCCGTAAAAAGGGATTCAAATTTTATGATATGTGTTACCATGCAGAGACTTTCGAGGAATGAATCATCGGTGAACTAGAGATTTATTGCCTTTGTCATCGGGATTCGCCGGTCTTCGGCGAGCGAATGAGACTTCTCTGATCTCTCTGGTCGGGGACTTGCACGAATCACAGAAAGAGGGACGGAGGGTTAGAGGAGGGCTCCAGGCAAGAGACCTGGGGATCCCACTCCAACGCTCAAGTCGGATCCGATCGAGCAGAGGTAGTGAAACTAGTAAGTAAAGATAGCTCAGGTTAGGAAAAAACCTCTCCTTGCAACAGTGACTTCCGTTTCTTTATATACTCTTTCGAAGTGTGTACGATCAGTATTAATGACGTGTACTGTTGAGGCATGGGTGAACATGTTCTGATCCGAAAGTATCACCGTTCTCCATACTTCAAGGGAGTGTCTGGGGTACCGTCGGGGGTGTTCTGATCGTGCTGTTAAGGGGTATTATGGTCGTACTGTTGAGGGGTTGTCTGACTGTACTGTTGAGGGATGGTCTGACCGTACTGTTGGCGTCGGAGTCAGACCTCATAGGAATGCCAGAGGCACGGACCAATAATAAGATCATTCCGTTCGGCCATATTATAGATCCGACCGGGGACATACTTCAAACGATCGGGGATTGTAGAACACATCCGGTCAGATTGTAGACCTGATTAGAACCTACTTCAACCGACCGGGCTTCGTAGGGCGCGTCCGGTCGAATTAGAGACCCGAGCGGGAATATAATTTAATCGACCGGGCTCTATAAGGTGCCTCCGGTCGGTGACATAATATATCTCGACCTGATACCTTGATTCTGATCTGTGATCTTGATTGTCTTTTACCAATCGGGGTGATGATAATTACACTCGGTCGGTTATATAGCATGCGTCCGCTCAAGAGTTGAGAGACTCAATCGGATTTAGCTAATCTTGATCTTGACTATATACCGCGTGGTATCTGTCCGTACTAGCTACCATGAGATCCTGACTCAATCACCCATATCAATATGATAGATAGTTTCTTATTGTATGTGCATTTGCTACATAGCTTATTGAAGATATATAGTTCGAAGTCATCAAACGAGGGAATATGTTCTCCACCCTCAACATCCTTGACCCTGCTTAATTTGAACTACTCAACCGACACTAGCTCCACTAGCCTCCTTGGACCCCACCCGATTCATCACAAACATGGCCGACCAAGCCACTTCAACCCACACATTACACCAACCCCCTTTCGTTACACCATCGACTAATCGAAAAACCTAATCCACCTCAAACAAACAAACTATGTACTCACGTCTTAACCGAACCAAACTACACTCACCTTAACTAAACTCGAGTAACTTGGTCGATTGGTCAATTGTAATTTGACCGCAAAACCACCCTTTCCGTGAGTGAAGAGGCCTAAAGAAGGTTCTTTGACTATGGTAGCTAATTCTTATAGAAATGGCTGGCCAACCACTAAGTTGCAATCTTGTCATCTCCTTGATGTTGATCTTTTTCTATATCTTTGACCAAACAAAGCATGGCGATGAGCCGATGAACCTGGCTCCATATATAGCTGAATTCATTGCACCCCACTACCTACTTATCCATATGTCAAAGTCGATTCAGACTTCACAGTTATTGTAGTTCAACTGTTGTAGAACCTTCAAGACTAGTGTCAAATGAAATCTATTTACAATTTCTTTTAAGATGATTTTTGATATGTTCTTATAATTTTTTTTCATCCATAGTTATCGCGAACAGTCATCTATTTTGTTCAGAAACGCCACTGATTTTGGGTCAATAAAGAGGTTTAAGCTAATCATATAGGTTTTGAATTTTGTTTACTTAAAGGCTAGCTACTCATTTGGCCCTATTTCACCTAATGATTTGGACTTTTATAAAATGCTGATAATATATTAAATTTATAATGCCACTTATATACACACACAGGGGTCAACACTCAGTCACTTAATTTATATTAACTACCAAATAAGATTTCTGTTATTAATTAATTAACACATGGAGCCTGTTCAGTTGACACTTGCTTAATCAATATTCTAACAAATCTCACTCACATTGAAAAGAAAGGCATACCAATATAAAATTCTAACAAATCTACCTTCGTTTTTTAGGATCACAGTTTATTAATTGTTAATGAAAATTAATGTAGACAGTAATATATTTTATTTTTTAGTAGGAAAAGGAAATCTGAAAGGACAATTTAAGTCAACTTCTTTTGTTATTCTCTTTGAAAAAGATGAAAGGGACAATGGAAGAAGAAAAAAATTAGCATTACTCACAGTTTTCATCTCTAGTAAACAATGAACATATATATATATATATAATCACTTACCGCTAGTAAATGCAACATGAGGGTATTTCTTATATATCCATCTCATTAATAATCGTTAATAAAGATTGTGACCATTTTCATCCAACAAAAAAACTTTCAAAATAGAGATAATTTTATAATATCAAGCTGCTAACTAACTAAATATTTTTAACAAACTCAAATTAAAAGCTCGATAGTATAGAATCAAACTTAAGTAAAACTCAAATAAAATTTAAGATATAAAAAAAACAAGTTTGAACAACATTCAACTTAACTACTTATTTACAATCCTAAATAAAACATAATTACTTAATTAATTTATTGGCCTATATATATATATATAGATATCATAATCCTCACCCACCATACTAATTAATCTATCATACACAAAAAAATAAATAAAAAATGACCACACACATACCATACTAGACTTCTAAATTGGCCATCACAAGCGCTTACCAATTTTATTCTGATAATCGATGAAAAACTTTTATAGGACCAAATCAACGCTCCAAATTCGATGTTACCTATCATTTTTTTTAAAAATTTATCACACACACATAAATGGCCACATATCGTCACTCACTCTGTGATTCACAATTTAATTATAAAATCATATATTTAGAAAAAAATTATCGGTGAAAATATATTTAGATAATCCATAGAAGATGGTAGGAAATTAAGTTTTAATTAGTTGAGCAAGTTTAATTTCATAGGTGACCTGTTCTGACCGGCAAAGATTTGGTTTAATTAATAAGTTAATCAATCCATCTTATATATGGATTATCATAATTAAGAGTTGGTACTGTAACCAACGTTTAATTATCTAATATATATTAATCAGCAAATTAAATTGAAAACAAAAATACATTATAATAACAACAATATATAAAATTACATTGGTCCGTAGATCAGTACGTAGCTGCTCCATCCATGCATTTACATGCATGGATTTTATTGAACACTGTTGTTAATATAATACATTAATTAAATATAATTAATTTTTACAATATCAGAGAAAACATTATCCTGCTGTTTTTTTTTTCTTCATGCAAAAATATAAATATTTAATTTCTTTAGCTTCATATAAATGACGGTAGATGTAGCTTTCTTGGTCTCTCCACGTGTCTACCAACTCCTGCATCACGTAAACAAAAATGAATTTATAAATTAATTTTTATTAATGGAAATTAAAAGAGATAAGAACGTTGGGAATTTTAATTAATTAATTACTTGTATTTAATTAATTAGTCGAGTTGATAACAGAGTTGGTTGAAGGCGGGCAAGTTGTGGTCGAAGAGCGCCACGTAGACTTCGATTCCTGCCGCGGAGTCTCCGGCGACAGAAGGAAGGAGTACTATCATCCCCTCCGCCGGCGAGTAGGTCGGCATGAAGCAGAAGGGGTGGCCGGCGCCGAAGTCGACGTCGTGGAAGGGGAAGCGGAGCCAGCTGTGGACCTCGAGGTGGGGGCTCATGACACACTCTACGGCGTCTGCGGTCGTCTCCAGGCCCTCCGCCCGCACCGCCGGCGAGCTGGCGAAGTCGATGAAGGAGCGGAAGTAGCGGTCGTCGGCGACGCGGGCGATGGCGTCGCTGACGATGGTGGCGGCGTGGCCCAGCGGGAGATGGCACACGTCGCCGGCTGGAGAGCGGGGGAGGGCCCACAGGACGAGGTTGCCGAAGTACTCGTCGGGGACGGGCGGCCGGAGGCGGGCGCGGCCGTCCACCGAGATTCGCACCTAAACGGAGCAACACGTTTATTATATTGGAAAATTTGCATTTCGCCTCTTCTAATTTACTTTACTTTTGAAATATCCTCTAAAGTTTCAAAAATTAACAAAAAATATATATTGATTCATAGTTAAAATATTGTTTTTAAGAAGATAAATAAATGAGAGATATTTTAGTAAATTTATGGATTACCTCAGTGGTGGTGCGCGGGTCGAGGCCGCGTGCGCGGGTAGTGACGCGCCACAGGTGGGCCACCAGGCACTCGAACGTGGTGAACCGCCGCCTCGGCTCGCCGCCGCTGGCGGTGGCGGACGCCTTGGCCTTGAGTCCGGCGAGGAATTGCTTCCCGAAATGGGTGCGGTGCACCACCACGCAGTCCTTGCGGGGATCCTCCTTGGCGGCGCCGAACATCTTCCTCGCGGCGAACTCCGCGCCGCGGTGCTCGAACTCGACGAGCGGCGGCCGCCGCGGCGGGAAGAACGCCGCCCGGTTGTAAATAACTTGTGGGTGACCAATCGGGAGGCCGCGCGTGGCGCGGCCCCAGGCGACGAGGAAGTTGCTTGCCGCGTGGCCGTCGGCGACTAGGTGGTGAGCCGTGAACCCCACCGTGAGGGTTCCGCACGCGAACCTTGTGAGCTGGACCTGCACCAGCTCGGGGCCCACTGGGTGGATCGACGGGTGTAGGGCCAGCAGCGCCGGCGAAGGCTTCGTCAGCGCCGCCCGGTCGAAGGCGGCGTCCGAAGATGCCTCCACGAACCTAGCACCGCCGTCGTTGAGGAGGACGAACGGCTCGTCGTCAACAACGTCGAAGGCGAGGCGGCCGGCCCAGTCGCGGTAGTGGGCGAGGGCGCGGGCGAGGCCGACGGCGATGTCGGAAGTGGAGACGGCCACCGGAGGGGAGAAGCCATAGATGACGGCGATGTGAGTGTCGTAGGTGATCTTGTCGAACTGGCTGAGGCGGACATGGAGGTCAGTCGCGGGCGATGGATCGCCTGCGCCAGCATCGATATCGTAGAGGGGCTTCACGAGGGTGGAGCTCACCACTCGAACCCTCAACGGAGTGGACGCCGGGAAAGTTTGCTCCGGCACCGGCATTGCGTGGATTTTAATATAAAACCTAATTAAATACCTTAATTAAGGTTTAATTTGGTGAGAGTAAGTGACTAATTGTGGTGGGAGTGGAGGAGCTTAAATAAGGCGAAGGGCAATGGAAATTTTGACGTCATCATGATGCATGCATGCATATTATAAATTTTAACATAAAACTCTAAATAAATTTGATGGATTATTTTTGACTCTGGTTTTTTGTTTGGTGGGGGAATTAAATAAAGGTTATTTTGGACTTATTTTTATGCATATCTACCTGACTAGTTGATCCGCGACTAGTTGATCCGTGAAGACTGAATAATATATATGGTTTGAAGGCAATCATCTTCTTATTAAGTCGGTAAAACTTTGAAAATTTCAATAGTGCATCTAATTTTTAGATTTTTTTAAAAATATATTTATTTTTTATTTTATTCTTTATGTCAATTATTATAGCATTGAATTTCAAAAATAACATCAAAATAACATTTCAAAAATAAACATCATTTTAATATATTAATTTTTAAAATCAATATCATCAAATAAATCATAAAATCAATATTATTATGATGCTAATTTTTGAAATATAATATTATAATAGTAGTATTTTTTAAAAATTAGTATTATAATGTATTATTCTTTAAATATAATATTATATTGGTTGGTAAAAAAGATAAAATAAAAAATAAATACGTCTTTTAAAACCTGTAACGTGTCCTTTAACAATTATTGCATAGTTTGAATTTGTCGTCTAAATTGAGAAAGATTAGTGTTGCATTATAAATATGTCGGCTGATCGCAAATTCATTTAAAATATGTATTCTGGGGAATGAGGATATACTCAAATTATTTGATTTGATGCCTAAACTATTCATTTTGATGCAAACGAGATGATTATAGAATTAAGGTGTTTGGTGTTAATCTGGGTTAGAATTGAACTAGCTTGTTATAAATTGTGAGTTTATTCTCACCTACTTTGCAGCTGTATAATCTAATGTTAGAGGTAATGATCTTCTGTTTTCAGAATATTCTCAGTAATCTAAAGAAATTCCTGTGTCAGCAATCATTAACAGAAGCACACAAAAGAGATTTGAACATAAAAAATGGAGATCAATTAATATTGAGCTTGACTCGAGCTCCTTTACTAAAACAAATACAAACACAGACAAGCTCACTTCGGTTTAGCTCACTTATAGCCATACTGTTCATGCAAAACGATATTTATATCAAACATGGGAAGGATTGTAGATACAAAGACCTTATAACTTTATTGAACCCATTTGTAGCCCGACCTCACATTTATAGTTGTACTACTAATGCAAATGGGAAGCTTCATAGATACACAGACCTTACGATGTATCGAAGATCAGCTCATGAAGGCCGAGGCTTGAATTCTTTTGGTAGCTCAGAATGCTGACCATACTTGAAGGTTGGCTTCCAGACAATTAACCCTCAGTAGATTAATTGGTCCCAATTGGTGAGTTTAGAAATTTGGATCTTAATCATCACCACCCAACTTCCTAAACTTTAGAGGAAGAGAATCATTAAAATTTGCAGTTCTCTTAAATCTCCTCATGTTCCACTGTGAAGCAGGTTTTTGTGGATCATTGGCGCAGACTGTAGTGTCACGATGATTTGCTGCAGTTTTCTGATGCAAGACCTGAAAATCCTGCCAGAGAGAGAGAGAAACAGTAGGCTTCATGTCATATATTTTTGGAATTTCAGATAAAAAAAAGGAGAAATGGAAGATAAAGGAATTGATATGCATTCTGGTTGAAAGTAGACAAGAAATATTGCAACTGGAAATCAATCAGAATAAGGTTCAGTATGACAGAATATCACTAGGTGATTGGCAGATCAATCTTGTAGATTAACACATGAAAAATCTAAAATGACCATTCATACCCACTAGTGCTCGATTATAATCAATGTGTTCCTTGATTTCTTATTTGCTAAAGAAGGGGAGGATATAAGCAAGGCACGTAATTATGTCCATGAGGTGGAATATAGCTTTCAGTTATGGTTTCAATGCATTGGACGATCCAATCTTAAGATAAGAACAATCTGAACTCAATAAATGCACTAAGCGACATATTTAATCTCTCAGCCGCCCTGTGTGTGTATGCTCGATCTAACCTTGTTTATGTAAACACATTGTGAGGTGCTGACATGCTGAGAACATTCTCATGTGCTTCTTGAGAGGACTGGAATTTTCTTATACTTTTGATCCTTTGACAATGAAATATACAGATGTACATTCCAAGTATTTCTCCTGATGACAACCTTTATGAGCACATAAATATAGACAACAAAATGTTGATTTTACCTTTTTAAAACAATTGTCTGTCATTTTTTGCTGGGAGTATTATATGATAAATTTGCTAAATTACTGTATCTTTCTTATGCCAATGTTTATCAAATCGTTGCTTTATTGCAAAGTGGCATATCAGTGTGTAGATATCTTGTCCCCTAAATATCCATGTCCTATATAGCACAGAAAGCTACCTTTGGTCTTTATTCAACTATGATCCTATCCAAATCCATAAAAATAAGTAGCAAAGAAGAAATTTAACATTGCCCAAATAAAGAGGAAGGAGCAGAAATTTAATCTAGAGACTGGCTGAATCGAGTGAAACCACATTCTCTTTAAACTGAGTGAATTTAAGACAGATATTTGGATTATTCTTTTATTTTTTTCAGATAATGAATATTGCTATTTTATATTTATATATCAAACTTGAAACTCTTTCAAGCTGTCAGATTTCCAGGATGCCACTATTGTATATGCAGAGCTGGTTTGAAGCTTTTTATACCATTGGTTTTCTTAACTTTCTTGAGGTAAGAAAGAGCTCTTGTTGAATCATCTAAGTTAGGGATTCACAATTCTCATTCTCCTTCACACCAAAACCTAATGTTCCTACTTCTCTTCTTCCTCCACTATTTTTCAATTTTCTTCCTTTGATTCTATATCAAGTAGATATGCAGAAGTTTATTCCCTCTGACCTACTAATTAGGTCTAAGAGCATGTGATGGTGGGTTCTAATCAAAGATCGATAGTTGACATATCCAAAAATGGTATAAACCATGAACTAAATACAGAAATTCTATTCACTATTAAGTTATATAGTTATTGCCACCAATTAAATTTAAGGCAGTAAGGTAAAGACAGCATGATCTTACACAAGATGTTCTAACTGAAGAAGCCATGCCGTCACCGACAGCATCACAAGGTCTAGTGCCTGAGGAAAACAGATATGACACTTTAAGTATTTAGCTAAACTACTTGAATTAAAGCAAATGTCTCAGGGAAATTTTATCCTCCCTAAAAATACTGACCAGAAGTGCTCGCTCGCCATGGATCAATTGGGAATTGTGGTTCGAATCCTCTACAAGATGGTAAATGTTCAACCCCACTTGGCGGTAAGTAGGAAATAGGCAATGGCAAATCCCAATTACTTGAAGGTCTCATTCGACCTCGATTCTCCAAAATTCCTGAACTTCCAATTCTTGTTCCTCTACTCCTATCTATCAAGTGAGCAGAGTTAAAGAATGGAGATACCGTAACCTGACTGCGCCCATCAAGTTTCCTCCTTGAGGGGCAGAACAAATTCCAGTTATCAGATTTCTTGCCAGGAGGAATAGATTCCAGTTTCCTTCCGTTACCAGATCCAAAAACTTCTCGTTCCCTATCGAATTCTTCCCCGAGGTGAGCCATCTTGCGAAATAGAGGAAAACGACCATTAGCCTCACCATAATCGTCCTTAACAAAAACTCTTCCACCGCCATTGTAGCCTCCCGCAAGGCGTCCAGGTCCCCCTCGAGGAAGGGCTGAACTTGGCCTAAACTGAAAGGGTCCGAACCCATTGAGCGAATCGTTTCCTCCACAGTCCACCACGATCCGATGCGGAGGCGGAGGCGGTGGAAGAGGAGGCCGAGACTGGGGGACGAGGGCGAGCCTCCGCTGTAACAGATCTAAGTAGCCGCGGGCGACGAAGGGCGAATCGAGATTAGGGATCAACATCCGGGTGCGGGACTCGAAGGTGTCGTCACCGGGGTGATCGAAGGGTTTCCGGAGCTTCCTTCCATCGGGAATCGGGGGCTGTGCGGCGGGGGGAAGAGGGGGAAGCTTGAGATTGAGGCGGGAGACCCAAGAGGACGTACGTAGGGTTCGACCTCGCCGATCATGGAGCGAGAAGGAGCCTCGGCGACCTTCGCCGCTGAGGCGGGCGGCGGAGCTCTTGCTATCCACGGAGCTCTTCGAAGAAGAGTGGACTGGGCGAGTGGCCATGACACGAAAGGATAAGACGAAGAAAATGAAATGGACAAAGCTGTTTAATAGTGAGTTTATTTTACTACAGAGTAATGTAATGTGATAACTTGATGGGCCGGGCTTCCTTCTTTATTATGGGCTTTAGATGTAATTTAGCCCGGTCCAACCGGCTGGCTCACCAAACCGGGTCTAGTGCCGGACCGGTTAACCTGGTCATTTTAATGGTCACTGCATTTACTCATCGTCTGTTTCCGGAGTTGAAGGTTTCGCCGTCGTCTCTGCGAACAAACCCTAGCTCTCTCCGCTTCTCAGCTGCCGCTCGCCGAGATGTCGACTTTCGTCCCTACGTCGGAGGAGGATCCGGTGCTCGCCGTGGTTCGATTCACTTCCGAGCTTTCCTGGGCCGACGCAGGGCCTGAGGTAGAAAGGAAATTGACCCTTCGATGTCTGTTTGCCTGCTTGGTTTTGTTTTTATGATAATGTGTTCTTCTGATCTGATTTGGTTACGGTCTATGTTTGAGGTAGTATATAAGGTTTTTGGTACTTTTCCACATAGCCTACTGGATTCTGTTACGGATTTGCGTTTTTTCGTTAAAGAGAAGAATCGTATTTGTAAAAGAAGAGTTTTTGTTTGTGATTGTTGATGTTTTTGCACTTATGAACCCTAAAGGAAGGCTATTTTGTTCGTTTATATAATTTGTGAACGTGGGAGTAATGCACGTTCAGTTCCTTGCGTCCTTGTTGTATTTTTATTTCGTTTTGCAGCTATCTTATTTGAGCTGTAGAGAGACAAAGTGACAAGTTGCTTACTCTGGGAAGTTTTGTCTGAAACTTGTTTCATGGGTTCCTTGCTAGGTTGCGGACACTCAGGTGAGTGGGTTATGCATGGAAGCGGAAGAGTTCATGCTTGGAGGTAGATGGCTGGACTTGGCTTCTCTCATCCTAACGACAGTTGACTTGATAACATCTCGTGTATCTGAGAAAGGTATTACTTTCAATTTGAACAGAACTTTAAGCATTCAAATGTCTGACTATTTTTTTTCCTAATACAAAGATCCTCCACTAGTCTTGTTTTAAGGACTTTTTATTTTAGTCACCTTAATCTTGTATCTTCTGCAAGGGGGAAAAGAGAATGGCAGAATGGCCTACAATCCTCTCCAATGAATAACCTTAGAGATGTCTTCTTGTTCCCTTTTCCTTGCAAGACAGAATAATTAACCGTGTGTGTAGGAATTCAAGTGCTTGGGCTTTTGTTTCTAAGATTTTAGATCAAGGACTTTCATTACAAAGCATTTTGTTTCTGTCGGGAAGATCATAGAGTTTCTTATATGCAACACTTAATAGGGAACCATGTTTCCACTTTTCAGAAGTAGGAATTAGTAGACTTTTAAACATGTAAAAGCCCAAAAAACCACTGATTAGTTTCCATGTTTTGTGAGAAGTGGGAAAATCTTGATATTGAATGAGTAAAAACAATCTATATGTTACAATTTGAAACTTGTATATAGCTATGTGCCTATGTCATAATTATTCAATCAACAATTGATCATGATTCCAGATATTTGCAAAATTGAAAGTAATACTACCTCATACTTTTTTAAATTTGTAATTTTTCCTTAGTGTTCATCCAATAATATTCACATTGATGTCTTTATTTACTAGACTAGTACCTTCTTGAATAAATTTTTATATTTAAAAAAACGTGTACTGTGAAATTGGCAATCATGCTCTTAAGACAATTATTTTCTTCTTTGTGAACTAGTATTTAAATGTTGGCAATTAGGAAACTACATCTATCAAAAATTAGTGCTGATGAGAATATTAAAATGGATATATGAGAGTATATGAAAAGGTAAAATTAAAAAGTATATATGCAATAGCAATTAAGAGAAGCTACAAAAATGAAATTTAGAGAAAATAAGTGAAGATGTAATGGACATGTTCCAATACTTATATCTAGATTCTAGACATTGGACAAAGTGAATTTGTTGGACTTGGAGAGGTAAGAGGTAGAGGAGGACCCAAAAAATTATAGTCGATGGAATTAATAGTGATTTACGAGATTTGGGTATTAGTGATATAAGATCAATGTAACCTATCCCCAAGTAAATGGAACTAAAAACATGGTTTGTTGATGTATATGTTTTGAACAACTGGTGTTTGGTTTCCATGGCTCATACAAAGAAATGCTTCACAGGGCATCTATTACTCAGTTATTAATTCTTGTGATGTATATGAAATAATTTTATCAACAGTTTGTGAGTATCAAGAAAAAAGTATGTATGAATTGTTACCATTTTATATGTATCTACTATTTAGCATAATCAATCGATTTTCATTGTTATCAACTTGCAACCCTTTCGAAATTCAAATTATTATGATAATAACACAATTATTATTAATATTTTTTTGTAAAGCTATCCTTTAATTCATTTGGTTATACAAAAGAAAACATTTTATACTCTATAACATTAGCTAAAAGAAAACATTTTACACATCTTACTATTTACCTTAAAAGACAATTTAGTACATTCATTCTTGGACACATAAAATTGTGGATATTTGTCATGGTAGATTGAGAAATTTTAACCTTTTGTTTTTGCTCAAAACACAAATTCCTGCTTGTTTGTATATTGCAGATCTTGAGTGTATCTTCACTGTTATTTGCAATCTGGTAACAAGAGCCAATACCCCTGATGAAGCATTGGAGATGGCACAGTTGATATCTGCAAAAGTTGTTCAACAACCAACTGATAGACCAGCTTTGAGATTAAAGATGTGAGGTTTTCATCTTTTCTCTTTGGGTTTTATTATTCTCTGTTACTAACAAATGCACTTGTTTGAACCAGTTTGTTCAATCTCTACAATCTACTAGAAAACCCATACAGCAAGTTTTTTGTTTACACAAAGGCGCTTGATTTGGCAGCCAGCGGGAAAGTTACTGAAAACATCATTCCTTCATTTAAAAAGATAGATAGTTTTTTGCAAGAATGGAACATTGGAAGGTTGGACATGAGGCAGCTTTTTTGGTCTATTTCTAATATTTTGAAGGATAACAAAAGGTGCAGAGAAGGAACCTATTGTTTTTCTTATACTTGTCTCTCATCCCTATTTTTAAATATTCTTGTTAATTGCTTGCAGTCTTGCAAAAGATTCTTTTGCCTTCCTGACAAGGTATTTAGCCACTTTTTCTGGTTCTGGTGAGGATGCCTCTTCTATGAACGAAGCTAAAGAAGAAGCTGTTCAAGCTGTCATTGATTTTGTTAGATCTCCAGATATAGTGCAGGTATCTCATTTGAGCAATTTTGTGCATCCATTGGGATTTGAGTACTCAGTTTAATTGCTACTTAAGGTAAAGACAGGAAGAGAGACATTCAATAAACAAGTAATAATTTCATTCTCAACATAACGAACCTCTTTTGCATCATACAGGAGACATTTTAAGAGTGTTCTAGGAAGACATTATGATGGTCTTTGTTACTATCTTACCAGTTGATGACATCGTTATCTATTATCATCTGTTTATAACCATATTTATGGTAACCAAATTGCAATAGTATCTTATCTTTTTTGTATCCTAATTTGATATCTGGCCGAAATAAATAAAGTAGCCAGTGCACATTAGAATTTGCTCAGCCTAAAACTAAACTTTTAGAATCTGGAACACAATATTTTGTTGGTAGGCAGAGGCTTTTGGGATTTGGACTCATGATATCTTTTTTGTGAAAGACCACTAATCCAAGATTTTGGCACAATAAAATTGTCTGCTTTTTAAGTGTTGCAATTTTGTGTTCAAAATTTTGCAATGCTGGTCTTGGAATTGTATTTGTGGCATTTATATTATAGTCAAACGGTTTAACTTATATGTGAGCATATATTCCGTGTTGTGATATTCTTGCAGTGTGATTTGCTTGATTTGCCCGCTGTTGCACAACTGGAAAAAGATGCAAAATACTCATTGGTTTACCAGCTTTTGAAGATATTCGTCGCCCAAAGGTTGGATGCATACTTAGATTTCCATGCTACAAATGCAGTATTGTTGAAAAACTACGGTATGTAGCACATTTTTTCTGCCTGTCCTATTGTTTCTACAATTCCTTGTCTGACATATGTGGTTCTGCAGGTCTAGTTCATGAAGACTGCATTACAAAAATGAGGTTAATGTCACTGCTAGATCTCAGTTCCAACGAATCTGGAGAGATTCCTTATTCTCTTATTAGAGACACTCTACAGGTAATAAAACGCCGTATCTGACAAGCAAGGCTTGCACATTATGCTTGTCACATGCTATTCATAATTATTGCGTTTACTACAGATCACGGATGATGAAGTAGAATACTGGGTTGTTAAAGCAATCACCTCCAAGCATCTAAGCTGTAAGATGGATCAGCTGAATCAAGTTGTGATCGTCAGGTATGTGAAATCCACTTCCTCCCTAAGTTTGATGGATGTTGCTAGAACTTGTCGGATGAAGCCCTTCTATGGCTGTTTAATGTAACTACATGTAAACCTGACATGTCCTTTTCCTGATATGCAGCCGACATACAGAGCGGGTATTTGGTTTGTCAGAGTGGCAAAACATTCATTCGAAGCTTGGTGTTTGGAAGGTAAAAGTCTGTCATTTCCTGTGTGATCTTGAGTTAGTAGAGTCTCAGATATATTACAAGTTACAAGTGGTTGAGGATTTCTGTTAAATTCAAGACTGTATCACTATTAATTTTCGTTAATTTTCTTTTTCAGCGCAACATTGCAAATGTGATCAGCACACTTCAAGCAAACAAGATATCTGAAGGAGCACAAGGAGTGCAAGGACTCGCAATTCGTTGAACTATGCAAGTTTTTGAAATTTTTCTAGGAAGTTCATGTATTCCTTCTTTGTAATGTTTGAGAAAGGATTCACTCTTTAAGGATTTGTTCGCCATTCGACTTATATTATAAGGTCAATGTTGTCGATGATATTAAGGAGTTATATAAGTTTAGAAAAATTTTAAAGATTGAATTAAATGTTGATTTTTTTCCCCTTAAGTATGAATTTGATTAGTTGAATTGTTGGTATTGTAAAGATTATCTGTTTTTAAAGATATTTTACATCCGTTAAAATTGATCTTAAAATTTATTTAAATAATTATATATATATTTGAAATTGATTTTAAAATTTATTAGAATAATCATTTATGTATATATTGGGGTAAAGATTATTTGTTTATTGTAGTAAAAAATGTATATATTGGGGTAAAGATTATTTGTTTATCATAATAAATAAATGTTATGTTTAGTATTTTTTTTTATGTGAAGGAGGTACAGAATTGTCAAGATTATTTATTTATGATGGTAAAAAATGAAACACTTGTTTTCAGTATTTTTGTCAGTCTGTTTCAAAATTAATATGGAGAAAATAAATTATAGGGGTTAGTTTATTAATTCGGATAATAATCAATGTATGGGGAAAAATAGGAATTTAATTATTAGTTAAAATTTAATCTTCAGATTACAATGTCTCATGCACTAATCATTAGTTAAGATTATCTATTTATGGTCTTTAATAAATATGATAAAATAAAGATTAAAATTTGATTAGTAGTCATGTTTTTATTGAAGAAAAGGAGGGTATTGTTATTTCGATATTTCTTTGGAGGGAAATAAAGAATGGAAGAAATGCACAAGGCAAAAACAGCTTCATTTCCTCCTGTGCCTGATGAAAATATTACTATGCGTGATTTGGACTAAAAATTCGCATCGAATATCTTGTTTTGAAATCTAAAAAATTAATTAACTTGCCTTTGTTTGCTAATCTCTACCATTGTACCATGAAATCAAACACCTAATCAAAAAATTCTAAAAATATTTTCAGTAAAATAAACAGACCCTTGGTAAAGAAAATATGCACACCATAATAACAAACTTGAAAAATGAACATTGAACTTCCATTTGGTAGAGAATTCGTAATGAAATCCAACTATTACACATTTATTCAACTTGTATATGAAATGGTTTAGTTTCTAAGACTACAACCTCGCATATTTTTTCAAAGTTTCTTCAGCTTCTTTTGCATGGTCTGGTACGGGCAAGTTTACTATGAGGGTGACCCTTGCTGAGGATATCAGGACCCCCTTTTCTGAGCCAGACTTCACGTCCATCTTCCATAGTTGCACCTCCCACACCTTATCCAATTAATAACATCAAACAATTTTCATTAATCATGCATTTGTTGAGTACTGTTTGTATATTTTTCTTTTTTTAATGTTTTTTTCTTTCAATTTTTGTTGATATTTTCATCATAAACATAGTAATAATAAAGAGAGAAAAAGGGCAATCAATGAACAATCTTAGAGACACCATATTTGTCACCATAAAGAATGAACCTGTCTACATTAAAGGGTTGTAGTATATAAAAAAAGGACTCTATAATGAACCTCTCCGTGTTAAAAGGGTTGTAGTATAAAAAAAATGGAAGACTAATTTAAGCTGTCATGATCTCAATTAGCTTTAATTTATAATGATTGATTTTCTTGTCCCACTAGTCTGCCCACCCTACCCAACTTATAATTACTTCTTGTCTACTTCCCTTGGTCCATTAACTCAAACCAGCCTAAGCTGTTGCTTGGCTTTATCAGTCTTCGTACAGCAATTGAACCACCCACTCCAACCTCTAGTGTCATTGTCAACCTATCCTCACAAGCATAGCTGAGTTGATACTCGGATGACAGAATTATTTCATTGGGCAAGAATCGATTTCCACATGATTCATTCCCCTGAGGATTAAATATCTTCTCACCTAGAAGGTCGTATCGTGATTTATTTTCATTCATCTCGCTATGAGGCCAGCAATGAAAAACACTTGAGATGAGTGAAATCATTTTTTTTTTCATCATCAACCCACCAAGTTTAACTCTCTCAAGTGGCCTACTAAATATTGTAATTAAAAAAAAAAGGAATGCCTATTCCATTTCAACTTAAGAAATGGAGCCTAAAGATCATTATATAGTTGGATAGCTCAACCTTTTTACTCAGAAAGATGCATCAAAGAATAGATGAATTGCACGAGAGTAAAGAAAAGAAATTTGTAAAAAATTAATAATTTCTACAGACGGTACGAGTTTCCTTCCTAACTGAACTCCTCGACAAACTTCAGCAAGCTCCAGTTGACCAATAACCAATGGTTCCCTGAGCATGCTTAGAGCTCGCGAGCTTGCAGACTGACCGCGAGTCGCAGCTGCGGACCGGCTGCAATTCGTCCGGTCTAGTAAAAGCGCTCGCTCCCCAGGTAATCAGCCTTCTTCATTCTAGTAAAAGAAATTATTGCATTATTCTGAAACAATTGCGCCTGCTACGGATTGATATCACAATTACACTCGTTAATTGCGATAAGTACCGAAGCACAAAGGCGATGGGTTCCTTAAGACGACGAATGGCGCGACGGGCATGTGACTCTCGAAGGGACCGGTAGGATTCTCTCGCCAACGTAACAAACTCTACGCCGGCAATTGGCGTTTGGTGGGAAGTGAAAGAGTGAATTATGAAGTGTCCCACGGAATCCGGTGCTGGTGGGCGGCACTTTCTCACCCAACAAGGTACCCGCGGGGAGATTGGTGTTTGGCAAGTGTACCGTAGGAGGGAAAGAGTGGAAGACGACGGGTCCCACGGTCTCCGGTGATGGTGAAAGATAAGGAAGAATCTCACCTACAGAAAATACCCTCGCGTCGATTGGTGTTTGGCTGTAGGGAGTGGCCGGAAAAGTAGGGCGGATCGGGGTAGCGTACCTGGATGGTCTTGCCGAGCTGGAGCGGTGTGGCTTCGACGAAGACGCGGTCGCCGGAGCGGGCGCTGCGGTGGTGGTTGATGCTGAGCTGAATCCCGGCCACCCGGCGGAACCCGGAGGCGACGTGCGCCCCGATGCTGGCCAGCGCCTCGGCCATCATGGCCGACATCCCGCCGTGGAGCACCTTGAACGCCTGCCATCGATTCCAACCATCCATCAGAGGGAGGGCGAGGGGGGAAGAGAGGAGAGGGTAGGTATTAGTACCTGGCAGCAGGAATCGGTGACGGTGAGTCGGCCATTGACCTTGGCGGGGGAGATGAGATCGATCTCGAAGCCGATGTTGTGGAGGGCGGCGTCGATTTGGGCGGTCTTCGACTTGGCCGGTGGCGAAGGGTTGCAGGCCATCTCTTTGTCGGCGGATCCGTCGTGGGGAGATCGATCGATCGATGGGAGGATTTGTGGAGGGGAATCGGAAGGGGGAGGTTGCGGTCAATAAACGTGGATAGGGAGGAAGAGCATGGAGAGAGGTAGGTGGAAGTGGTCGATGACTGTGATAACAACCATTTTGAAATTTTGAACCGCTATGACCGGAGAAGGGTTGGTAGAGATGCCGATCGAACCAGACCGGTTCAAACAAGCTCCCGAGTAGTGAGGAATGTGAGTCAGACGGCACAGACTCGAGCTAGGCCTACCGTGCGAGCTTAACTTGGGCTCAAATTCCAGCCTAGCGTTCACGACAAGGACACGAGTTCCGCACAAACTCAACTGAGTTTGAATAAGAGTCGAGTTGGGTACATACATTGGGTTAGGTGCTTAGAATATGTTTAAGACTTGAGAGTTATTCTAAGGGCAAATGGCCAACTAGTTTCTTTTGTTAAGTGGTCAATCACCCACGATCCGAATATCAGAAACTGGTAATTTTCTAAACTTATCGTTTGTGCCATCTCTTGGAATATGAACTATAACCTTCCAAGTTCCCTACAATCTGGAAGAGCTTTCGGTAGATTGCTAACTCCCAACAACTCAATGATCACGATGTAGATTAGGCTTTCAATTAATTTGAAAACAAAATCTTGTCCTTTATATATTTCGATATGTATATTACATTATTATGTACCCTTTTTTTCTCAATTTGATGAAACAAATTCACTCGCTTCTAAGAAATTGATTTAGTCTCTTCAATTGTTTCTCGATTCTCCTACAACTTCGATTGCGCTGCCCGAAGCCAGTGAGGCTGAAGTTGTGGTATTTTTGATTGCATTTGCAGCTACATCAATGCCTGATCTAAACAAGGCAAATGCTTGACTCGAACATGATCGGCAAAGTATAGTTACGATATCAGAGCGTCTACACAAAATCAAATTGTTAATAGAGCTAACTCAAGTCCCTCTACAATATCAAAGAGCAGCAGAAGAGAATGAAGGGAGAAGAGCCCTCAAAAATATGCATGATGCTTCTACGCTACCACACTTCGACCTCATTACTTTCAATGCGAAATGGATCGTAATAAACGTCATGGGCCAGAACTTACAAATTAAAAAAAAAAATAGCATCATAATCTTGAGGATTCTGAATCACAATCTTGTCTAGTAAGCATTACACACCGTCGTTGGAATCCAGCAGTAGGTTCTTGGCCATCTTGCTTAGAGAAAGTAGTCGGGCGTCCTTCGGGTAACATCGGGCTCTCCTCTCCTAGGTGCTGGGTCAAACTGCAAGAAAGATAAGACACTCTCAACCTATGGAAATTAGATACACCAAGTTTCAGGCAAAAGCAAGAAATGATAATAGTAGTTGGCCGAAATATAACCTTGTAAAAAGTATAAGCATACCATTTTTTTGTAGAAAAAAAAAAGCAGAACAAGCTAGGGTAACGACATCAAAGTATACTAAGCTAAAGATTCGATAAATTATGTATAAAAAATTCCGTTGATAATATACCAAAATATGACGACAGATTCACAACACCGTGTTCATTTGAAGAGAGAATTCAGGTAACTGACCTGAATAAAGGTCTGTCCTTTGCACTCATCATATTCCATTATTGATGCCATGTTCCCACACCGATAACAATAATTCGGTGCGCTAAATATGGTAACCACCTTTTGTTCCTGTTATGCAGCCATAAAATTTACACTTGAAACTCATACACGGAAATGAAACGAAAACAAGTTCATCAAAGCAGAAAATTACGTGGCCCCAGTTATATCCCTCCATAACCAATTGATGAGCTCTGGCTATTAACTTGAGATTGTTGGTATGGTTGAATTGCTCAGATATATCCTGGAAGATTCAACACGAGGCAGTAAAGAGAATTCGATCCACACAGCAATAACAGAGAAAATTAAAGCAAGGAGAACATACTTGGCCAAAAGTGTAGCCAGCGCCACGTGGAGAAATACCCCAACCACATCTATCGTCAGGGTCAGACCATAAAAGATCACACATGGGCCCCTCATGGGGAACTTCTTGAACACGATCAAAGCTCCTAATGCTATCAAGGGTTTCAATATTAGGAGATAATCCACCGTGCAGACAAAAAATTTCAGATTCAACCTGGAAAAACAATATTGTGCAATTCAAATATAGGTTATTCAATTCGCTACCGCAAAATGAATTGTTGGAAGAAGGAACACAAATCATCTAACAATTGATCAAGATATCACCAATCAATGAAAAAGGGAAAACAAAATCATTTTTACTATACAGTATAAAACAGAGCATTACAAACAGCTAAATATAAGTTGTTTATTGAAATGGTACGAATTGTGAAATCAAGTAGTTTACCATGAATCAGTTGTTAAAAGAGGCAGATAAAGAAAAGCAGATATTCCTTGACATAATATCCAGAGAAGCTCTCAGAGAAATGAAAACCGTAAATAGACTATCCACCTAATTGCTAGTGTGTACGACGATGTTTAGAAATAATTGAATATAAAAAATAAAGATGAGATGATTGAATTATTTAACCTCTACTAGTCTTGTGTGCAGATTATTCAAAGAAACAAACTTAATATATTTATGAAGAAGATCAATAACAAAATGCCATGTTCTTTTATCAACTATAAATCAAAAAGCAGTCTCATACTATAAGATGAATCCAAATTGATGGTGGACTCATCCATTTGAGTTTTTCTTGAAAATTCAATGCATTTTGATCTTTTTCCTTTTAGTTGTGCATTATTCTCCCAACTCTGTTAGCCAATCAGTAACTTGGATACTAACAAACACCATAATAGTTTATTGGTTTCGCATTTGGGTCCACGGTAAATCAGTAAAAGTAAACATTATTGATAATGTGTGTGTGGGAATTGAAATGTGTGGTTTTTGGTTTAAACTAAACAAAATTGAACAAAACCAAATTAGTGTGTGTGATATTTCAATTTGAATCAATCAGTTAAAGTATATATAGTTTGGTTTCGATTTGAAAAATTTTCCTCATATCTTAAGCAAAAAATAAACCAACAGTTATTATTACAATATCTAATCAAGCTCTCATGATGATTAACCAGGTGGGGTAACGTCGGACCTGGGGTGACCGGCCCGGCCCCACGGAAGTTTCCCACCGGCCACCAGGATAAATCGGGAAGCGCTAATAGAGG
>JBBUKS010000113.1:17033006-17077316 GCA_038050645.1 Hedychium gardnerianum
TGTGAAATGTTTTTATGTTATCGAAGATGAGAGTCTCTACAATGTACATATGACCTCCAATCATGGTTCTGAGATTCCCACATGAAGATATGACCGCGTGCCAAGTGGCACGGAACCAGGTGCTGGTGTGTCTCTATTCAGCACCAACGTGGTGCTGGTTTTTGAAGACCAGCACCACTTTATGAAACACTCTCCATATGGTGTGGAGCAATGCTGGGAAGACTTATAATTTGTAATTGAGGGCATATTTAGAGTATCCTGACCCATTTTGACCCACTGGACCTGGAATAGGTCCGATCTGAGCTCTCCAGGTCCATCAATGAGTTTTGATCAAAACCCATTTATGGACCCAAGGGGCTTGGATTTGTGAAAAATTTCCATGTTATGGAAGATGAGAGTCTCTACAATGTATATATGACTTATTTCTCCAATTATGGTTCTGAGACTCTAACAATGGATAAAAGTCTCGTGCCAAGTGACACGGAACATGGTGCTGGTGTGTCTCAAAACAGTATCAACTTGGTGTTGGTCTTGGAACATTAACACCAACGTGGTGTTGGTCTTTGTATGAATATCAAACTCAATATCCTCTTTCAATTGCTAGTGATCCATTTTATGTATGACAACATTAATGCCTTCTATTCAATGGTTTCATTTTACTTGAAACATCCTTATAATTCACATGTACAATAGAGTTTCACACAATTTTTTTTTCAATTCTCATCCGGACACTTCCAACATTACAAAAATCGAGTTTTACAAATTCCATTTCAAATTAAGGAAATTTTCTTCACCAATGCCAATCATGCCAAATGCGATGTCTCACACATTTGCAGATTAAGGAAGCACTCCAAATCCTGGTAATAAGCCAACTACTTCCCTTCAACTTTGCTGGGGTGCATGTTCAGTCCACTAATATAAACCTGTCTCATGTAAATCAATGTAAGAATTCCCATTTTCATATTTCAGATCAGCATGATCTTCCAAATTCTCTATCGGTTTTGACATTCGAAATATTTATATTCGGATACACTAAAATTTAATAATAAATTTATTAACACTAATCAGTTTCTTAACTATTAAAACACGCTGGTTAGTTACCAAACCTGTACCAGCGTCATGCTGGCTTTCGATCATCATTAACTTGGGGAATGTATAGCTAATCATCAGTGTTGTTTTCTTCCATTAATGTAAAATGCTTGATCACAAATTCCCAGCAGTACTGGTGGGAGCAGAATCAGTATATCATTGACTGAACACCTATAATTTGAGCATCAATTTTCTTCCTTCAAACTTAAGGCTCACTCCAATCAGGACCTCAACCCAAATGTAGTGGGCATGTAAATGTCTTTGTTCAGCCAATAACGGGAAGACTTCTACAGAGGTTCATGTGATTTACATTATTAATATTATAATAATAATAATCATCTAAAATCTTGATATTAAAATATTATTTTATAATCCAAATCACGTTGGTGTTATTTTTTAATTGATCATGTTTTGAAGGTGATGTTGTTTTGAACATACTAGCACCATCGTGGTGCTGGTTTTTTCAAAACAACACCAATGACGGTGCTGGTTTGTTCATAACAGCACCATTCATGTTGCTGGTTTGTTCAAAATACCACCACGTTCAAAAATTGCACCGAATTTTGATTATCTAATTTTGAAGCTCCTACGTAAAATTAAAATGTATAGCAGAAATAGAAATATTACTTTGTAATTTTGAAGCTGCACCTGCTTAAGGAAGGCGGAGCAGTGAACAATAAGGGAATAAAACTATTTCGATGGCGTGAGAATGATCGTCGGCAGCTAGTGAATCAGGGAGAGGCGACGACGGAGGGGGCGCGACAATAGGGAGTAAGAGAAGAAGCGTCGAAATCAAGGGAATATCAGCACGATGCCGTGAGAATGATCGTCGGCAGGCAGGGACTGAGGGAGAGACGACGACGGAAGGGGATGAAATTAGGGTTTAGGGTGCAGGAGAAATTGAGGAGAGGAAGATAGACAGGGAGATTGGAAGTTTTCACCCAATCAAATCTGGAGGATCGGAGCGAAATTTCTCCCGCGCGAAGAAGAGAGAACGGAGAAACGCGGAGGTGTTGTACACGTCAGATGTCCATGTTGGCTGTCGCCCACGATCGCACATTTAAGAATGTGCAAGGTATCAAAATTATATATATATATATATATTTTAAAGTCATCCTCTAAAATATTTATCTTAAGATTCAAATTTAAATTTTTTATTACTCCTTGATATTTAACCACGGCATCACACACACACACTGGGCACCAACTTAATCCATTTAATATAATATAAAATATATTACAATAGCTATAATCATAATAAACTATAAACTTATTAAAATTGTAACAATTAAACACTTTTATATCAAACTCTAAATTAATTAAATTTAACTATAATTATTCCAATCATGATCATAATCATTTAGTCAACTTTGTCAAGTTGTTTTGTTTTGACTAAATTGAAATGTGTAATAATTTTTTGATCAATTTAAAATAATTTTATTTTATTACGACTATAATATTTGGAAATGAAAAATTAATTCGATGTCATTTTTTATTCAAGCAAATATATACATTTTTGAAAATAAGACAATGTTAAATATATTTATTAGTATATAATTATACAATTACGTTTGAAATTCAATGTGGCTGTAGTTTAGTGGTTAGAATTCCACGTTGTGGCCGTGGAGACCTGGGCTCGAATCCCAGCAGCCACATTATTCCTTTTTCTCAAATATATTCATTTTAAAGAGTCCACGTAGGCTGTTCCTGTGGGAGCTCTCTTTGTGGTTTTTTTTTTTCGCGGAGCGGATCATCATCGAGTATTTGGGTTCGGGTTCTACTCGGATCCGATATGAAACCAATCCTGGCAACCTTGAGGCCAACCTAATCCACGTGCAAATGCGATGAAGAGCGATTTGATAGAGGAAGGATCGGAAGATTTCGCCACTTTCCTTTCTCCCAACCACCTCGCGCTTCCCGATTGCGCTCTCCCTCCCTTTTCCCATGGCCAGATTCTCTCGCCATCACCTCCTCGCCTTCCTCCTCCTCCTCTCCCCGGTCGCTTCCTTCGCTAGCCAACGATCGCAGCCTCTGTGCCCTCGCTCGGACCTCGCCTTCCTCGATCACCTTGGATCTCAGTGCCCTTCTCGGATCGATCTGTCTCCGCCCGTCGAGGTACACTCCTTGTATCCCCCTTGAGTATTATTGTAGAAAGGCGGGAGCTTTGATGTCGTTTTTTGGTGACGAGATTATTTAGGGTTTGATTGTTCTTCTATTGCTAGGTCTTAGAAAAATCCCTATTGCAATTCTTAAAATTGGTATTTTTGGTGTCCCGTGTGTGTTTGGCTATTTGAAATAGGTTAATTGGGACTCGTTGTTTTTGCTTTGATTGAACAAACGACAAATATTTCCATTATGTTTTGATTATGTGTTGAATATTTGGTTACAGGCAGGGAATGAAACTATACGTAGGGAAAATTTCAATGCTTTTATTTAGTTTTTAGGCGTCAATTTCAATTAGCCTACTTTTGGCTTGCTTGAGTGAAAGAAAATGCGTTCATTGAAGTCAAACTCAAGGCGTAGAAAGTGCAAGACTGATAGAGTATGAGAAGAAGTTGCTGACCTCTTTTACGTAATTCTTTGTATAAACGTTGTGGTGAACCAATACTAAGATGGAATAAGCCTGCAAAATTTTTAACATAATTGTGAACTCATAAATAATCTAACCGTATTGCCTTGTCGTGTGCACCATGATTTTTTTCCCACCATTAACTAAATCATTTGACTCCTTTAAGATGAAGTTAAGGAATATTTTTTGGAGCACTTAGGATTATGCTGCCAGATACTATGAACCTAACCTAGGTTCTATGTACGGACCAACTTTCAGTGTCCATTTTCTAATGCTAGACCATTGGCTATTAATTTATGATATTGTCTAGTTGTTCTGGTTTATTCTTGTATTAGCATGATCTCTTATTGCTCATTTAACATTCTCCCTTAGAATAAAAAAAACCCATAATGCTGGCTGAATATAAGAAGGCTCTGTGTTTTTCACAAAAAAAAAAGAACATAGTTGAGTACATGTTTTTTGTCTTAATCTATCCCCCCCCAGATACAAAAAAAAAAACCAAGGAGTGTCTAGAACATTTTATTGAAGTTTCTCTGTGTTCCCATTTGTTAAATAATATTGTGTTCTTCGCATAGATTGGAGAGGTTATGTTTTGTAGACTTGAAGTGGGTAATAAGTTGATAATGTGTGACTAGCTTAATTTGATCGTGCATGGCTATTTGCTTTTTTAATTCAGGTTAAAGGGAAAATAAGTGATAATTGTATTATTCTAAGATTCATATTTGGTGTGTTTTGGTTATCATTAAATATGCGTGCAAATGGTGTCATCAGGGTTGAGATGATATACACTTAGATAGATCAGTAACTCATTTGACTTAGTGATGGAATAACTGATTTAGGTCTTACAAAAGATATTTGCCTTTGATTAGATATTTATTGGTAGTTTGGCTAGTGATTTTCTCCTCAATGCTCAATGGCAGTGAATAAGAAATATTGATGCGCATGGGGACACTGACGCCAAATTGACGCATCATGAAAATTGAGCTCAAACTAACACAAAATTGAGGCAAATTAATGTGTCATGAGGGATAACTATCTCAAATTGACAAACTTACACATAATGAAAACTCACAGAAGAATATTATTATGCAAAACTGAATTACATGAGGGAAATTAGGGTCCTTTTAAAGATTACAGTTCAAACTAAATTGAAAATAAATTAGGGAAAGAAATAGCCTTATTTCTTAAAAGATGCAAACAACTTGGAAATAAACTCAGTTGTAAATTGGGAAAGAATTAAGTTAATTTAAACTCTTATCAAAGTTTTCCTACAATTCTTGATAGATATTACCAACTTTGAAACTGCTTTAAGGATTTAATCTCTGTAAGAGGAGAACCTACCAATATTACTTAGAAGTTTTAAAAAATAATTCCTTTTTTTGCAGTATATATGTATGCTGAACTGAGGGAAGATTTTGGTATCTTCTCTTTACCTTTAATTTTCAAATATATTACGCATGCAGATCTAAGAAAAAAGTTAAAACAACAAAGTACATCCAGTCCAGGAACAATGACTGAAATCCTCATTAGCATCTATCAGATGATACACGTAGTTAGAGTAAGGTCGATTAATTCTTGTTTATGATATAAAATAAGCTGATGGAAACTGGTAGAAAGAAAATTTTACATAGTAATTCAAAACAACCTTTTAGTCTCAGCACCTAGAGCTGGAAATTTGATTTGTGATACTTGTACAGGAAGATGGGAGTTTGAGGATTAATAGAACTAGTGATTCTCTAATCATTATGAATAGTTGTTTATGAATGTGATTCCTCCTTGCCTGCAGCTTTCAGCTTCATCACAAATTGAATTTTCTCTGATATTTATGCTTGTGATTCAAAACCTCTTTGGATTTTTATTTTCCTTTTTATTTGTGGGAGCAACTGTGAATGAGGTGTTTTTGTATGATTTATCTCAAATCATTTTGAAGGTGAGCGGAGAGATGCTTGAGAAAGAGCTGGGGTCTGGTGAGAACAGTGCTTATTATTCTGTTCTCTTCTATGCATCATGGTGTCCATTCTCACGCAGCATTCGACCTGCTTTTGATGCCCTTAACTCGATGTTCCCTCAAATAAAGCACTTAGTAGTTGAAGAATCATCTGTCATGCCAAGGTATGTTGAAGCAAATCATTTCAGTGGCTCTGTTCCAAATCCTGATAAGTTGCCAGCGCAGTGTTTTTGCAACTACCTTTTGGATGATAACTTCTGTGCTGTGATTCAGTGTCCTCTCGAGAAATGGTATTCACAGCTTTCCCGCTATATTGCTGATCAATGGAACAACAAGGATTCGGTATCATGGGTCAAAGAGTCTGAACTCACTGGTGTACTTCTACAAGAAAAGCATTGGTACACTGCTCTAACTGCTTTCCTTCTCTTAGCTAACCGCTCATTTGTGTTATCCAAGTTTCTACCATATTTGTTTGTTTACCCTTTTTTAGGTTGACACTTGCAAGCATATAACTGACTTACCTTTGATTATATAATAGAATTGGCTTTTAGAATGAAAGATCACATGCTTTGATTTCAACGTCATCTACTGAGGCTATATCTTATCATTTTCTACATCTCACGTAACATTATTAATTTATACCTTGAAATTATTTATCTATTTTTATACAGGTTTGGATCCAATCATATTTCTTGAAATAGATCAGGTCAGTTCAGCAAAGATCAGGACCCCTGTCCTCCATTTTGATTCTGCAAGCGAGTTGATAACCAAGGAACCGTATTTGGCATTTTCCCTTCTTTTCATCTTCCTGAGAATGATCATATGCTTCGTCCCTTTGCTATACTCTCGTATTAAAGCTTTTTGGGTCTCGCATGCCTGGCGCCTGAACTGGAGATTCCTTCGCGAATCAAGCCAGCTGTTGGAGCAGGTGTTGCACTTAGTCGACATCAAAAGGCTGTGGAGCAATCTTAAGCTTTGGAACCGGACAAGGAACCTGCGGAAAGGAGCAAATAACGCAAGGGTTTGGGCATCTTCGCTTGCCTCCGTCTCACTCGGTGAGTCATCCTCTTCATCAAAACTCTCTCTTTCCAACACACAGTGATGTCTTTCCAGTATTCATGATTGAGACAAGTTGTGTTTGGTGGAATGCATGTTCACTTTCATAGATCAATGCTAGGCTTAGGCATATGAGAAGCAAAATCTCATGTAAATTTTTGGATATGAAATCTTTTTGTATATTATTACTGTCGTTGTATTTCTTTTAAAACAAAATGCACTCTGTAATTCCCTCTCAACTGTATCTTTGTATCTCTAGATTATTTATTTCCTCTCAATTGTATCTTTGTGTCTGAATGTCTATCTAAATTTCAAGCTTCATTAAAAAGGCAAACTACAGTACAATCCTATGCAAGAACATGAACTGAACATATATTTAGGCTCTGAGCTAAATTGACATCATATACATGTTGATTGCCAACCTTCTTCATTTCAATCAGTCATCCATGGCAAAAAAAAAAAAAAAAAGGAAAAGGAAAAGTAACATATTCAGAAATCTATAACATGAACATGAAAAGGAGATATAAAGTGAGGTGAAAGGTGAAGGCCCCCCAATTCCCCAAAATAATGATGGAAGAAATAATTCTTGTGCTTAGATATCACATGAGAAAAAGTTGCTACAGCTTAAAGTTGTCAGCCACTTTCACATCAACCCTACTAATGAAGAATTTCGAGTCAGAATTCTTCTTTACAGAATTATTCAATTTAGCTTCTCTCTAATCTGTCCAATTCATTCATTCTATTCTATTCAGTTTTAGGAGAAAAAATAAAGAACTTGAAAACAATGAAACATACACAATCTCATTTAGTTCCCATCACATTACTGAACAAAGAACTCTGAGAACAGAATTACAAACCACAACAAAGAATTAAAGTAACAAAAAGAGAACAAAAACATCTCTCCAAACACAGATCAAACTGAAATATTTATGGGCAATTGGAGTTTCTTCCAGGACCTCCAAAGTAGAAGTAGTTCCCCCATTGGCCACCACCATGGCCAATCTGCACATTATAGCAGTTGGCTTGCTCAGTGAAGGCAGCAATGCCTGTTGGATCTCTCAAGTTGTTTGATCCATCAACTACTTGGATGTTCCTGAAGTAACTGGATTTGCCGAAGCCTTCTCCGGCAAAGTGGCCACTGCCCATGGCGGTGGAAGTGTGCTCGCCGCCTGGCTCTAAGTTCACAACCTCCCCTCCCCACTCAATCATGGAGGCACTCTCCGAGAGGTAGGAGAAGAGGAAGGAAGGCCAGTAGCCAAGCACATAGTCGTTACCGAATTGTAGCCACCAGTGGCCTTCCTTTGGATCCTGCTCAAACAATCACCATGTTTAGTCGATGCCATCCGAACTCAAACTAGTTTAACCTAATCAGTTTGATTACATAATTGCATGAAAATGACATTATATAACTACTAATACCTTCCAAACAAGGATACTGATATCATATTGGAAACCTTCATATTTCGAAACAGGGTAGATTGTTGCACCCATTGCAATCTCACTGTTTACTTGAATGAATCCAGAACACAATAAGTTGTAGCAACCTGTTGCTTGGTAAGAATCAGTCTGTAAGCTTCAAACACAAACTGTTAAACATAAAACAAAACTATGAAACACACAGAAAATTGAGGTGGATGAAGAAGCTCAAATAATGGCAAGCTTCTTCTACATTAATGTGAGTGATTGCTTACAGTCCAGTAAGTGAAGAGTCTTGTGTTGTTATCACCATAAAGGTCTGGACTTACCTGATGAATTGTGATCGACACCAGAAGAATCACATCAAGACTGAAATGTTTGATCAAAGTTCATCAGAAGGATAATTAATTATAATCACCTGCCAACCAGCTTCAATGCTGTTGAGATCCTCCCCAAAGGAGCCCCCAATAACCCAAACCTGAGACAGACTGAACTCATTCCCCTGCTCAAGTCTTGGCTCCCAGACATTAATGGTGGCCTTTGCTCCATAATATGAATCCCCCTCCACATAAGCAATTGCATGCTGACGACAAGACTCAAAATTCTCACTTAACACTTTACAGAAAATGGCTTCTATATGTGTGTGTACCTGGTGACCACTCTCATCGAAGAGGTCAGGTTGAAGGGAGAGTGGATTAGGGGTGGTCCTTTGCAGCTTTCTGCCATATTTCTTCATGGAGCTTGCTCTGAGCAGGTCTTCCTTCTTTGTTCTGCGAACAGGGATGGTGTTTTGGGGGCACCTGCCATTGTTGTGCCAGAGCTGGGATCGGGGAGGGGGTTTCTGCTTTGAAGTGATCAGTTTGTTCTTGTCAAGGAGCACTTGTCCTTCTGGGTGATGTGATGGTCTCATCTGGTGAATTGGCAAAAGTTTTAGGTAAGAGTAGAAATGAAGAAGAAGAAGAAGAATTAATGGACCTGGATTGTGTGGTTCTTGAGGAAAGGGTGGTCGAAGGCTGGCTGGTGAGATATGTGTACGCAGTCGATGATGTCTCCATCAGAACTCTGCAGAAACAAGAAATGGAGATGGAGATGGAATCGTTGAAAGAAGAGAAAAGATACAGATTTAGGTGAAAATGGAACTTGAATTTCAAAATTTTAGGCGAAATTGTGTTCTTGAAGAAATGGAGATGAAATCTTTGAAAGAAGAGAAAAAAGAAATAAAAGAGAACAAAATTAGGCGAAGCATTAAGAAATTTTCAGCGAAATTGCAGATTAAACCGCATCAGAATGTGATCATTTGTGCTCTTAAAGAAGAGCATGCAGCACAAAGGAGCGACCTTGATGCTTTTGACAGCTTGCTTGTTGATCCTCTTTAGGTGCCGCTGCACCTCCCCCCGCCGCGCGGCCGCCGCCGCCGCCGCCTCGGCGGCCCACGATAAGTAGCACACCACCGCTACCAGTCGCCACGCCAACCCGAGCCTCGCCGAATCGTCAGACTCCATCCCTCCGCTCTCAATAGCAAAAGAGTACCTTTGCAATTCCTCAAAATTAACTGCTTTCAGCCGTTTCCTTCCTCAAAGCAAGTCTTCAACTGTCGTCGTCTACGCCAAAACTGAAGCTCCCCAAACTTCCCCGACGCTTCAAGTGGAAAGCGAAGTCAAGTAAATAAAAACAGAGCACACTCTAAATCTTCTTGATTCCTAATCAATTCTCAATAAATAACAGAACTCTCTTTGTCTTTTTCTCCTCTCCCCGCAGCTTTTGCGGCAACGTTACTAAAAGCTCCTTTCTGTATACATACGAGTGCATGCTGCTGCTACAGGACGCTGAGCCGTCGGTCGACTTACGATCGTCGACGCCTATCGTCGACGCTCGTAGGCGTAGACGCCATCAAGGCGACCCCCCAAGCACGTGCTACGCACCTACGGGTCGACAGCTTTATAGGTGGGGTGGCGTTTTCTGACGCAGAGCAGAGCAGAGCAGGATGGGCGTTGGTGTTGTTTACGATCTGCAAAGTGTGCAGGGGCTGCTCGCCCCTAGTACTGTCTGCGAGCATGATCCTTGGCCATGGCGGATTGATTCTTGAATCTTTGATGGTGGTGGAGCGCGGAATCCGAGTGCAGCAACTCCGAGGCGGTCTTCGACAGATGAAGCGAGCGACAGACGGAGGATTTGTGACGGCCGAGGAAGGGGATGCATGGGGACGTTGGATTCTGCATGGCTGCGCACGAATTTTGAGGCCCATTTGCTGCGATCAGTTCCACAGTACAAACGGTAAATATTCAGATCGGACCCTCATATTACGAACACATTTTATTTGCGTAGAGGTCGAAATATAAGCATTTTACAAAATATTTAGAGTAATAAATAAATATCATATAATGAATATACTATCCATTTAGACTCGAAATTTTCAATGAAATTTAAAATAATAAAAGTAAAAGTCACCTGCCTGTCTTATGTCTATCTTTTTACAATCCTTATCTTCACACCACGTGTATATTTTTTTTAATCTAATTAAAAATTTATAAAATATTTAAAAGGAAAAAAGTTGGAATGAAAAAGGTGATTGTGATGTGACCTCCACCAATTATTGAGAAACCCTAATATTTATGTTTGACCAACTTATTGGCCATATGATATTAATGATCCATTTTACTAGTAGCACTTTAAAGTTGATGATGATAAGATTAGATTAATGATCCATTTTATGATTAGTAGCACTTTATGCTTGATGTGATAATGATTAGATAAGGATTGAGATGGACCTTTATTTTTAATTTCTTACTTAAACTTGAATATCTTAATTTTAGACAAAGAGATCACTACTAACTTTAAATGAAATAACTTTAAGGAGAATAGTTTAAATTTAAGTTGAGGAATTCTCAATAGTAGATTTGTTCTTTAGAACCATGAGAAAAGTTACTGATGACAAATCTCTCTTTGGATAATTTTAGAGGTGCAAGTTAGAGTCTCATTTGACATCGAGTTAAGGTGCCCGAATATTAAAGACAACGATCGAATGAGAGGATTCTCTGCTTATTTTAGATCAAAATAAGGCTACAAGGCACATTGCTAGAAACATAGTGAATTCAACCTGAACTCAAAATGGAAATGCACATGATGAAGGGACATGAAGATTGATGTCGAATGCTTCTGATAAGTAGAATGTACTATACTTGACTAAAGATTACAATCTTCGCCGGTCCTAATAGGATAAGCGAATCAGGTTACTGAAGGCTCATTAAAGAATACATATACAACGATACATTTCCGTTCGTCTCATGGTCTCTGTACAATAAGGCAGGTGAACGGCCCAAGTGCAGTTTGCAGATGTTAAGCATCAATGGGGAGAGACTTTGTTCTAGTGTGAGCACTTGCGGGTTTGGTGTAGAAGTTCTTTGCAGTGAACATCTGCTCAGGGCTGGCTGGAGAGTTCACCATGCAATTTTGATTGCTGAGGGATTGGAAACTGCAATTTCTTGAATGGGCAGGAGTCGTCTTAAGGTTGCTGGGGTAAGGAGGTATGTGGAACGAGTTTCGCTTCCCCAAATGAAAAGACTTCATCAGCTCTCTTACTTCTGAAGAACCTGCAAAACTATTTTGTTTGCTCCTCTCCTTGTTAGTAGAGTCAGGGGGCGGTCGCAGTCCTTCTTTGGATGCTCTCTGCAATTTCATCCAGTAATTCGCCTCGGGCCATTTCAGATCTTGACTGATGTCAAGTTCATTGGGTGCCACGGACTGGTAATCAAACTCTGGCGAATCAAGATAGTGTTGCAAAGATTTTTCGGATTTGCTTCTTGAGCAGTCATCCATGTGTATGACCTTTTCATCCTTCCCCGACGAGTCTAATTGTTCATATTCTTCATCAGAGTGATTGAACCTTGACGAAAGAAAGCAATCCTCAAGTCCATCAGATTGGCTTGTGGATAGCATAGGTGCTTCCTCAGTGACACAAAGCTCAGTTTCCTCAACTTGGTATGTTATTTCCTCGAACCGGCCATGCATTTCAGCACACTCAAAATGGCAACAGTTGACAGATTTCATGCTTCTGTTGCATGGATTTTTCACCGAGGCACACTCTACCATTGAACCATACGAAGAAACATCGGAAGCGCAATTGCAGCAAAATCTTGGATTTTCTTCAATGCCAGGACCTGGCTTCCATTCTGGCACCAGAGAAGCTACCTCTCCATCGATCATGTCGGCTATCCTAGTTACTTCATAATCTATTATATCTAACTCTGCTACCATCTCCATGGCAACACTCAGTGCAGTATCAGCCTCGATATCAAAGAGAAAATATATGTTTCGTACACAACCTGCATAAAGATCAAAATTTAGCTTCCATTTCTCTGGTAACAATGAAACAAGGCAACAAAATTCCGAGATGTAAATTGTTGTTACCATCTTTATCTGAAATCCTTAGTCTCAAAAATATGTTCCCATCTTCTTTTCTCGTTCCCTTGATAGTAATATCCACATTTGAATATTGATCATCTTTGTGGCAGTCGAAGAGGCTCATACCACGTTCTACCATATCAGCAACATCATAATCCCAATGATTCTCCAATTCTATTTGGTGTTGTACATTGTTCGACAAATAATTAGTAGTCAAAGACCCATTACTTTGGAAAAGTTCAAGGTAAGGTTCCCTGAGTGTTTGATCCACAAGGCCAATGTCTCTTTCCTCATAATTCGAACCAAGATCAATTTGTAAAAAGGGATCATCGAGAAGCTCCCTAGCAGAAAGCCTCTCGGATGCAGTTGCAAGGCATTTTTCAACAAATACCCTGATCTCAGGATCTTTAACTCGGTACAACGATTCCGGCTTTGTTCCCTGACAGTAAAACAAAGATCAGCTTAACTACTTACTCGCCATAACAATTTTCTAAAGGTAGTTGTTTCTTACAGATATAACTTTCTTGTATATCTGAACAGGGTGGGTGCATTCACTGTAAGGGTACTCAAAGGTGACCATTTCCAACACGCACATCCCGAACGAGTAGATGTCCACTAGTTCGTTGTATTCCTCCTCATACACCTCCGGCGCCATGAACTCTGGTGTGCCTGTGGATGATTCCAAAAACCATTCCAAACTGGTTACACATTACCACACAAGTTATCAAGGAACGGGGGATCGTCTACAATGATCGTACCAACGCAGTTGATAGTGTGTGATTTCCGGAGAATGGCAGCGAGGCCAAGATCACCAATCTTGACTTCACCTTGATTGCCATTAATGAAGATATTGTCACACTTGAGGTCCCTATGGATGATTGGGGGGTCATGGTTGTGGAGATAGAGAAGACCACTAAGAATCTGCCTACACCAACTCTTTACTGCCCTGATGTGAACCCTTCTATGCTTTTGCCTAAACCTATCCACATATCGAAAAACCAATCAAAATACAACGATAATTTAGAGAAAAGGCAAGAATTTTCAGATCTAAGAACTTACTAAACTTAGAGAGAACAAACAAGCATCAATATCCACTTACTGTCTTAGAGTGCCTGAGGTGAACAACTCAGTGACAAAATTGATGTTCCTCTCAGTGGTGTCGACCCAAGAGGTGTAGAACTTCATAATGTTCTTGTGCTTCAAGGTCTTGAGGAGGTGGATCTCACAGTAGAGCCTCTCCAGGTTCTCAGGGCTCTGCAGGAAATCATACAGCTTCACTTGGTTCCAAGCAACCTCAATCCCTTCATACTCATCAAAAGCCCTATAACTAGCAACAACAACAACAAAGCCCCAAAAAAGAGGGCAAAAGGTCAGCAAAAGTAGAAGAAGGCCAGATTCAGGTTAAGGAATGCTCATACACTGTCTTGGAAGCGCCCTTGCCGAGGATCTCATGGTACTGCACAAAAACAAGCAAAAAGATGACAACTTTAGCCCCCAAAACTGAAACTTGAGGAGAAATAACCAAAAAAGAAGAAGGAAAAGTGCAGGATTTGAGAAAAGTAACTAATATTACCCTGCCATATCTGCCTGTGGGATCGACCTCAACGAACTCAGGGTGAGTTGGGTCCTGAGCTCCCCTGCCCATGCTTGTTCTACAGGCCACGGAAGAACGCGAACATGAACAGGATCATTGACAGGGAGGAGGAGGAGGAGGGACTGGGAATAGGTGGAGAGATGGCATGGCAGCAAGGAATCAAGGTGGAAGATAAGGGCATGGAATGGGCATAGGGAGCTTCACCAAACAAGAACAAGATTTTGCGATAAATCAAACCACAAGGCTACGAGAGAAAAGAGTTGGCATCGCACAGGACAAGAAAGGACAGACGAAGGGGTCGTTTTTTATTTTCTTCTATAAATATATAATTTATTTTATTTCATATTTGATTTTTTTTTATTGGCACCTTCTTCTTTCTCTATCCACAAAACAATTATTTAAAAAATATATATAATTAGGAGATTTTATTTGGGCAAACGTTAAAACGACACCCATTTGTTTTATCGTGGTCAAGGACGTCTTATTTTTTAAAATAAAATAAAGAACAATATAATATAATATTTGATTTTTTTTAAAAAAAATGGAATGTCATAATAAAAATAAAGAATATTTTTTTATTTTGTTTTATCTATTTTCTTTTAGTACAATTTTGATTTACCTTTATGATAATTCTCACTTTTCCACTTTAATTTCGAAATTTTCTACTTGAAAATCTAGTATATTAACATTAATACCGTCTCGTTAGTTTATGAATTACTATTAGATCGAATTTTAATTTTAATAAATTAATAAATAAATTTTTAAATAAATCATTAATTTAAAAATACTGAATTGATAAATCATCTGTTATAAATATTTTTTAATTTATTCTAATCATTAATTAAAAAAAATTTATGAAATCAAATTAATTACCTTAGAATTAATCCCCGTCTAATATCAATTAAAAAATAAATAAAGAATTATTATTAAAGAATTATTTTAAATTATTGAACTATTTAATTTTTAATTGCCTACTCAATATTTTTAAAACTCACGTGATAATAAGATGATTAGCGTGGAATTGCTACTTAAACCAAAATAATGAGATAATTAACGTGAGATAAAACAATTGTCTAAATTTGTAGTAGAAAATATTTTTGTTTTCCTTTTTAAGAACTAAGATAATAAAGAGGAAAATCCATTATAAACTAAAAGTAACAAAAAGAATTTAAAAAATAAAACTAAATTGCTAATAATCCTTGAAGTATATCCGCGTATGACACAACACCATTTGCTATTCCCACATGCAAAGATAAACGCCACGCCATTAACGCACTAATTCCAAAATCAACATTTTAAATAAATATTTAATAATTGGTAGATTTTCCACGGTAGTAATTTCAGTGACAGGCCAAAGTCAAAGATTCATATTCCACGTTGACTGCTAGAAAGTAAGAAAATATGTGATAGAGAGCGCACATGTTTTGAAATTTGGTAAAAAAAACAAAAAATCATTATTATTTTCATTAAAAAGGCGTGGTTACATTTCAACAAGTATGGCCCACGTGGAATTTAGGGTCAAATTTCTCTAACTCGTTTCAGATCATATATAATTCTGTTTGACTGTGACAGAAATTTGATCATTCGTTGACTACAGATTTTTTTCATTCTGAATTATATATGTTTATTAGAATGTTTATTACGGATTAACATTTAAATTAATTATTAATTAATACAAAGTTAAAAATACAATTCAAATTATATATTATATTATTGTACAACAGATTAATTAATAAATCAGTGGAAAAAATAATTAGAATTGTAAAATGGACATTTGGAATAGGGACGGAAGGGGTGAGTCCGACCACGCCATGCGTCACCGACCATATTTTTAAATTTGGATTTGGGTTTGAGTTCGGATTCGAATGATGGCATGTCAATTTTCATGTTCCGGAACAAATGACCACCTTATTATTGTCTTTAACCTCCTTTTACTTGGAACGAAAATAAAAATTAAAAAAATTAAAAAAACCTATGATGACAAGAGCTTCTATCGTTAATCATATATTCATGAATCAATTTTTTAATGTGACACATCGTGAATTAATTTTTTCTCATGAAAAATAAAATCGTAAGACATTAATTATAGAGCGACGTGTCATTCATATTTTTAAATTTATCACAAATATCTTTTTCATCCGTCTAATTTAGACGTAAATTAATTTTCCTTCATCTCTCACTTTTATTTTTCTCACGCAGCCCTATGCGACCATGAGTCCGACCATATATTTTTTATTCCCACTTTTTTTCTTTCTATTTTGTCTTTTTTTCTTCTTCTTTTTCTTATATATTTTTTAAATTTTTTTTTCCTTATTTGCGAGTCTGATCACATATTTTTTATTCCCACATTTTTTTTCTTCCTATTTTGTCTTTTTTTCTTCTCCTTTTCCATAAGATATTAGGATTCTTATCTTTTCCTGTATTTTGCTTTTCTCCTCCTTTTCCTTAAAATTTGTTTCCCACCTCGAATTCCTTTCCTTCCTCAATCGATACCTCGGAGTAAACAGGGGATAAACATAAATTTAAAATATTCAGAAGACAAAATAAAATTACTATAATTTTTTTAAAAATACCAAAGAGATAAAGTTTTAGCAGAAGTAATAGACAAAAAAAAAAAAAAAATCAACCCAAAATATTTTTGATAATAAAATTGTAAATAAAAATTATACATGTGAAAAATATGCGTTCCTGGTTATAAAAAAACAAATAAAAGATCACTTTAATCTCTTTGGTAAAAAATATGAAAAATAAAAAACTATGCTGTAGAACTAAAATCTTGTTTACATGGGCTGAAGGAAAGCATGGTGAGGAGAAAAGTTGGACTAGTTTAGTTAGATAAAGAGAGAGGAATACTGCATAATGAAAATATCTCTCATTCAAGGAAAATGTGTTGCAATTTCCTTCATGCAATGTGGTCCATGAGCACAATAAAACTAGTGAAGGATATCTTCATATTGAAGGATGTTGAGCCAATTGTCTAGATATGAATAGCTTCTCAAGTTTGTGAGTTGGATGATTAAAAAAAGGCAACAAGCAAGTCCAGATTCTGAGAATACTGAACTCTACCTAGCCAGAAGAGAATGATATTTTAGGTTTCTTTCACTGGTTAAGTTAGCAATCAAGTTCAGTTAAGAACACTAGGTAGTCTTCTTCAAATAAATATAATAAATTTTATATCTTGAACCATTTAGTAAGAGAATAAACAAATGATTCATCAATTATATACTTCGGAAGCATAAATATGAAGATTTGTTGTCAATTCACAAGGATGATAGCTCTTTCTGAAAATTGGAGAACAAAGGACATACAGATAAGAAAAGGATAAGCTAAGAAAATTTCATACAGGTATAGCTGATTGTAGGATCTTCGAATAAGCGAGTTGAAATCCCAGATTCTTCAAAGACAGCATTAGACCAATCACATTGAAGCCTACATGAAGAAGATAAGTTAATCAACCGTTAAGTGCTGATGATAGACCAAAAGGATGATTACAAAATGCAGAAATTGTTATGTCCTTAAGCAAGAGGTGATAGGATGATGAAAGGATTTATCAAGCTGTATGAAAGATTTCATAAGGGAACTAGTCGACAAATAAAACATGTTATGTCCTTGAGCAATCATTGAAGAAGTTCTATGTGCACACAAGAAATGTGCTTTACATGGTGACATCTTCAGCAGAAATGATTTTTTTTCCCAAGCTCACAATACAGACAAATAGACTAAGAACATCAAGGTTTGTTTTCTTCTCGCGGCATGTATTTAACATGCTAAATATGAAAAGACTCAACATCGATCGAACAAAAAGGGTAGTTTGGAAAGCGAAATAATCAACCTATTATTGCCCAGACATTCTTTACTCACAAGAGAGGTTGAGATGCTGCCTTCATTGAAACCCTTTGTTTGCCAACTAAACCACATCCTGTTACTAAGAAGTCAGCTCATTATATGATGAGCCTGCTAGGTCCAAAATGACTAGAAGCTTAGGCCGGGTGAAATCACTCCACATCATCAACCCTAAGGATGCTCCACTTTCTTGCCAAACTAGAACCAAAAAAACGGCAATTTGTACGCATTCTGATGTAAATAATCAGCTCGTGGCATTCAACAAGGGAAAAGTAAACTTTTCAAAGAGGAATATCTATCAATTGTCAATTTGTGCATTCCATCATACTCGTGTAGTTTGTGATCCTTGAGTCATTATTTCCTTAATTTGAGTTTGTCATGTGGTGTCAAATGGTGCCTTCCTAACCCATCCATATGAGAACTTGCTGACTCCAAACTCGGCGATAATTCCTTTTTAGCTCTTGTTCAAGTCAGGCTGAACCTTAATTTGACTAAACTGTGTGGAAGTAGTACTGAACCATGTCCAATCAATAGGATTTTCTAACACTACTACCTTGATGAATCTGAATAACATCACCCACGCTATGAATCAAAGGCAGCGCATTTTTCGCATTTCTATCCTCCACTCTGCAACAGCACATGGATTATCAGCGATAGAAGCAATGAAAGCACTGAAGGAAGTAGTAGTGAACCAATTAACTTGAACAAATAGGATTACCTAACCCTACTGACTTCGAGGAAATAAGCACGATCATAGTCCTCTCGATGAATCTGAACAACATCACTCACGCTATGAGTCGAAGAAGGCTCTTTTCTGAATTTCTCTCCTCATTTATGCAACAGCACATCAATTATCAGCGATAGAAGCAATGGAGGAACTAGTAGTGAAGCAATTAAGTTGAACAAGTAGGATTACCGAACCCTAATGCCTGTGAGGAAATAAGCACGATCATTGCCCTCTCGATGAATCTGAACTACATCATTCCGCAACAACACATCGATCATTAGCGATAGAAGCAACGGAGGGTGTGCCAGGAAAGGATCGGGGCGATGGCAGCCGATGACATCTGTTTCCGTGGAGAAAGGAGCCTGAGGAGCTCCGTGACGCCGGATACGGCCAAATGCAAAGGTGAGAATCTTAGCAAAAGAGAGATATGGAGTGGAAGAGAGAGATGGAGACAACCACCGGGAGATCGGAGAGGGAGATGAGGCGACGGAGGCAGACCATCGCCGCCGCTCTGTTTTGGTCGAGAAACGACCCGTGAGTCGAGTATTTTAATTAGTGCGTCAAAATTATAAAATTACAGTTTTATTTATCTAATATTAAACAGAAAAATTAAATAATTTTAAAAATATAGAAATAAATTATAAGCTTGTTTAGATATTGATTTGTTCAATACCAAAACATTGATAATAATTTTATTTCTTGTTTTTCTCGCATTTACCTCCAAGTAAACACGGCATAATATGTATATTTATATAAGGAAATAATCCGAATTAACTTGTCGTCATCAATCAGCCTGTAGCTCCGCCACCGCCGCTGGCTCCGCCCCAGTTGTACTTTCCACGGTGGTGGCGCCTGCACCGGAAGGACCGGGGATGGTCTGTCGGCGAGCAGATGCACCGGAGCCTCCCTGTCGTCGTCGCCGGCGGCGGCAGCGTGTTCGCTTCGTGCCCCGGCGCCTGCGGAACACGGTCCTGATGCCGTCGCCGGCCGCGATCAGCGGCGGTACTGCTGCTACGTGGAACCAGAGCGTGGCACATGGCGCGATCTAATTGACTGCTCCTGTGTCTAGCTGCTTCCGCCGTCAGCGTGTCGCCGGCAGCGGCGCGATAAAGGTAACGTGCGGCGGAGGACAATTAATGGACGACGGCGATGCCAAGTGGCTTGGACAAGGAAAGGGAAGGGGAGTGGAAGGGAATGGAATGTGTCAGAGGAAAGGAAAGGATTTGGTCCGAAGGAAAGGCAATCTTTTGACCGAGGGATGCAAATTTTATGATTTTACCCTTAATTTATCAAAAGGACTTAATTAAAATTTTTTAAAGAGAATTATAGGCCATTAGTAAACATAATTGGGCCTCCAATTCAATAGTCCAATCCTTGGCTCAAACTTCATATATGGCAATTAAAGCCCAATTAATTATAAATAAAATAATAAAAAATACAATAATTGATAGTTATTATTATTATTTGGATTCAATCATTAATTTAATTTGATTTTTCCAAAAATAAATGAAAAATAAATGGTGGGTGCTCGGGCTTTGTCATCATATTTAGGTTTGTCTGGCATTATTTAACCCAATATCAATAATATATATTCATTATTGAATTTGGGACTTAATGGGATTGCTATTTGCTACACATTAATCTCCAGATTAATTCAATCATATCAAAACAAAGCGAAATTGATAAATATTTGTTTTATAGAATTAATGCATTTAATTATATATTTTAATTAACAACCGACTTTATAGATAAGATTTCCCATCTATCAAAATTAATGTAGATATTCCAATTCGATCTCAAATATTGGGGCTCACATTAATTATTGATTACTACTATACCATTAAATGTAATGAAAATTCATGATTATTGTCTTTGCTTATGCAAAATCAATTATTGAAGAAAAAAAATTGACCTTTATGTTAATTACTTCAAAATTCTCCAAGAACAAGACTAATATTATCTCTACAATTACTTAAGAAAGATAGCTTAGTAGGCTTAATTAATGTGCTTAGCCCCCTAACCAATATAATTTTTTTTTTTTGAATAATTTTTATGTTAATCAGTGTTAAAATGTTGATCAACATCATTGGGGCATGTTGTCACGATGCAATGATAATATGTCAAGTGGAGCCTTCAATCTTTTTCATTGTATTATTGAAAATAATTGTAGGATATCTGTTGAAACAAATAATTAATTAATAATCGAAGGAGGTATATCCTAGTTAAGAGTAGAAGGGCTTAACAGTGCTAGGGATATGAATAGAGCCATGTTGAGAGTAAAGTAGACGTAAAATAGTTTTTTAAACAGTGCTAGGTTCTATCGATAAGAACTGGATTAGCTGAACTATGAGACATAGAGGATACATAGAGGATACTATGAGTAAGGACAAGATACAAGGAAATACTTTACTTATCTTTGGATATCTTAATTCGATGTTCCAATGGTAGAGCTATCGAACAACGACCCTAATCAATGAGGTTGGTGCTTGTATCTAGAGGCCCTTGAACTAGCGATTATTCTAGGTGTTGAATTAGAGGGTGTTTGAGTTGCGGTAAAGGGTGGCTTGGAATAGAGAAATTCCAAGATGAAAATGATAGATAGTAGAGAAGCAAGGCTATGTGTGTATTTGAGGGATGAGACAAGTTCACTATCTTGGGAAAGGATGACTATAGGAAATTATGGGTCGGATAACGAAAGATTGGGAAATCACATTCGTCAAATAGATGCCAAAACAAAAAAGGTGGACCAACTAGCTAAGACATTGCCTTATAGAATTTAAATCTAGCTAATTACTTTCGCTCGTGAATAAAGGGCTAAGGCCACCACTTCACCTATTGATAATTTGGTGATATAGAAACACACACAAAGAGACTAAATTGCCCATTTAGTGACACTACTTCATGTCGCCATTGATGGTACCTTAGTTTACACCACTAATTTCTATTAAAATCTCAAAATAGATTAGCCTTTCCAATCAACCGACAAGGGTCAAAAAATTAACATGAGGCATGACTCTTGAGTTTGATGATGATGTAACAATCACGACATTAATGATGGAGATGGTAATCGAGCAAGGGCGGAGTCATGTATAAGTGTACCTGAGCTTTAGCCCGGGGACCTATCCAGAAGTCATTTTAATTTTTGTTATATGCCATTATTCATCATATAAATCTTAAATTTTCAAATCAAATTTTGCTATCAGTCATCGATGCTAAGCATATAAAGCCTCATCTCAAGAGAAGATGTCGATAGAGCATAAAGAAAAAAAATTAATCAACAAAGGCTTTCATAGATTGATTCTATTTTATCATATATAATAATCCTCTTTCTACCTAATCAAACTATCTTTATCAAATAATCATAAACTAAAGCTTAGAAGTTTCAATTTGACACTCCTAATTAAGCTCGATCGTACTAATAAAACAACAAGTTTAAGATTCAATAAAATATATAATCAATTCGTGGTGCATATCCAGAGTTATTAAAATCTTCATAATAATAATAATAATATTATTATTATTATTATTAAGATTTGAATAGAAGGAAAATAAAATTGACATATCATTTCATTCGATAAGAGACAAGAGCGCCAGCCATGCAGCAGCTGTAGGCCAACTAAATACTTAAAAGATTTTTGAATAGCAGGCAATTAATTCCATCTCCAGACTCAAGTCGACAACATGATTATCGAGGAGAGCGGTCCACCTAATCAGTCATCGTCAGCTCCGGTCTAATCTCGCGGCGTTGACGTGTTACCTGCCACCTCGGATAACTTCTCATGCAGCAGCCAATGCCAATCAATCACTGCCTCGTTGGGACCCCTTTTGGACGCCTTCCTGCATGCATGCACATACGCCCCCCTTTCACATCCCCATCAAAGTAAACACGGACACATATTCGTGCATGCATGCATGCACATACGCCCCCCTTTCACATCCCCATCAAAGTAAACACGGACGCATATCGAGAAGATGAAGAATTCTCGCCCCGGGACTACGACTACGGTGCGTAGAAGCTGGGACGGACGTTTTAGATAATAAGAGATTAAATTTTACTCAGAAATTTATTATGGTAGATAACAGCCCGTCATTTCGTCAGGATTTATTTATGTTTTTAGATTTATATATATTCTGATGATCGATTAGGTGTGGATCATCAGAATTGAATAATTAAATTTAAAAAAATGAAGAAAAAAAGAAAATGAAAGATTATGGATGAAATAATTGAAGTAATAATAAAATGATTATATTATATTGAATAAAAAAACTCCTTCTGTTTGACTAGAAGTTGACTGGGGATATTTTAGAGGAGGAAGCCTAAAATTTTCTATTACTATGAATTATTTGTTCAGTTTTTAATTGTGAAAATGTACCTATGATAATTGTAACTCGTCCTATCCATGCTTATCTCTTCCAGTACACGCAGACCAGCTTTATATATCCCTCCTCCAATCCCCTTCCTTCACACACTTCGATGCTTGCTATCCTTCCAAGTAAACATTCCATGGCGAGCGCCCAGTACTCGTCGCTCCTGCTCGTCTCCCTTCTCGCCCTCGTCGCCGGTGTCTCGGCGATCAACTTCCTCTCCGACGTGGAGATCACATGGGGCCGCGGCAAAGCCCTCAACAGCGACATCCTCCAGCTCTCCCTCGACAGCAGCTCTGGCTCCGGATTCCGATCCCGGCAGGAATTCCTCTTCGGCCGCTTCGACATCCGCATGAAGCTCGTCCCCGGAAACTCCGCCGGCACCGTCACCACCTTCTACGTAATAATTCATTCCGTTAGTACTAGTTAATTAATTAATTAGTAAATAAAATTAAAAGTAAAAAATAAATTGCAGTTGTCGTCGTTGGGGGGCACGCACGACGAGATCGACCTGGAGTTTCTGGGGAACGTGAGCGGGCAGCCGTACGTGCTGCACACCAACGTGTACGCACAGGGGACCGGCGACCGGGAACAGCAGTTCTATCTCTGGTTCGATCCCAGGCTGGATTTTCACACCTACTCTGTTCTGTGGAATCCTCAACAGATTGTGTAAGTTCGAAACTGCATCGATTCGATTGCGTAAAAAAGTTTGTTGATTAATTTAGGGGGGAAAAAAAGGGATCGATTGTCTGATAATTGATGAAAATTTGCAGGATTTATGTGGACGGGACGCCGATCAGAGTGTTCCGGAACAACGAACGCCTGGGGGTTCCATACCCGAAGAGTCAGCCTATGCGGGTGTACGCCAGCATTTGGGACGGCGAAGAGTGGGCCACGCGCGGCGGCCTCGATAGGACCGACTGGTCCAAGGCGCCCTTCATCGCCACCTACCGCGGCCTCACTGCCGACGCCTGCGCCGTCGGCTCCTACGCCTGCTCCGCTAACCGCCGCGGGTGGTGGAACCAAGTGCTGGACTTCGCCGGAATGCAGAAGGTGAAGTGGACGCGGGAGAGGTACATGATTTATAACTACTGCCGCGACCCCAAGCGGCAGACGGCGAGGGGCCCGCCGGCGGAGTGTGCAGTCAATTAATGAGTGTGTTGATATATATACGCATGTGTGATTACGTATACGCATGTGTTTATGTTGTCGTATAATGCTTTAATTGTTTGATTTTGCTATGTATCTAAAAATTACGATCGAATAAAATATGCATGTTTGATTTTACGTATACGCATGTTTTTAAACACTGGAGTTGAAATTATTAATGCAGTAGGAAATTACGATAATGGCCGCGTGTACTTGGAGAACACAAAATTCGATATGTTTGTCCTGTTTAGTCTCTTCATACACGCACGGAATGTAATTGATTCCTCTTTTTTTTTTCACCGAGCAAAATCAGATCTTGATTCGTAATTCCATGTAAAAATTGGATCTTTGTCGGATTTCTGGTGGAGCAGAATGGTGAGGGACGGGAGAATGGAAGGGATCGTGCTGTTCGCCGACGACAGCAACGTGCACAGACTGGTGGTGGGCGCCATCGACATAAGAATCATCATCCACCCCGGCCGATCTCCAGCTGAAGAGGATTAATACAGCAGCTCCCTCGATCCTCGGCGCCGGAAAGACCGTTGCTCCGGCGAAGATGGAGTGGACCGGGTTAGTGCTTAACTCGAGGTTGCTGTGGAAGGATGTCGCCGGAGAGAAGCCCGCTTGGATTACGGGATCTCGACGACGTGGGCAAGGACGGAGAGGACGTCGAGAGCCCGTCGGCTCTCCTCGACGCCGCCGCTTTCGTCGAGCCGCTGGGGACTTGCGGCAAGAAGGTGCTTCGATCTAGTGGCTCCGCCGCCGAGGCTGGCTATGGCAGCAACTTTCCAACAGGGTAAGTTTCACAATTCCTCTGTTCTAGTACAACTGATGAAGCATCAGTTTCTACCAGGTTTCCAAGACAAATCTGATGCTGTATTTTAGCTGTGCTTTAATATCTGTTCAGATTTGGATACCACATTATGTTTCTGTTTCTCTGAGATCATTTTTTATGTTTCTGATGTTCTTTTCCTTGTGTTCATCCAACAAAGCCATGGTGGTTGTTTTCCAATTCCATAGACAAACTGATCAATCATATAATCATATACATCTTCAGTTGGTGGTTTTATTCATCATTCTTGAATGAAAGAAAGGAAAACAAAACTTTTGCATTCGAGTTTTTGTTTGAAGCTTCGATCGTGTTTTCAGAAGCTTGAATTTTCTTCTTTTGCGTCCATTGACAAAATGATGGTGCTTGTTCTCCAGTTCCATTGACAAATGCTGCAATTTCAGATGTGTTAGATGTGGTATCAAAACTAAGGTTTCTGAAACTGTTGAAGATGTTTATTCATCACTCTTGAATACAAGAAAGAAGGGAAGAAAAACTTGGGCATTTGAGTTTCGATTAGAATCTTTGATCGAGCGACTGGACTATGCAAGGAAATTTGAGATCGCCATGGAGCTTTAGAAATTAAGGACATTAATTGTTGGATTAAGGTCATTGAAGCAAACTCCTCCCCCGTTCCCAGAGCCGGTCGAGGTGGCCGACGACGGCGGCGAGGACGTGGCTCACCGTCCGGGCAGCGACGCCAACGCAGCTCTCGAGAGGATCCCACAGGCACGCACGCCAGCTCAGACAACGCCGCCACATTCTCACCACGCAGTCCCGGTGGTCGCCGGTTTCGACCACCGTCGCCGCCGACTTCAGGTACGCCGACGCCGCGCGCTTCACTAGCTGGTTCCGGATGCGGATGGCCGAGGCGTCGATGAGCATTGGCCGTCTGCCGCTGCCGCTGCCGCTGCCGCTTCCGCCGCTGCGGGAGTAGTGCTGGTACCGCGACGTCGACGTTGTCGACGTGAACATGGACGCGTAGCGGGTGAGGCCGAGGGAGCTGCGGAAGATGGCGTGGTGGCGACGGTGGCGTTGGAGGACGTCGCGGAGACTGGTGTAGCGGTGGCGGTTGCCGCCGGCGATTTTGGATACCAACTCCTCCATCTCTCGCTCTTCCATTTGGATTGATTAAGATTAACTTGTTCTTGAAATTCTAGTTTAATATGCGCTTAATGATTGGGGAAATTGACGAAAAGAGAGAGATGGAGACGAGGAATTGGAGGAGGAGGAACGCAAAGGAATGCGGTCGGTGTTCCGTTAACGTTTGACTCGGAACGAAACTACCATTTGACTTTTCTTCATTGGTTGGAATAGAAAAAAATATTTTTTTTTATTATTAATTTTATTTGTTATTGTTGATTGTTATGGAATGAATAGAGATGATAATTTTTTCATGGATTGTAAGTTTTATGGGAAAATCTTAAAATGGGGTGGGTTTAGAGAATTTTTTTTAATATGAGTTTGGGTTTAGAAATTTTTTAAATTCGTGTAGTTGATTATTTTTATTTTCGAATCCATTCTAATATATTAAATTATAAATTATTAATATTATTATTATGTATTATTTAATTAATATTAATATTTATATGTTATTGATTCTTTTATTAATATTTTTATGAAAAATATTAAAAATCAAATTCTTTTTTATTAAGTCAATAGATATTTGAAACGAGGAGGATAGGATAGGATGAAAATTTAATTCTTACGGGTTGAAGATGAAAATTCTTCGATTAGATAAAATCAGAGAAGGAGGTAGAAATGAAAATGAAAATATAATTCAGGACGAGCATAGAAATGACAAACGCACTCCGCATCGCCCCATTGTCATCCACGAGAAAGAAGGATTCAGTAACTCACCATTTTTAGATAAAAAATAAATTTTACTCATAAGAATTATTTATATTTTTAGTTGATAAGATTTTTTTTTTTTTTTTACAAAAGAAAAAAATCCGCGTCGTGATTTGCGTCCATTTCCACTCAATTTTGACAAGTGCCACGGCTTTGCCCCCGCCGACGAGACAAGAAGGAACCTTCTAAAGATGGGATCTTTACCGGCCCTGCTGCCGGATCCCTCGGGGTCCGATGGGAAGATCGACGCCGGCGATCTCGGCCGCATGTTCCAGGCGCAACGCCGCCACATCGATTACTTCTTCGACCTCCTCGACCTCTCCCAAGCGGCAGACTTCGCGCAGGCGCTCCTCGACGCACCCGGTGCCGTCTTCTTCTCCGGCGTGGGAAAGTCCGGCATCGTCGCCCAAAAGCTTGCCCGGACCATCGCCTCCCTTGGCTTCGCCCGCTCCGCCTTCCTCTCCCCCGTTGACGCCCTTCATGGCGACCTAGGTGCTGTCTTCCCTGGTGATCTCCTCGTCCTAATTTCTAAATCCGGCGCTTCTGAGGAGCTCCTCGCGCTTGCACCTTGTGCCCGCGCCAAGGGAGCGCGCCTTCTCTCCCTCACCTCCGCCGGTGACGGTTCGGGCAATCCGATCGCCGACCTCTGCGACATCAATGTCCACCTACCCCTCCAGCGCGAGCTCTGCCCTTTCGGTCTAGCGCCGGTTACCTCAGCATCGATACAGATGCTATTTGGGGACACCATCGTCGCTGCCCTAATGGCGGCAAGGCATCTCACCAAAGAGCAATACGCTAGGAACCACCCCGCCGGGAAGATTGGGAAAAGCCTCATCTTCAAGGTGGATTCTGATCTGGAGACCAATTTGTGTGGTTCCTCCAACTAAATTGGTTGATTTCTAGGATTTTTTCATCGTTTTATGAAAGATAAAACCAAACTTTCTCTTGAATGTGACCTGAGACACGCATTTGGAAGAACCATGTCTGATTATTATCTCTTGCTTGTTCTTGTTTGGTTAGGCTATAATGTAGGTTGTTGATCATATCATATGCAATTCAATTCTGAATCTTCCAATCAAAACTTTTTTTGTTTCATAATGTAAGAAAACTTTGACAATGTTACGATCTCAAGCATCTTCCATCCATATTCAGGTGAAGGATGTTATGAGGAAGAAAGAGGATCTTCCATTTTGCAAGGAACAAGACATGATAATGGACCAATTGACAGAATTGACGAGCAAAGGATGTGGTTGTTTGCTTGTTGTCGATGAGATGTTTCATCTAATTGGTACTTTTACTGATGGTGATCTCCGGCGCACCCTCAAGGCATTCGGTGCAGCCATTTTCGATCTCACAGTCGGTGAGATGTGCAACAGGTAGTTAATGTTACCCCTTATTGCAATTTGCATGGATGTAGATGTTTTGATGTTTGAATTCTCTAGCTTTATTAACAAGATGAAGATTCGGTTTGAAAATGAATTTTGCATGTGAAAAGTGCTTATGTTAACATCGCAAAATGCATGACTAATTACTCTAAACAGAATTTCTAATACCGACTAAAGTTACTCTAGTGTTGGTAGTCGCTCGATCGGGGATGAAATTATAGTGGCAAAGCTAGCTAGTATGACTCTGAAGCAGTTATTGAAACATATGATGAAATATGATAGCTAGTGGAACTATTTAGTTTAGCAAACTTGCCGTACCTTTCGACATGAAGTTAACTCAAGGCCTCCTTCCGCACACTAGTTCGGAAGAGCAATAGATTTTGCAAATCTTATTTGCATATATTTTTCTGTGATGAAGCACTTTCTTTGTGTTGTGCAAGTTTTGTATGTTTTAGTAAACCTTCAGGTAGGAGAAAACTGTATGATAGGTGTGAGAAAACAAGTCTTTTTCGTTAGGCAAAATAAATGCATATTGTAATAGAAGATTAGGATTCGACAGAAATAAGATAGCTTAAATAGGATGAGTGAGTAATTTTAGTCTGACCCCAAACCTGCTATTGTGCTTTTCAAAACTATCTAAGTTCCTTTTTTCCATTGTTATATGTTGATTATTCACTTGTCATTAAGCTCCATTGGCTCCTTTTGATCTGGTTTAAATTGTTGTCAACCAGGAAGCCAAGAACAATTAGCCCAGATGCTATGGCAGTGGAGGCAATGGAGAAGATGGAATCACCCCCTTCTGCTGTGCAATTCCTTCCCGTGGTCGACGATGGCAATGTCGTGATCGGTATCGTCACCTTGCACGGACTGGTTTCAGCAGGTTTGTGATGTCAATTCATCAGACTTTCATCTAATACTCTTTGCTAATCGTTTCATCATTTGCCCAAACATTGTAAGGGGCATAGTAAGCAAGGCATTCCTTGTATGTTGCATAAGTTTGTAGAATGGAACAGACAACCATTTGTAACAACACTTTGGTGTGTTTGAACTAAAGAAAGAATATCCATGTGATTTCATTTTTGATTGATATAGAATCTTTTTGTTGTGAAAAATAATATATATATGTGAAATATTTTCTCGGAAAACTTTTTAAAAATTTCAATTAATATTCTTTATTTGATTGTGAGTTAAGGAAAATAATTTCCTTTTATTTCTTCCTTTCCTTTACCCATCAATCCTTTTTCAATTTGGTCCCATGGGTAAACTAAATGTCGCTGAAAAAAAATGACGATAAATTTAAGAAACCTTGCGTTGTTAAGAAGGCGATTAGCGGATCCGGATCTTTTCAACTATTTCCGTTATCGGATTAAGAACTCGAAAACCGGATCCGATTGGCTTTCTCAAGTCGCTACCCCAAGTCGGTTATATATATGTAAATGGCCTGGGCCGCGCCGATATCGGGCTGTTGCTTCCGTCTCCAGATCGCAGAAAGAGAGAGCGAAGCATTGTGGTGTTCCCCTCGACGCTGGGTCGACTTCCGGCGATCCCTTGCACACCTTCGTCTCAAGATCGCAGATATGGAGAGCGAGCGAGATGGAAGGGATCTTTGTAGGGATCCTCTCGATGTTGGGTCGAAATCGAGCGATCCCATGCTCATCTTCGTTTCTGTATCGCGGAAAGCGAGAGTGAGCGCAAGACGGAGGCAATCTTTGTAGGGATTCTCTCGATTGTCTTGTTTTCGTTTATCTTCCCGCTTGGTTGGTGGAGGAGGCGTTAGATTGCTCGGTTTCTCGCTTCAGCCTTCAGGTGATTATTCTCGATCTTTCTGTTCCCTTCATTTCGATCTGCTACCTCTAAATGTTGTAGATTATCTCTCTTTTTATTTTCAACGCCTTAAGGTATTCCCATCTTTGTGTTTCTTTAATTTCGATCTGCTATCTTTTAGTGGTTTAGGGTCTTTTGGCGACCCTTCCCCCATCTTTCTTGTTCTTTCATTTCGATCAAATGCCTTAATGTTTTATTTTTTTTATATATCTATTTGAAGAATCATTAGGAGAAGCGGATCATTTAGAGGAAAATCATCATTAGCTGATATGTCGTTCAAATGTACTACGAAAATGTGCATATAGTTTTTTCTTTTTTTTGGATGAAATCTTTGCGCAATTAATATAATTTTTAGGGTTTAGACGCAGTGATCTTGAGAAATAGAGAAGGCAAATGGTTAGTTACGTATACGAGTCATATAAAAGATGAGAAATCAGTAGAGAATCCTTGTAAAAACCATGGATTATATTTTATTGATATACGTTCAAACCTGCATTGACGATAAATGGTTCATCATATAAAAACCATAGATATTAGAATATCATTGTATAATTATGTGTGATATTCTGAACTTGGGCCTTACAGTGATTACATTGAAGCACTTTGCATAGTGAGTTTTTTTGTATAATAGTTTAGTTCATTTTATTTGATATGCATAATGAGATATTTTCCTTACATATATTCATGATATGAAGTTGAGCATCATCCGATTGAATCTTCTATTAATGCGATTATGCAGTGTGAATCATGAGAACAAGACTTTTGTTAGGGATAACGAGCCTGATAAATTAAGATATGGTGATGGGAGAGAAGACTATCTGGATTAAGATGCCAATCTGCCTGTTTTAGCACATTGTTTAGGTTGGGTAGTATTGCTCATGTGTGGAGTCTATAAGACAACCGTGTTATATTAATCACCGGGCAAGCATGACGGTAATAGTTAACCTCTTGGATATAATATACTATTAGTGATTGGTTGAGCTCACTAGACCACCCTTACCTGATAGAACTGTAACAAATCGTTCATAGCCTGAGCATACTATTATTAATAGGATTAGTCGACATGCTACACACACAATATTGCTACGCCGGTTGAACTTCTAACTAATGTCGAGTGTCTAGTCTACTTGACTCATTTGAACTTTCATAATCAATAGGGTTCAGTATTTCATCAGTATAATAGCTCATCTTTGTGGTCATTTAGAGTGTTATATGTAAGTTGAGTTAACTAGTCCATTCACAGAAAACAATTAAGGGGCTGACTACTATTGAAAGTTATAGCATTTTGATTAGACTGAGTAAAGTATCACAAACATGCTATGCTGAGCAAGTCATCATCTTATGCCAATGACTTGATATGCTTCTGTTGAAAGCAATAGTTCATCATTTTGGCAGATTGTAGTATAACTCAAGTCATCGTCTTGCAAATGACTTAATATACTTCTGTGAAGGCAATAGTTCATCATTTTGGTAGATTGTAGTATAACTTGGCCAAAGAAATCTATGCCGCCTACTTACAATAACTAAATTGTAGTCTTCGTTTTAAGGTCTGAGTTCATCTGTGTCAAGTATTTTTGCTAATGAGCTAGTGCCATACATTCATTAATGGCAATTATATGATTGGATGAGAGGAGGATAGGCGATAGATTAGTAAAGGTTTGAGCCGAGCATAGTATTTTGTTTGATTAGTAATACTATGGGCTGACCCCACCATTAAGGGTAATAGGACATCATTTGGTTTGATTAGTAATACTATGGGCTAACACCACCAGGAAAGACAGCATCTCAAACCGAGTAAATAACTCATCAATTAGTTGAAGGACTACTAATGGAGTAAGCTTACCATGCCAATTCGTGTGTCAGATATCGAGTCAAGCTAATATCTTTTCATTTATGATGATCAAAGTGTTATAATCGGAATAGCCAAGCCACACAGTAGTGAACATTATATTATAGACTTGGTGATGGGAATAGATAATTGTTTGGACTAGACGTATTACTGAACAGGTGTTACCATTATATTATACTGAAGAGGTTGCCTGGGACGAGACCACTACGTGGGCACATAACGAAGATAATAGCTTTTGTTTGGGCTTTATCATAGCCGACTGAAAACACCACTGCAAATGTATAATAATAAATTGTTGGTTTCGAGGGATCGCTTTGCCCAAGATAATAGTTCCTTTTTTTAAAAATTTAACAGTTGATCCTCTCTCTCTGTTCTTAATACAATTATGTGGTCTGAAATACACTATGTTTAGTGCTTCTAGAATAATGTTATCTGAATCCGTGACTTAACTTTTGCATCTTATTTTATTTTTCCTGCGATCGATTTTGTTTCCACTTTGTACTCTTATGTCCATTGCCCAAGGAAATTTTCTGGATGTGCAGGATACCTGGTGAGTAGGAGGAGATTAGAGCAGGGGCGAGTTATGTCAAGCGGCAAGGAAGAGTTTGCATTTCACATACCTGGTGAATACGTGTGGCATAAATTGGAAAAAAAAAAAAAATTAAGTGCTAAAACGGGCCGGGTACCGGCTCACTGGGAAAGCGGCAACCGTAGATTTTAACTAGAAGGGCCTTTGTTGCGACTCATTTAGTCCGTATTTCATTTCGATTTTCTTTGCCTCTTCTGTTTTTTTATTCTCTTCGATCATTTTTTTAAGTTTCATAGGTTTGTGGATCCTATAGAATCTGACCCATTTTTTAAGAAGCGAAAGGTACGAAATAAATCAGATTAATTTTTTAATAAAAAACAAAAAATATTAAATAAATCAGATTAATTTTTTGATAATAAAAAGTATTATTATTTCCGCTGATTTATTTTTAATTTTTTTTCTCTTTCTTTTTCCCTACTCCATAGCATAAGTACAACATTTTAATTAATAGAATTTTTTTTCTTTTGTATGAATCAATATTATTATATTCCAACTCCTTCTTGACACCTCCCAAGGAAAATCATGAATTTGATCCAAAATTAACAAGTTAGTATAAGTCTTCGAATAAAAATTCATTTTCTAAAAGATCTTGACTTTCGTGCTTTGGTAAGTCATCCGAGATAACCTTCCATATGATCCAATTGATTTCGTAAGGCCCGTGATAGGAATGGAATCGGGAAAGTATACAGAAAAGATATTTTTTATTATTATATTTAATATTAATTAGCAATCTCAATTAGATGAGTCCTTTTTTTCTGATAAAATATTGACATCAATCCTACATTTTGTCTCTATGGACCGAGGAGAAAGGGGGTTCAGTAAAAAGAGGATTGTACCATGAGAAAAACAAAGAAGTCAATCTGCTTTAACTATATAACATGGATTCCGACAATGCAATGGAGTTGGATCCTCATGTCGATCTGAATGAATCAGTCATTCCACGTAGATAAATCTTTGCCTATTAGATAAGAGGATAGTAAGTTACAAATTCATAGGACATGTATTTCTATTACTATGAAATTAATATTTCTATAACTATAAAATTAATAAATGAAAATAAAATAGGTAATGGTGAGATTATATTTATCCTTTTTCTGGTGTGTTTTCCTAAGAAAAGGAATTTATACATTTTCTTTTTCAAGGTCTTAAAAAAGGGTATGGAACACGTAGGAACTCTTGAATGGATCATGATAGGCCAGCGGGGCCGGTTTATTGCAAGCTAAAAATCACTTTCATCCAAGTATAATCACATTCATTATATGAATACATAGACAAATATCAATCTATTTTCATTCTTCTTTATTCTGATGGATTGAGAAAAACAAACCCAACAAATAGAAAAACAAGATTGATAAGATGCTTAATGAAGATAAGAAGACGCAATATTGGTGCAATGATGGAACTACAACACAAACTATGGATCAAGGATTGGAACACAATACTCTCTCATTTATTCAAAATCATGGCATTAAAATTGTTACAGCATGTTGAATATGAAACTCTCCTGAATTGTTGCTTTAGAGTCATGTGTATGTTATTGAGCAACTAATAAATTGGAGTTCAGTTTAACCATATTGATCTATTTGTTGATCAATTAACTTGGGCCAAGAGGGGAGTGAGTGTTATCAGTTGACAAATCTCAGTTGATCTGTTAAGGTTTATGGGAATGACCTATGGGGGTTGGTATCATTCCATTTTGACATTCCGATCCTCTGTCTATAGCGAATTTGCTTATGATGAATTCTACAAAATATGAGTGAAAATAAATTTTATGGAGTCTGCAAGATATGCCACTTGCTATGTTCGGAAATGTATTGATTCATATAACAGAGATGATGAAAGTAGGAGTGATATATCACCATCGAGGAAAAGAGAGAAGAGACAAAGATACACTTCTAAATTATGTTGCCTCTCATTAGAATTTGCAAGAATTCGGGTTAGTTCACTAAACACTTATGTTTGCTTGGTGTCATATAACATGTGTTTTGGTTGGTTGGCGATTGGATTTAACCTAATTATTAACTATTATCATGATAATTTGTAATTACTTTATTGTTATGGGCGGTTAGTGATTGCCTACCACTTCGGCCACCTAGACCGTTGAATTTTTTTTACTATTTTTATACATAATATTATAAATAATCATTATTTTTTATAATATTTACTTTTAATAAAATATATTAATTAAAATTTTAATATATATATATATATATATAATTAATGGAATAATTTTAGTAGGTTTTAATTAAGTCTATTTAAATTATCTCAATCATAAGTAGGAGTTAATTAAAATTATTTAATTAAACCCTAACTTACAACTTACCCGCGTACCCTGTTTCGGCCAGGCGACGAGTCCGACGTGTCGCCGGGACCACGCGCTGAGTCCAGACGTGTCGTCGGGACTGCAAGACACGTCCGAACGCGTCGCCGAGCCCAAGCGACGCGTTCGGGCCCGTCATTGGGCCCAAGCAATGCCCGTCATTGGGCCCAAGCGTTCGGGCCCGTATGGACATGTCACGATGGCGAAATAACTGCAGCGGCTCTAGGTGCGGTGGCGGCGGAAGGAGGTGAGTTACCACCTAAAGCACTATCTCAGACAAAGACGGTGTGGTTGATGCCCACGCGATCGCCTTGACCGCCATTTAGAACACTGATTGTTACCTTGATTCTTTCTCCTATCCTAGTTGATATTCCTTATATTTGGCACGGCTTAATTGCTTTGTATCAGATGTATTCATCGATGAATCATTATGATAATAAGATTTTCACCAGTAAGGCTTAGTTGCTTTACATGTGATATAATAGTTGTTCATCCACGATGATAATAAGATTTCATATGTTATTACCTCGTTTCATATATTTATTATGCTTATTATGTTGATGATAATGATAACTTTCAGCTAGTAATTTGAGCATTTTTGTTAGAAAATCTTAGATGATCCGGACGTTGAGATAGTAATTATGTCATAACCATTGAAGTTTCAACAAACACCATTGGCCACTTATTATAACTCGTTGAGTGATTCTCACAATAAAGAAAGATGGCAATCGTTTCTCCAAGTAAAAGGAAAAAAGACCAACCATTCCAAACAAAAATTAAATGGAGACACCTAGGCGTTTTTTCTTGTTAAAGAGAAATTTCATCATGAAAAGCAAAACTAAATAATCATTCACTAAGAACAATATGCATTTTTTCTAAATGAAAGTCTTTACTATAATGAATTTTGAATAGGCAATCTATTTCCCATTAATAATCACCAGAGATACTATTAGGGGACAGATAATTAGACCACATTACAACAGCCCTACTAGGGTTACTTTGCATGGATCTGATCCATGTATTGAACTCTATGCAAGGCTATAAAGCTAGTAATATCCAGATACGTTTAATCAGTGCTAATCAAAGCTTTTCTGGTCTCTTGCTACCATCACACCTTCAACCCTAACCACACGACACCGAATGACAATTGAAAATCGCACAATAGACAACTCTAATAAAACCAATAATAACGTACTACTAGCCAGTAAAAAGACAAGAACGAACGATCAACAAGATTTATTGATGAATCACGAGCACTCGATTCTTGCAGAAAATCAAAAACCCTAGCGATGGATCGAGCAGAATGACTTAATCCATTGTTCGCCGACAACGACTATTGCCCTAAAGATTCCGCTATGCGTTCTCCGAATCATCGCCCACAAATAAATACCCAAAAAACCGAACACCGAACCGATGAAAGTTCGCCCATCGCCATGTTCACCAGAGATACACCAAGAATCAATAAACAACAACGGGATCTAACCTGTAGATATCCGGGGATCGGAGAGATCGCAACTCCGGCGACGAAGAGGCTCGCCAAATCGCGATCGAAAAGAACGATCCATTCGCTCGCCTTTGCCGACTCCAGACTCAAGTTCGCTTCCACTAAAACATTTACCAATATATACAGTTTTTTTTTAAAAAAAAACGTTTCTTTTCTTTTGCAATATTTTTCATAATATTAATTATATAGTTTTTTTTTATAAAGACTATTTTACCGTAGTTTGTTTGATGTTAAAAATGATAAAATAAATACATTTTTTTTAAAAAAATCTCGAATAATAGAAAAAGAATTTAAAATTACAAAAAAAAAACTTTGAATTTTACAGTTCGGTCTAGTCCGGCCGGTCCAATCTAATAACTTTGAATTTGACAATCACGTTCGAGGAGGAAGCTACATAATAGAACCTACAAATAAAGCAACAACCAAAACACTTTTTGCAACATACATTTCAATCACTTTGCACAAACACACATCAAAAAATAGGAAGAAAAAGCGTCTCTAGATAAAAGTCCATCATGACATTTTGAGTGTGGAATTGCATGCTTACACTAGACTCGCCCTCACCTATCCCCTCCCCTATCGCAACTTGATCAACGTAGTCGGGCCCAGCTCAATTATCTAAACCGGACCGGGTTCCATTCCTATTCTCACCGATCCCGAAGCGGTCCGACCAACGAACGGGGGTTTGCCGCATGGGCAACAAACAACGTGAAGGAGGAGATCACTATAAAGGCATGCTTAAACTCCAGCGTTATCAGTCGTTCATAAGCGAATGACCAGAGTCGAATGGTAAACCGCGAGTGAAAGATCAATAGAAACTACAACTCCTAGAAAACACATGAAAAATTAGTCTGCGGATGATATGCATCCAACGGAGTGTCGCTGAAAGGACCTTCCACCCTAGTGGACTCAGAAACAGAGTAGGGCAGGGAAGGGCAGGGCACAGCAGAGCAGAGCAGAGTGTTCGTTGATCTCACCTCACTCACTCACTCACTTGTCAGAACACACTCACACTTTAACCTTCACTCGCGAGCTCTGCCCTCCTTATTGTTTCATAGGACCAAGTACCAGCACTCATGTCTCCCTCCCCATTGCTATTGCAATCATGCTTCCATTCGTGCTCTGTTTAAACGCTGCTGCTGTCACTGCCCTGTCGAGCAACGTAGCCGAGCAGGATACAACGCTCTCTCTCAAGCCAGCAGCATTTCTTCTGCTTCCTCTCGGAATGCATGGCTTCTTCCAAAGACTGAAATGGCTTAACAGAGGCGGGGGGAAGAAAAACACTACTTTTAAAGGAAAAAAGCAGAACCATGGAGTGCGTTTTTATGATTTGAAGGCGAAAAAGAAGAAGACTATCAAATCTGTTTCCATTCGGGGTGCAATGGGAAAAGCTCCAAAGTCCTCCTCTCACACTCCTCCACCACCGCCACATCCGCTCTGCTCCAGCTTCTGCACTTCCGCTTGCGCCCCAAATCCACCGCCGCCTCCTTCGTCGCCATCTCTTCCTTCTGCGATCGGTTTTCAAACAATTTCCGATTCATTCGTCGTTTCGTCTTGCAATTTAGGAAGATCGAGCTACTTACTTTGAGATGGAAGGCAGCGGCGCGCTTCTGCTTCTGCCGCTCCCGGGCCTTGTGGTTCTGGAACCAGTAGAAAACGTTCTTGCCTTCGATGCGGCCGAACCGGCTCAGCTCGCCCGTTATCTGCTCGATTTGGACCGGGTTCGGCGTCCGCAAACCGCCAGCGTACAGCGCCTCCAGCAGCTTTACTTGCTCCGGCATCGGGTTCCATCGCGTCCCGCCCGGATGGACCTAAATTTAACTCGAGTCAACCCAAATCAGATCACATGGTCCGTAACTGTCATTAAGTGAATGAGAAATACTAATTATTCAAGACCAACTAGTGATGACTTACTAATTCGGCAGTGATGGTATCCAACGACGACGACGGTTGAACGGGGACAAGAGAACGAAGTCGCTTTGTGATAAAAGTCGAGGAGGAGGAAGAAGAAGGAGAAGGAGGAGACGAAGAAGAAGAAGAGGAATGTCGATCCCATAAGGTGAGTGATGGTGCTTGGGTTGTCTTCATGGCTTCCTTTGCCATGGCAAAGAGAAGAAGCCGTCGGTTTATATATATGGGATGAGATGGCTCGGTGGACAGTTGGCGGGCGGTGATTGGGTGGGGGGCTTAAGTGATGGAACTTTAACTATTGGGAACATTTCATCATCATTTGAGTTCATTAATCATGTCTCCATTCAGACGATTACATCAGCTGTGCATCACAGTAATGAAAAACAATGAATGGAAAATATTTAAATTAAATCCGAAAATTGAAAAATGAATTAAGTGGCAAATATTTTGTGACTTTGAGAGTTGAGTGATGGAGCACGCGTAGAGGTGGGAAGACCGAATGATGAGGGAGAGTTTGACTTTGCGTGTAAAGGAAAGGAAAGATGAAAAAAAATAAAATAAAGGTGAGTGTTGGATTTGAATGGGAGTGACAAGTAAAAGAGAAAAAATTGAAGAAAAAAAAAACCCGGTCGAGTGGTGGTAGGCAGTCCAATCGGTCGGGGTTTCATGATAAGGGCCTTCTTGCTTTTGGGTGGCGTTGCAATCACCAAGATTCCTCTATTCCCCAAAAAGGACTACAAAAGTGGACCAAAAGAAAAGAGAAAGGAGGGAAATTAAATGAGATGCATCCGTGCGTATTTTAATGTGTGAAAGTAGGTAGATCCAAGTCTAGCATGAGGTGTTGTTTAATTTAGATTCGTGCAACAGGATTTCATTCAAAACTCTAAATTTCATCAAATTAGAATGGTAATCTGAGAGCACCACAAAATTCTGAGTTTTCCCTTCTTTTCCGTGTTTAAATAGAAATCTTAGATTACAATCTCATTCAACGTGATATTATCCGACGTTCAAACATAACCAGCTCTCAAATGGAAGGAAGCTTACACCAGATCAAACGTTCTACTGGCAAATTAAGCCATCTTATTGCTATTTTACATGAGCTGAGCTGCACTTGCAACCAAAGAAGAAACAAGTTCAGATCTCGTTAAGAAGCTCAAGTCTAATGAAACAACAACAGCTTCCTCAGAAACCCTCCCCAGCTTCCTTTTTGCTTCTTAGGCGCGACCATAAGCTTTCCTGCATTAGTCTTACACTTCAAATTGCTAACAGGCGACTTCTCCGGTCGCAGATTCATGATACTTCTTACTGAACCCTCCTTTTGTGACTGATGGTTCTCAGAAGCTGCAGCTGTTGTTGGCTTTGGTGCTTCAGTGCATATGACTTCCTTTGTGTTTGGAGATTCGGGTTTCATCTGATCCTCTTCTCTCATATGATCGACTAACTGAAACCGGCGTTTCGATTTTGCAGTGCCAGGACTCGATATGACCTTGTCGAATAGAGGTGCATCTTGTGGCGATGCCAACGCTTTCAGCTGCTTTCCCAAGTTTACGATCGTTTCCTGACAAGCTGCAAGCTTCATCGAAGCTGCAGCTATATCACAATCCTGCAAGATCATACAACAAAATGCAGCTAGAAAACAATTTGACTTATTGTTAAACCATGAATCTGTATGTTTGATGGAGTCATGGGATTAAATCCTGTGTAGCACAGAATAAATGATAATATACTTACTGCCTCGATCAGCTTTTCTTCTTGCTGCAGAACATACTTCGGAGTTTCCTTGGACAATTCACTACAGCAAATATTTCAGTAAGACAATTTAACTACGAGACTTCGTTTAGAGCAAAGCTCAAAAATGGAGAATAGTCCACACCTTTCTATTTGTAGCTGCAAGTCCAGACATGTTGCCTCTAATTCCTCGCAGCCATTGTTTTTCTCTTCGAGTTGGACGACTTCGAGGGAGGAGAACTGTTGATGTGCCTCTTTAAGCTGTGTCCCAAGATCATCATCCATCAGTTTTCGGTTTATAATCTGGTCTTCAATGTTACCTTCCAACTCTCGAAGTCGAGCCATCAATTTTTCATTCTTGGCATCTGATGCTTTCAGCACCTCCTCCAAGTCTTTCCTTTTGGTCTCCATACTCACGACCTCATGTTTTAGTCGCTCATTTTCATCTTTCAGTTTGGTCTCTACATCACCCATTCTCGATGAGAGATACGCACCTTTCGACGCAGATATCATAGCTTTGATCTCATTCTCACTGTTCGATTCATCTACCTCTGTGTGTTTCCTTGTCGCCTTCATGTCCAGAACATCTTGAAGCAAAAAGGAATGGTTTATAACCCAGTCGAGAGTTGAAGCTACTCGAGCAGTAAATTCTTGCAGATCGACCTTTCTGTATAACAACTCATTGCACATTGAAACAAAGTTCTGTAGAACAGCAGCAAGCTCAGCACATTCCCAGAAGTATGCGTGCGCAAAGTATCGGTTTGCCGAAGGAGATTTTTGGTCTGCTTGATTGGTTTCTCCATCTCCAAGTGGCACATTTATACCATTTCTGATTCCCTCGATCAATTCCACAAGTTTGCGAACTGATTCTTCAAAGTTTGAAGGAGATTGTTGGGAACTGCTTCTGCTGTCGAGACGAGTTCCCTCGGTATTGTAATTCAGGTCACCGAGAGCAGCTCTAACATCGTCGAGAATGGCACTGAAACTTTTTTGCATGATATGCTGCTTTTGCAGGATGACCCTAAGAATGTCCTGAAGCCAATTGGGTTGGTTCTCAAACGTTGAGAACCTGATTCGACTCTCCTCCTTACCTGTTGCTTCTGATGAATCAAGTCCTGCACAAGAGTCTCTAGTCGTAACACAGGAATTATTGTCTCCAGAAACTGTTGCAGGTTTCTCCATTTCAACTGAATCATCCATCAAGCTAAACTCTGATACACCAGCACTTCTGCATGATGACAAGGTCGGTTTTCCACTTTTGAAGTGTTCTAGTTCAGAAATCAAAGCCAAAGCCCACGATTCGGCACAGCTAACAGCATCGTCAGTGGCACCATGCTCGGAAATGGATGAAAGTAGAAGGTCAGATGGCACAGGGCTGCTTCCCGTTGCTAGCTCCGAGCAGACTTGCCTTTTGGATAGTTCTTCGAGCTGTTTCTCAACCTGCGACAGCTTTGATGCGGTGCGTGCAAACATGATTCGTGATCCCTGAAGCTCATTGTTTTTGTTGGTCAGCGACTCTTTGAGAATCTTGTTTTCGTCTTCAGTGGTGCGTAGTCGATCGACAAGAGCAACAGCACCCTTGCTGGATAGATCATAACAGTCCTCTAAAACCGTATCCTTTAGGTGGAAATCTTCACCCATGGAGCTCGAAGTTCTCTTCCTTGTTTCAATGGACTCAACCTCGCTTCGCATTTTCGCTAAAGCTGTTGGTCCCGGCAGCCTCTTCCTGACCATGATTCGCAATCTTTGGCACTCTGTATCTAGCTTAGCAATCTTCTTAATGCTCTCGAGGTGTTGCCTATGAGCAGCATTTGCTGATCGATGGTTGTATTCCCGTTCCTCGTTTCTGATCTCAATCTCCTTCTGAAGCATGCAAAGCTCATACTTTAGCGAAGCAATGAGTTTCTCAGATAAATCAAGTCTACTCATCTCTTCCATGAGCTTTGCTTCTACATTGGATTTAGACTCACATAATTCTTTGAGCGTTTGTTCTTTGACCACTAGAATTGTATTCAAGTTGCTATTTTCAACAATTGACTCGGTGAGCTTCTGATTTGTATCTGCTAACCTCTGTTCTAATGTGCGAATCTTCTCCTGCTCTCTTGATATCTTCAAGGAGGCATTGTTAACAATGAATTGCTGATCTTCCTTGGTCACATGAAGCTGTTGCATGCACTCTTTTAATGCTACATCTCTATCGGCTACTCTTTGTTCAGCAGTTCTCTTCTGATGTAAAGCATCATCCAGTTGTTGCTTTAAATAAAGGGCTTCGGCTTCAGCTTTTCTCCATCCTGAAAAATTGACCAAGGTGAATTAGTAAAGAAGGAAATAGCACATGTTTATGCAGATTTAGAGTAAATGTCAAACCTGCAATTGCTTCTTCCGACACTTTTGCTTGTTTTGCCAAGAGATCATCTTTAGCATTGGACTCGATGCGAACTAATGATAGTTGATCCTTTAACTCTTCGAGGGATCTCTCTAACTCTAGAGCCCTCTCTTTCTGAAAAAAAAACAAAAGTTGCAAACAGTTAAAGAACCTTGAGTTCAATCGATAACATGTTTGTGCAACATCAGGGAGAATAATAGGGAAATATAAATATCAACCGACTTCTTACCTCAATGTTCTTTTCTAAAGATTTCCTCTTCCACAGCCATTTCTTGTTATCCATGATTCTGACAAGTTTATAAAAATATATAGAATCAGTAAGTCCAGAGTTTGAAGACAGCTTGATGATATAGCTTTGTATAGAACTCAACTAAGAGATAAAATTCATGCAATCGATGATAAAGTCATAAGCATTGTGTAATGCAGTCCTAATTAGTTCCTCAGCTTAACTGTCTATTTGCTTATTGTTGGTTTGGCTAGGTTTGGGTTTTTTCCGATTCCTGCTGGAGGTTTTTGTACAGATTGCTCATAGTGAATTCAGATCATGCAAACATTAGTAGCAGCAAGGGATTAAACTGACTTAAACACAACTTATTTCATTTTAACCATTAGTACAAACATTAGTACAAATGTAACCAGAAATAAAAGAGAATTCACACAATAATATTTCTGCTTTCCTTGAGCAACATAAACTTACTGTTTATTCTATTTCAGCTCATCTTTCCTGTTTGATATCAATATATCTCTCTTCTTGAAACTATTAATACCTGCATAAACAAAGCTACAAACAGGTAGGAGACTAGTTTTTTTTTTTTTGTGATTTTGTGAGAAAATTAAACTCCTCCTAACAGTCTTATTATACATAACAGATTTGAATGAGTAGAAAGGTCTAGATCTAGTTTTCTTGCCCCTGGACGAAGTAATCGTTGGTCGTTGGTGGTAGGAGATTAATTCACCATGCTTCCCAAAATCCATGCATCTCAACCTTTTCAACACTACAAACAATCTAAAATAAGCTCCGAACAGTTAGGAGACTAATTTAGGCTTTCTCATTGCTCTGAACACCAACCATGCTTCTCAAACTCCATTCATGTCACCTTTTTCAGTACTAGAAACAGCCTAAACTTACCTTAAAATCCAAATAATCATTCTCAAGCTGTGAGCAATCCCTCGCATATATCATCAGTATCAAGCAGAAGATGGAACAAAAGCGGCAAAAGATTAAAGAAATCTGACTGCCGAAGTTTCAGTTTAGGCAAAACTAAGACAAAGCATTGCAGCTTGCAGCACCAAGAAAGCAAGTAAATAAGAACTTAAGGAATGAAGAAAAAGAAGATGAAGAGTGAAAATGCATACTTTATCTTGAAAGAGAGGAAACAAGAAAGAGTTTGGGCGAGTTCGGTTCAACGCAGGAGCTCCATTCTTAGGATGAGAGAAGAGCAGCAGAGGATGGCCGCCATCTCCGTACCAGCACCACAACAACATGCACAGTGGAGGAACAAGACGACAATGCATGGGGCAAGCCACCTCAGCTATATGCTCCTCATCTCTTTCACTTTCTGCATTATGTATTTAATTAATCCAGAAATTTGTATTTAATTAAATCTTTATGTTAATGTTTATTATTATTATTCCGTTTGATAGATGGTGGGCGATGGCGTGAAAGCTGAGTTCGCTATTCAATTTCTTTCGTGTTGGTTCTGAAATAAATTGATGGGGCGTTAGGTCGAGCGTTTCATTTTTTTATCACAATGAGTTCGCTATTGAAGAATCTGTGTTTTTAATTCTCTTTCTTTTTTTTTGCATTTTACTAGAATTATATATCTAATATGTAATTTTATTAGGGCAATTACACTAGAATTTTCACAATTTTGATTCTTAACTCCTTATTTACCTTTTTTTTTAAAAAAAATAGAATAAATGGGTGAATGTGAGGAACTTACAGCTTATTTTTTCGCTTTTTTTTAAAAAAAAATA